>OY804560.1:2500-598665 GCA_963680865.1 Spergularia marina | reverse complement strand
AACCGTGTCTAGAGGTAATGAAGGCAAATAACCAACACGATCAAATCAAATGCTTCTAATTAATGGGTAATGTTCTAATAATAACGCAACCCTAAAAACCAATTGATCCATGCTTTTTTTTTTGCCTGAAAATTCATAAACGTATGTAAGAGAGCGTCGATTGGCGGATTCAATACTTTAAATACGTATGTAAGAGATTACTTTAAAATTTACTTAGAACTCGTCCGGTATCACTGATGTTTTAAGTTTTTAGTTTTTTTTTTTTGGGTAAAAAAATTAGTTAAATAACTTACAAAATTAACTTTAAATTGTTTGTGTATCTATAACAGTCATATCGAAAATGAAAACTGACAACTGAAAACCACTTTTTTCTGGTCTTCAAAAACAGAACTTTGGTTTAAAAAAAAACCCCGAAAAACAGAAAACAATATATACCAACGAAACCCTTAGGGTATGCTTGGTATCATTTTCTGTTGTTTTCCGTTTTTTCGAAAACCAAAGTCCCTTTTTTGAAAACCAGAGGCCTGTTTGGTATCGTTTTCTATTTTCTGTTTTCAGTTTTTTAGAAAACCAAAGTCCCGTTTTTGAAAACCAGAAAAAGTGGTTTTCAGTTTTTAGTTTTTATTTTCAGTATGACTATTATAGAACCATACAATTAAAATTTATTTTTGCAACTTATTTAACTAAATTTTTTACACAAAAAAAAACCAAAAACTGAAAACGGCAGTGATAGCGAATGGGCCCGTTTTTACTTTTTTAGTTGTCCGTTTTCATTTTTAGTATGACTATTTTTACAACTTATTTAACTGATTTTTTCCAAAAAAGAACTGAAAAATGAAAACTTTATTGTAATAATAACAATACAGTATGTTTCTGAAAAAAAAAACAATACAATAGCCTCTTAACCCAAAGAAATTCTCGGCTTTTATTTAACTGTTTCGACTGACCATGTTCGATCCGTAATAATAATAAGAGAATCATGATGATGCCCTTGTGATTGATAATAAAAAGCAAAGAGTGAGAGAGAAGACTCCTCCCACTTCCGTTTTTCTGGATCTAAAATAACACTCTCTTTCTCTCTCCTCTCTCTCTTCCTCTTTCTTACTTTCTCTCTCCTCGAAACGCCATGGACGCACCTCGGAGATCTGCGCCATTGATCTCCATCACCTTCTTCTTCCTCTTCCTCATCAATGGGGCCCATTCCTTCTACCTTCCCGGCGTCGCTCCTCAGGATTTCGACAAGGTCTCTCTTTCTCTCTCTTCTAAGCTTCTTTTCAAAGATCACTTTTTTAATTCGATTTTTTTTTGGAAGGCGTGTATTTGAAGCTTCTTGTTACAATGTGATTGTTTCCGCATATGATATGTTTTGTAATTTGCATCTGATTTGAATGTTGGTTTTTTGTTTTGGATTGATTTGGTTAATTGTTGCTGATTTTGGATCAATTTGATGGATTTTTTCTAATTTTGATTGTCGAAATTTGTCTTGGGGGTGATTTATTGATTGTGATTGGTGTCGGTGATGGTGCATTTTTGGAGAATTTGAGTGTAATTTTGCACTTTTTGATGGGTTGATTGATTGTGTCACATTGCTGTATTTCTATCTGGTGTAATTTGGGGGTAATTTGTTTATTTGATTGGTTGTATTCGTCGGCGAATATCGAGGTCAGCTTGTTTTGAGGTTGGATCTACTAGTTTTTGGGGAGAATTTGATCATATACAATGTAGGATAGGTTGATGGGAGTGATGAGTGGTGAGGAAGATTGGGATAGTGGGAATGCCGTTTGTGTTTCGTGTTTCGGGATTGATCTTGATCTCAGGACGTTGTCGAGTGTAGTAATATAGTGGTGGATGGTTTTTGCTTTTTGCATTATGAGTTTGTTGATACAGAACATGTGAAGGGAGGGATGTTTCGTGTTCGTGTCTGGTGAGGCGGAATTTTATTGATTGAGGAGTGTTGTTGATGGTTTAAGGGAAGAATGAGTGGGGTTCTGCTTGCTTGGATCTGAGGATGAGGGGGTTATTGTAGAGCATTTGACTCATTGACCACTATGACACTATTTGACTGTGCTATCTTCTTGTCATTTGGAGAAAGTCGATGCATTTGGGTCGTTCTTTGAAAATATGAATCGAGGTCGTTAGTTTAAAGCCTTTGAATGAGTCTGAGTCGGAATAGGAGAAAGGGTGAAAGAGTCTAAGTTAGTGAAGGTATCAAAAGAATGAAAACTTTTTGATCGTCTGAACATATAAGTACTTGAAATTATGGCTTATGGAGCTTGGTTGTGTATGAGATGGACTAACACACACTTGGAAAGTGGTTTAGGTCACGCAAAACAGTGACAATCTGGTTATATATATTCTGGGAGTCAATATTTTGCTGTTCTAAACAAAGAAGGAATTTTTAGTTAGTGAGAAATAATAAAATGAGAGATATGAGCTAGGAAAGGAGGTCATTGTTGATGTAATTGGAAATGGAGCTGGTGTTATCTTTTTTTTTTTTTTTTCATTGCATTACTGCAAGCTTTTCATTTTTGTAGGTTAAAGTCTTTGAGCTGCTAAGTTGATAAAATATGTCTGAATTTGTTGTTTGAAATATGTAAAGTATTGAAGGCCGAACTTGGTTTGTGCTGTTTAGTGTGACTTGTGTGTTTAACTAAGACCACTTGTCTACTACATTATGCCTGAACTTTCCCATCAGTATTCATTCTGTGTGTTTATCTGTTCAGGGAGACTCGCTGATGGTCAAGGTGAACAAGCTGACCTCAATAAAGACACAGCTTCCATACTCATACTATTCTCTTCCTTACTGCCGCCCAGATACTATAGTTGATAGTGCAGAGAATCTTGGTGAAGTCCTTCGCGGTGATCGAATTGAAAATTCTGCATATGTGGTCAGTTTATGATTATAAGTCATTTATCTTGAGTGGGGTAACACTCTTATGATTTTTGTTCTGAGTATTAACTGTGTGACTTGTCTGCAGTTCAATATGCGGGAACCACAAATGTGTAACATTATTTGCCGTAAAACCCTTGATTCTAAATCAGCCAAGGAATTTAAAGAGAAGATCGATGATGAATACCGTGTCAATATGTATGGTCCCGCTTCCTTTTATTTTTTCTCCTCATAATATCATGCTTGTTTGTTTGATTTGTTTCTAAATTTTTAACTCTTTTCATTCATTTAATGATAGGATCCTTGATAATCTTCCCCTGGTTATGCCTATAAGGCGAGGTGACCAGGACTCAACTCCCGTGTACCAGCTCGGCTATTATGTTGGTCTCAAAGGACAGTATGCTGGAGTGAGTACTTCTTACCCCATCATTAATTTGCAGCCACAAATCCACAATACTGTTTATTGTGGGTCGTAGTTCTTAAGTGTTGCCGTTGCTTGCAGACCAAGGATGAAAAGTATTTCATCCACAACCACCTTGCCTTTACTGTGAAGTTCCACAGAGATCAACTAACTGAGACATCAAGGATTGTAGGATTTGAGGTCAAGCCTTTCAGGTAATTTTTGTGTGTCACTGCTCTGACCCTAGTGTTATCTTCATATATCTTAATGAAATTACTAATCACTTGATGTTATCTGTTTTTGGGCGATTTCAGTGTCAAGCATGATTATGAAGGGGAATTCAGTGAAAAGACTCGATTGACATCTTGTGATCCCCATGCTAGACGTTTAGTCACTAGCTCCAACAACCCACAAGAAGTTGAAGACAAACAAGAGGTCATATTTACTTATGATGTTGCATTTGAGGTAATTATCAGACACCAAAGTTAATCGTGTTGGTTAATTTTTTTCGAGTTCTATAAAAAATGAAGTGGGTTGCTGATCAAATTCTCTTCCCATTTTGTATGATACAGGAAAGTGAAGTCAAGTGGGCTTCCAGGTGGGATGCTTACCTTCTAATGAGTGATGACCAGATACATTGGTTTTCAATCGTTAACTCATTGATGATTGTTCTCTTCCTTTCGGGAATGGTGGCAATGATCATGTTGCGTACTTTGTACCGTGACATCTCCAAGTACAATGAACTTGAAACCCAGGAAGAAGCCCAGGAGGAGACCGGCTGGAAGCTAGTTCATGGTGATGTTTTCAGGCCTCCAGCTAACTCAGACCTGCTGTGTGTTTATGCTGGAACTGGTGTGCAGTGCTTTGGAATGATGGTTGTTACCATGATGTTTGCTGTTCTTGGATTCCTCTCACCCTCAAACCGTGGTGGGCTTATGACAGCCATGCTCTTTCTTTGGGTTTTCATGGGTCTCTTTGCTGGGTATGCCTCTGCACGGTTGTACAAAATGTTTAAAGGAACAGAATGGAAGAGAATTGCTCTGAGGACTGCATTCTTGTTCCCTGGAAGCGTGGCTGTTGTTTTCTTCATCTTGAATGCTCTGATCTGGGGTGAGAAATCATCTGGTGCAGTTCCATTTGGAACCATGTTTGCCCTCATCTTCTTGTGGTTTGGTATCTCGGTACCACTTGTTTTCGTTGGTAGTTATGTGGGCTTCAGGAAGCAAACAATCGATGATCCAGTCAAAACTAATAAGATCCCAAGGCAAATCCCCGAGCAGGCCTGGTACATGAACCCCATCTTTTCTATTCTCATTGGAGGCATACTTCCTTTCGGCGCTGTCTTCATCGAGCTCTTCTTCATCCTCACCTCCATCTGGCTGCATCAGTTTTACTACATTTTTGGGTTCCTCTTCATTGTGTTCATGATCCTTATAGTCACATGTGCTGAGATCACCATCGTGCTATGCTACTTCCAGCTCTGCAGCGAGGACTATCTCTGGTGGTGGAGATCTTACTTGACATCAGGTTCTTCAGCACTCTACCTGTTCCTCTATGCGGCATTCTACTTCTTCACCAAGCTTGAAATAACCAAGCCTGTGTCCGGAATGCTGTACTTTGGGTACATGCTGATTGCCTCATATGCTTTCTTTGTGCTCACCGGCACTATTGGTTTTTACGCTTGCTTCTGGTTTACAAGACTCATCTACTCATCAGTGAAGATCGATTAAGCATGATATCACGCCAGGTTGGTGAGCAATTTTTCCCACCCTCACAAAAATAGTCATAATTCGTGTCAGAGATTAGTGATTCTTGTGTACCTTGTTAGATGATGAAAGTTGAGTGTCGTGTGAGATACACGACTATAGTAAAATTGAAACAGCAGCTCGATATAGAATGTTAAGGAATATGTATTTTTCATTCATTTTTGTAATGACAGGATCCTCAGACTCCATTCTCCTCTTCTGTTTTTACTCCTTTGTTTGTCACTAGAAACAATTGTATTAGCACTTTCTTCAAACAGTCATTTGATGTTAATATAATCGCCTTTTTCCCCCTTCGTACAAACCTTTGCATTTGCTTGGATTAGCTTGGACAGTAAAATGTCTGTTTGCAGTTTTCTTGTATTCAGAAAAATATCGCATTAAATCAGCGTAATGAAGCTGAAAATCCTGGTTACCTGTATGTTAACTTGCTGAATTCTGAAAGTTATGAAGATTGAAGAACTGTGATTCTGAGTTTCTCACTTCTAGTGCTCCAAAAATCGCGGAATAATTGGAAAACAAGAAATCAGAAGTTGTCTGTGAAGTCTGAAGTAAGCCTAACATGCAGACATAAACTCAGCTTGTAACTCACATATGCATTAAATCACACACACTATGGCATTGCGTGCCAAGCTTCTGTGTCCAGCATCAGGAGACGCTGGATTTCAGCCTATGTCTGCAGATTTGATCAAAACTTCACAGCTTTCATTTACCTTCCTTTAGTAGAGTTACAGTCTTAAAGACGCATCTAGTCTGCAAAAGTTCGGATGTGGTTTCTAACATCATCGTTCAAGATTATTGATCGTAATGTCGAAGGACAACAATCTCGGGTATGAGTAGATCAGTTTTTTTTTTTTTTTTTTTTTTGGGAGCTAGGAACAATGTACTAGAAACTGTGAAGATCTAAACCTCTCTGGAACCCTGACTCTGTGTACCTCATGTCTCATAGGTGGCAGACTTAGGAAATGGTGTGTGAACTGTGAAGCTATATTTCAGGTACAACCAGTATGTAGGAAGTCTAGGAACGGGCGCATATTGGTATATAACAAGATCGTTACCCCAATGTCTCAAAGTATCCCGTGTCTTGTCTATAGTGGATTAAGAAGGGTCAAATGTATACAACTTGTTTCCATGTTGAAAATTGTATCGAGAATTGCAAATTTCAGCGGAGTTACTCTACGAAGTTGTGATGTTCTTTAATAAGCAATAAGTTGCGAATCTTGGAAGTTGGACTCGAATTTCAACTTGCACAAAAACTAAATCAGGAGGAGTAATCCTGCTTAAGATAGTTAATAGTTCATTAACTTACTCAATATTAAAATTCCAGGCTGTTGACGTACAATTTGGTCTAGCTGTCATATTTATAGACATTGACTTGGAATTACCAGAACTTGATTTGTTTATCTGATAATCTACAGCTCTACCAGTGAGAAAGTCCATGGAGTCTAGAGTAACAGTGAAGTCAATGTCATCGTTTTCGCTGTTACTCATTCTTGTGACGACCCTTGCTGATGTTGGGTTATGCTTCTCGCTTTTTGGACATGGAAACACACCTCTTTGGCACATTCGGGTTTGTCCCTTTTTTTCGTCTTCCTAATGTTCATGTTCTTACATGTCATATACATTTTTGGGTTGCTGCACATTACTCGTCTGCTGTCTGTGTTCGGGCTAAAGAGATTCTGTTCAGTAGTGATTCAATTTCATCATAATTGTGAGGTTAACAACTTTTTGTTGTTGTTGTTGTTGTTGTTGAGTAGATGTAGTCGCAACTCACAAGAGATTGTCGTCAGCTCAACTCCTATTGTATATGAATTTCCTGTTCTAGTGTATGTTTGTGTTGTGGCTTGAGTGATACAACAGTATGATCAATAAGTAATGAGTGTACGGTTTCAGTCTAAACTATATGGTTCGTTCAGTCTTCTGTCCAGTCTTTTTTTCCCCTGATCTTACTACAGTATGTAGCATTTCTGATAATGTTTGTCAATCATGTCTGTTTCAATTTCAGGGAGATCCACTAATGATAGAAGTTGACAAATTAACCTCTGCGCGTACTCAGCTACCTTATGCATACTATTCTCTTCCTTTTTGTCGTCCAACAACAGCAGTCCCCCCTGCTGGATTTTCCGGAGATCTGTTAGGAACTGGACTGTTAAACTCTCCTTATGTGGTCAGTGTACTAATGTCACACTTGCAATCTATCTGATAAGTTGCGCTGTTTCTAACCTTGACTTCCTGAACTGCTGCAGTTTAATATGCAGGAAACACTGGCGTGCAAATTTGTCTGTCATATGACTCTAGATGCTAACTCAGCAAAGGTTCTCCAGGAGAAAATACATGATGAATACCAAGTAAACTTGTATGAATTCTCGTCCTTCTCTTACACTTGACTGCTTTTATACATCTGAAACATGTGTACACTCTGCCATGCTTTTTCATTCAGTTACAGTTACCTGCGTAATACTCTTTTTCAGGGTCCTGGGTGGACTTCCTGGTGCTGTCCGTTTTCGGCCACTGAATCAAGAAGTATCTGACATATATGGGCTAGGATTCTCACTTGGCTGGAAACGTCAAGTTGCTGATTTGCTGGTGTGAGTCCTTCACTTAGAGTTGTTCTATTTTCGCCCACCTTGTCACAAATCGAGTTTTACTAACAGCTACTGTTGCCTCTGTATGCACAGAAGGCAGATGATTACAAGTATTTCATACACAATCATCTGGTTTTTACTGTCAAGTATCATGAAGATCCTCAAACTAACTTCACAAAGATTGTAGGGTTTGAAATCACACCTTTCAGGTACAATACTGTATGTTTTTTCGTTCTTTGCTGAAAGTTTCGTAAAATGTCGTATATTTTTCACTCTAATGTGCAAGCTTCCAGTGTTAAACATGAATATGACGGGGAATGGAATGAGAATACTACCTTCAGAAATTGCAAACCTCCTGCAGGAGGGGCGTACTATCCATCTTCTCTTCAAGAAATCCGAGATGGTGAAGAAATTGTATTTACATACGATGTTGTCTTCCAGGTAACTTGAGCTTTAAAACTTGAACTGTCGATATCTTTCCAAAATGTTTACAATTGTTAGTAACTTCAGCCGCAGATCGAATGCCCGAAAACTGTAGTACTAGGCACGTCTGTTTATCTCAAGCTCCTGTTTGGTATCGCGTCTGAAACAGCAGTTTGCACACATGTTACAGGAAAGCAATGTGACATGGGAATCTAGATGGGATAGTTATTATAAAACTCAAGCTAACCAAGTGAAGTCCTATGCAGCAGTGAACTCATTGGTGATTCTGATCTTTCTCCTAGGACTGGTTGCAATAGCAATGGTGCATACATATTGCGACATCTCTAACTGCGATGAATTCGACATGCTGGATGAAACTGGATGGAAATTAGTCTGTGGAGATGTATTCAGACGTCCCTCCAACTCTGATTTACTTTGCGTCTATGCTGGAACTGGCATTCAGTGTTTCGGAACAGTGATTGGCGTACTAGTCTTCTCTGTTGTTGGTGTCATTTCACCTTCCAATTGGACTGAGGTCTGGACAGTCATTCTCTTCCTTTGGATTGTGATGGGGTACTTGGCTGGTTACATATCAGCACGATTTTACAGAATGTTTAAGGGTACCAATTGGAGATTAATTGCTCTGAAGACTGCAGTCATGTTCCCAGGACCAGTGATCATCATTCTGTTCATCTTAAATGTTCTAAGCTACAGTCAGAAATCATCAAATTCAGTCTCATGTGGAGCTATGTTTGCTCTGATTCTCTTATGGTTCGCCTTTTCGATGCCCCTTGTTTTCACCGGCAGCTACATTGGCTTCAGGAAACAGCCTATTGAACCCCCATTTCGGACTAATAAGATCCGTAGAGACATCCCTGAGCAGCCCTGGTATAAACAGCAAATTACCATCATTATAGCAGGAGGAATTATCCCATTTGTTGTTATTTTCTATGACCTTGTTCTGATTCTAGCTTCCATCTGGTTGCATCAGTTTTACTGCATTACAAGCTCCCAAATCCTGTCCTTTGTCGCTCTTTTCGCTACCTCTGCTGGTACTGCCATAGTCTTCTGCTACTTTCAGCTCTGCCGCGAAGATTACAGGTGGTGGTGGATGTCATACTTAACATCAGGCTTCTCAGGAATGTACATTTTCCTGTATGCAGCTTACTTCTTTGCAGACTTTCTGTACATAACCAAGCCTGTACCCATGCTCCTGTATTTCGGTCACATACTTATTGGCTCGTACGCATTTTTCGTGCTATCAGGCACCATTGGCTTCTATGCCTGCTTTAGTTTTACGCGACTCATATACTCATCCTTGAAGAATGACTGAATATATCAATATTACTATGTAGTTTTACATATGGGTGGTGTTAGCTTTTTAAGTTTTGTACGTACAACTGTCGTTAACATTCCACTAGAAATACAATGAGTCCATTTTACGATCCGAATTAAAGGATATTTCATCCCGAAATCAACTGACAATGAGACGAATAAATCGTCAAACTTGCAAAAAGAACGAACATACAACCTCACTCATGCAAAGAACGAGATTGCTACATGGTTTTATTATTAAACAAATGAATCATGACTCGTGTCCGACCTCTCCCCATTTAATAGACACTGTCATGCAATAATTAGGTTTGTCGATCCTACGATAATCATCGCAAAAAGGCCTAAATACCATGGCTTCTTCTTTGATAGTCTCAAATATGGCTTATTTTGTGCTCGACACTCCGCATACTTGCTTTAGTATCAAGAGTACCAACACTAGCTTCTTCAACAATGTTCGTGTCAAGAAAACCGAGCTGCAAGTCCATATCAACGATAAGGGCGGACTTCGTAGGGACAGAGACCACAGACTTAGACAGCTTCAGAGGGGAAGCGGATGCCGCCATGTCGTTGCAACAAGTCACTTGTTCGTAATCTTCTCTAGGCTTAGCAAAGAGTGTTATTTGGTAGAATTCTTTCTCATACGGCTCTAATAACTCATCGAAACATTCGTGACGACCTACAATCTTGCCCCAAACGACAGCTGAAAAACTAGTACTTGTTTTGCTCGTGAACGCGATACACACTTTAGCGCCTACGGCTGCTTTGAATATGGAATAATACATCGTTGCAAAGTAGCCATTTTCACCTCGAATGACCGAGCATATGGGGTAGTCGTACCAGTTAATATGATTGAAATCCATCAGGTTGCCATCCCATCTCATTCTCCCCTCCTTGCTTACAATGCGACCATCCTCATCCTTGAGGTGCATTTTCACGTTAAAAAGATAACCATCATGTCCATGGCAAGGCTCGCATAGTGATATAAATTTGTTATTAGGAGATAATTCCTCGGGTGAATCTTCCTCTCTTTTGAAGATAAATAGCTTATGCCAAGTATCTTCGATTTCTATAGTTCCATGGATACGCAAAACACTGTCGTTGTTAGGACCGATTAAAACCGAGTATACCTCCACCATCCTTACTCCTCTGATCGTCCACTCCGGATATCTATCATCACCCAATTGTGTAGAAGAAGACTCTTCATTACAAGAAAATCCATCAGAATCGCCACAACGGGCGACAATCGTTGCACAAATGTCGTCATCATGATCCGAAAAGTAGTGGCTTTCATCATGATCAGCTACATTCCTAATGAGCTTGACCTCTTCTACGATGGCAATAACACCAGCCTGAAATATAGTATACCGCACAGTAGCATAACCATCTTCCCCTTCTGCTTGCACTGTTTTTATTTTCTCGAAATCACGAGCAATCGTCATAGTGGCATATAAAGAGATGGTGTCATCGACAAGATTACGCAAACCGTCCGTTAGTGACACTCGAATCTTGTAGCCCGTGTGAGGTATAACAGGCTTATAGTCGGGGCCATTAATCGAAATAAAACCTCCAGAAATAACCGTGTCAGGATAATCCTCGTTTCGACTGTAAATATCAACAACATGGTTGTTATCTTTATCAATGATTGTAATCAGGTCGACAACCTTGATTATTATTATTGGTTACGTAGCCTGTGGTACTTGCGTCGTTAAAGATTACATTGATAGACAAAACCTTTTTTTTCTTCTTTCCAATTCTGATCAATTTACCTAAAAAATACAGCTCCCTCTACATCAATGTCACGGCAAATCAATTGTTAGCGGCAAAATTAATTTGGTTAAGTGACTGTAGTGTACAATACAGCTGATGGTCCAATAGCATCAGCATCAGGCAACCTGTATAGATTTTTGCTCGTAGTCATGTACTATTCTTATAGAGTAAGGCTATTTGTATATATAATATACATTACTAAACATATATGGGGGGTAATAAGGGTATATTTTGTATTTTTATGTGGTGGGATTGAGGAGAGAGAATTGAAATATGGGGGGGGGGTATGTGGATAAAAAATTAGGGATATACATTTAGAAATGTATATGGATATACATTAAGACTTTCTCATTCTTATAACCTTTGTGCTTGCTAAAGCACATAAATATGCGTGCCCGAGTTTAGACCTATAATAATTATAAGAAGAAAGAGTCTACTTGAAGATCCGAATTTAAATTTGTGAACTTGTTGTACGAGAATAATGCTCAAGACGATAGTGAACATAGTGAATCTACCATCCTAACCAACATTGATATATACTCCTACTCTGTACTTCTGTACTCATTGTAACCGTGCTGAGCTCTTGTGCAACATACTAGATCGTGCAAATATAAAACCAAGCCAATCCAACATATTTACAATAAAAACACCGTCATTAACATTAACTTAACATAGTCCTACAGCATAACCTACTAATTTAACATTGTCCTGCATCATAACTTATTAACTTCACCTTGTCCTGCATCCTAACTTATTAACTTCACCTTGTCCTGCATCATAACTTATTAACTTCACCTTGTCCTGCATCCTAACTTATTAACTTCACCTTGTCCTGCATCCTAACTTATTAACCTCAAGACATTGGATTATATTACATAATAGCAGACTAGTAAGTAGCAACGAAAGTTGATCGCAGTGGCTAGCTAGGTGTTGGAGCACAGCAGTAGCACACATCATTACTAACAACGTTTACGCTTTTCGAGCTCAACTTCCGTTTTCATAATTCTCTGTAGAGCCAGAATGAACTGTGGCTTCCTGGGTTTACTCATCGGTCGAGATAGACGGTGGTTAGGACTCTTCTTGAGCTTCTTCCGCAAGTATTTCAACCTAGCCTCAACCACATGAATATTGGTAAGACCCTCAACATTATCATCCATGAACTCTAGAACAGCTTTTGGATTAACTCGCTCCTCGTCGAATACATCACCTGAAGAATAAGTCGGAGATAATCTCTACAACATAGAATTCTACCATAACTAGAATTTACCAAACACATAGAATTCTACCATAACTAGAATCTACCAAACACTAATATTCCTTATTCTATTACAACCCATATTCCTAAGATAGATATTACCATATCTCCAACATCACCCCCCAATTCCTCGACAGCCTCTAGCATCCTGTTATGGTGTTTCCATGTCCAATCGGGAATAAAAACGCCCGCGCCACGGTAAAGTTTAAGCAACTTCTCTACGTTCCTTGTACTAGTCCAACACTCCTCTTCATCTGTAGGGTCTAATTCTTCGGTAATCACCTTGAGCAGACTCTCAGCTGTCATGTTAAATAGATTCTCATAGCCCCCAAGTTTCATTAGAGCCTTGTAAAATGTACCTTGAAAACGATTTGAACGCGTCTCCTTCTCCTCAATTCTCGTCCCAAATTCTTTAAAGAAGGTAGATTCTTCTTCTTCTTCCTCTGCCTTTTTTTCATGCAAGCCGTCATCAGAATCATAGTCACACTTAGCTCCAACTGCACGACAGATCAGTAATTAGCATTGGGTAGTAATACATATACATGTCATCTACCACCAGCAGATGAATCAAAAGCTTTAAACACCTCTGAATGCTACAACTCTCATGCAAACTAATCAGTCAACACATTTTCTTAATAATCCCCCCCACAATTTTCCTTTTAATTAATTAGACGCTCTTATAAAGAAAGGTAAATCAGAGTTACGTACAGAGTCACGGAACAACAAGAAAGGAAAGTTCTAAGTTAACAACAAATACAACAAGTAGTTACTAGTTACTCCCTCCGTATTGTTAGGTTCTTTACGCTTCATTTGAATTCCTCTCACATATTCAAACGAAACGTTAAGAACTTAAAAGAAGCGGAGGTATATTAGTTCGGGAATAGTTGTTCCTAAAGTCACCACACCAAGATACTTTATTAAGAGGCAAAGACAAAGAGAGAAAGAATTGGAATCACAAGTTTTCACCTTTAGTATTATTATTACAGCTCAATTGGTAAAAATCACACAGCAATTGGAATGAACAACACATCAGACAAGTTTGCACCTTTATCACTCAATCCAATTGATATGATCCACGGAAAATCAGGAGACAATGAATGACAAGTTTTTTATTTTACAAAATTAAGAGTCAAACAATCACAATTAAAACTCAATACAATTGATTAATCACCTATTATTAGCTCAATCAATCAAATCAACCAACCAACCAAAACATGTGTGCGGTAAAATTAAAGGAAAAGAATAGGAGAGTTAGTTACATACCACGGCCGGTCCGACCGAGCTCTTCGACCCACCAACGGAATTGGCGGACGTCGCGAGAAGGAGGTTCCCAATGAGGCGGGGTCCAGTGACGGCGAAGGAGCTCCTTGTCACGGTTATAGCCAAGGTAGTACCAAACAGCATGAAACGGAACAAAGGGCAGATTGATCCAGTCAAACACGGTACGAGGTGTGAGTGATTCGTTAAACAAATCGCCGCCACCTAACTCATCGATGGCTTGCTTCATCTTCACGCTAAATTCCGGCTCCATATCACACATATTCAACCTTGACCGAAACCCCATGAGCTGGTTGGCAACTTCATGAATGTTCCAAGGTTTTTCATCGCCGCCGCCGCCTTCTTTGATTATCTCTTCAAGTATGTGTTCCTCTGTTAGCTTCAGTGACCATGCAAACGGCATCGTATTGCTGTCCTCGTAACATAATCTCTTCATTGCTCTCAGAAATGTTGCGCACCGCCACCTTTTCGCCTCTTTCTCTCTACCTTTCTCTTCTAATTCGCTGCACCCTCGCAATGCCGCCATTGTATATACAGTTGCACCGAAAGAGTGTGGAAATTTGAGACCGGTTGATATTTATGCATGCGCTCTATATATAGTACTCCTAGACTACTTAGATTAGAAGAGGGTACGTTAACGCCATAAATTTGGAAACTAGTACTCGCTCCGTCCCAACTCAAACACCCGAACGGCCGAATGAGTCAAAACTGATTTCGTAAGTTGTAAGTTTAGGAAAGAAGGAGAGATATTTTTGGTTGTAATTTAGAAGCCACCGATCACATCAACAAACAAACGGCTAACTAAAGATTAAACTAACGAAATAAGGAAATATCATATTGTTATTAGTTAATCCGTCTATCTATTTTGTGCTCTATATATTGCCTGATATCGATCACACACTAGAATAAACATCAATTTAAATAATTTAATCCAATTTCGGAACTTCATAATCTTACGCAAAATACATATCATGTTGGTCCCCAAACAAAGGTGATATATTACACGATTTCAAATTCATCAAATCAAATGTTTAGATGCTTTGCAAAAACTAGCTAAAATTGAACAACGGGAATAAAAACGCCCGTGCAACGGTAGAATTTAACCAACTTCTCCATCAATCGAAAGATCATTTGACTTTCGATCATTTGACAGTTACCGTAATCTCGGGTGCTGTGACTCGAATTGAAACCACATTAAACGTATGGTTTACGACTCCGTATAACTTCGAAAACTCTACGGTGATTGATCACTTTAATTTGAAAGAGAGTATAACGACCAGTAAGTCAGAAATCCCACGAACATATATAGCTAATCCAAGATAACCTACTGCTATATATATCTCCACGTAAGTCCAAGCTTAAGTCAAGTCCATATGGTCAACGAATAGACGTGTATCCAAAGTCAAAGCATGCCACCTCGATCAATTCTGGTGAGAATAAATCAGGCACGTGTTTTTAAGTAAGTATTTATAAATTTTATTATATTATTATACAAATCATAAAATACCACGTTTCTAATATACAAGCTGGTAAATTTTACGTGTAAAAGACAAAAAGTGTATCATTCTGTGAAGCAACAAATCGACCCAAGCTCCTAGTATTAGTGTTTATTTGTGGTTTGCTTGTTCTCGTTCTTTTCTTGTTTATTTATAACTTTGTTATCTTGGTCTTTCTTTTATATTAACGCCTAATTTCCAAAAAAAAAAAAAATCGACCCAAGCAAGATATAATTAATTACATGGCTGCTTAATTAATCATTAGGTGAATAGGTGATCCAACTTAGTGTTCTATAAATAAGTCATTATGTGTGCCTAAATATTGCTTAGCATTAATTAAATCCTTAATCGTCATTAGGCCGGAAAATGGTGATCTCTCTAGAGATAAACCAGTTGGAGAAGAATCCACCAAACCAAGTTCACGAGATCAACATGCATAACAAGACCAAAAATCTAGGAGGGTGGGCTACCCTCCCTTTTATCATAGGTACAATATTTTGCATTCGATTTATTCGCAAAAGAGAAATACGTATGTTGATATATAATATTTATGTAACTGTCAACTAGCTCAATTTTTAGATACACACGACTAACTTCATTTTAAAAGAAAATGATGAGGTGTTTTCATGCACATGCATGGTTAAGCGTTGAATTAAAGAAATATAGAACTAGATATCGACGACGACGACGACGAGACGACGACGACGACGACGTTACATTATGATAGTAGAATTAGAAATTGATAAATGATATGTACTGTACTACTTCATATTTTCGAGTTTAATAAATTGAAATAATGATCTAAATGAGTTATTATTGTTCCTGATTTATGTTGAAATTGAATGATACAGGAAGCATTGTGGGAATATCCTTGGCAGCAGGAAGTTGGTATACAAATCTAACGACGTTTTTAATACGAGAATACAACATAAGGCAAGATTTAGCAGAACGAATATACGGAGTAGTGAGCATTGGGGTGAATTTCTTCCCGATCGTTGGAGCAATCCTTTCAGACTCATTTTTTGGATCTTTCTTGGTCATCATTGTCGCATCCTTTGCTTCATTATTGGTAAGTCGTCGTCAACAATGTTCATGTATGCTAAAACAACACTTTAAATCAATGCACTCTAGATAGATCGATCACTTGTCTATTCCAATAGTGAAACTTTTCGGTACCACTGTTTGTAATAAATCGTGCAACAGATTATATATAGGTCAATATCTGTCACTTAACTACTTCAGTTATTAGCAACATAAAAGTGTATGCGTGATATGATCTGTTTCATTTTTGCCTTATGTTTGGGTTTTAAGATGTTTTCTTTTTTTTTTTGACATGATAAAGTATGATTTCAGGGTTTAGCCATGTTAGGGCTATCTAGCATAATCCTTGCCCTAAGGCCTCATCCATGCAACACTAATATCAACGTCTCAACCAATAACGCAATTTGTGAAACTCCGTCAATTCAACAATATGCATTCCTCCTCGTGGCGCTCTCATTGTCTACCATCGGTTTTGGGTGCACCCGTTTCATGTTGAGCTCTCTAGGAGCATACCAGTTCAACAAAGCCGAGCATCGTCGTGTCTTCTTCAATGTCTATATCATGGCTTATGAAGCATGTTGTGCTATAAGCTACGGAGTAATCGTGTTCTTAGTACAAGGGCAAGGAAAGTGGGCAATTGGATTTGGAATCGGCATTGTAGCAAATGCAATTGCCATAATAATACTTTTATTGGGTTCTCAATATTTTCGGCATATTATTTCTCAACCTAATCCTTTCTTTAGCATGACGCATGCTCTACTTTGTGTCACTATTAGCAAAATCAAAGCGGCTTTAACGAAGAATAATCGGGTTTATGACGATCAACAAATCCCGAACCTGGACATGATTCATGCAATTTCTCCAAGTAATAACTTTAGGTATGGATTCAAACCTGTCAACTATATAGTATAAACTAAAATGTATGTTCAATTACATATCTATATTAGGCCGTATTCTATATGTGTATTATCATGCATGAGTAGTGTAAATGTGTGATACCAGCTTATATCAAATTGCAGTCAGAATAACATCACTTTTTATTTATTTATTTATTATAATAGTTTTGGCCTTTCGGTCATTATAACTATTTTGTGTGAGTAACCTTTCAATTAGCTTTGATATTCTCATTTGTTAATATTTCGTTTGAATTCCCATCACATTCATACTAATTACAACCGTTAACAATTGAAATGAATGGAGGGAGTACGTACTATATATCTATAGGAGTCTATGTCTATCTAGATTTCGGTCTTAATCCTAAAATGTTTTCATTATATAAATAGCTCGCACCATTGTGCAGTGCATGCCCATGTCGTTTCGACGTGAACTTTGTTAAATTAATCAAACTTTATGATCTTTTGACGTATTTTAAGCTTAGAAAGTGACTAATCCTCCGCCATACTAAAGGAATTTGGAGCATATGCGAGGACTCGAAACAACAGATTCCAACAAAAAGGTTTTCATCAAATAATAATTAACATTTTCCTTACCTAACTAATTGTCTAATTAATAATGTTGTATTCAAACGTTGTTCGTCAAACATAGTACCCTAATTTTTAGCTAGTGTAGGCGGCAAGTGAGGACTACATACCGACCAGCATCATTTAAAATATGAAGCCATCATCCTCACAAATCCTATGTGAATCATCAGTTTTCACAATTTGTCGTCGTGTGATGTATTTCATTATTGACTATGTGACTCGTATAAATGACTCCAATTAACGTGGAAGATGTTCATTGTGAGACGGTTTCACAATCATTCTAGATCTAACTTTTTGAGTGTTGTGCGTGTTTTCGCTAACTTTATGATCTCATAACTTTTGGTAACCTGATATATACTAGGGATGATGATAGGGGTCTAAACTTTAGACAAGGCAATCTTGTCTATAACTTGCCATGTCATATTAGGTAGTAAAATTAGTTATTTGTAGTAAAATTAAAATGTTTAGAATATTAAGAATTGGGGTAAGTTTTAGCTATGGGAAATTGGATGCTAGGTAAAGAGTGTTGTATTAATTAACCACATCCTTAATCAGGAAGGTGAGTAATAGTGTAGATATTCCCCTTTCTCTCTCCAATCAATCCGTGTAAAATTTTAGGTAATGCTACTTATGGGAGGTAATTTGTCCATTTTTCTTTAATTCAAGATTCAGTTTTTTGTTACCATATGTATAGAGTTGTTCTCCAATTTCTCTAATTATCAGATTTTTTTTTAATTCAAATTTCATTTTTTGTGAAGGCCATATTGGACGAAATTTTTTAGGATTTGTACGTGCAATTTTTTAGTAATAGCTACTTAGATACATATGGCAAGTCATTTAATTTAAAATATGTTACAAACTAAGCATAAAGACATCAAAATCCAAAATTAAAATATGACTACAAGCAATAAGATTTTACTACCAATTAGTCCAACTTTACTACCGGAAAATTAACGAATGAATAGTCCCATAGTAACCAAGTCACGAGCATGATCAATTGACACCATCTTGATATAGATAGTAACAATATTGTGAAAAAAGTATATATATGAAGAGTTAGATTAGATGGAAAAGTAATGAATTTGTCGGCAATAACACATGTTGTAGTAAAATTAAGTTAGTAGTAGTGGACTTGAGATTGGAGTAGTATAATTAATTTGTAATAAAAATAAAGGTAGTAAAATTAATTGTCAAGGTAGTAAAATTAATAGTGTGAGTATCAAAATTTTGATAGTGTAGTGAATTTTTTTTTTTTTTTTTTTTTTTTTGGAAAAAAAAGACTTCAAAAATAAGAAAGTTACGTGACCGCGGATATGGAAGTCCGCTACCGCAAGGTCTAGTATATCCATAGGACCGCTATCAACCCACACTTTTGTAGAATAGTCTATCGGGCTCAAATGCGCTACCAAGTGAGCCACCTTATTTCATGCCCTATGAACATGACTACAAATACAAGACTCAAATCGATTAGTGAAATTATTACTTCTGATATAGTAGACACTTTTAATTGTTTATTTACTAGAAATCGTTAAGCTCAAAATTATTATTCTACAAACTTATTACCTAAAGAAACTGTTAGAGTCATATACTAGTGTACCTACATTTGCTAAAGTAACTTGTTTGGGTCATTTCACCAAGTGAGCCACCTTATTTCCTGCCCTAAGAACATGACTATAAATACAAGACTCAAATCGATTAGTGAAATTAATACTGCTGATATAGTAGACACTTTTAAGTGTCTATTTACTAGAAATTGTTAAGCTCAAAATTATTACCCTACACACTTATTACCTAAAGAAACTTGTTAGTGTCATATACTCATGTACCTACATTTGTTGAAGTAACTTGTTTGGGTCATTTCAGTTAGCTTGAAACAATATCCAAAATTCAAATTTTTATTGTTTATTATAGCATTATACACATGTGATTTGTTAAGTAAGCTCAAACTCAATTCATAACTCACCATTTTCCTAGTACATGTGAACATGTGAAATAGACTCAAAGAAACTCGACATGACAATGTTATTATGTTTGTGCATGAACTATTTTGAAATTAGAAAGATTACCACAAATTGTTAAGAAATTTGAAAAAGAAACAAGGTCATCTAACTAACAAAAAAGATCATGCATTAAGCCAAGTTATCTTGCCTAAAATGGTAGAGAAATGAAACTAACAAAACTAACACAACAAATTGCCTTATTTGTAGAAGAGGAAAAAAAACTAACTTTCCAAGTCCCCTTTTCAAGACGTGATCTTGTTAGTACTAGTATTTTTTTTTATTTCCCCTTAAATAATTAAATACATGACATTATTCAATAGTTTTCTTTTTCCCTTATATTCGATTTTTTTTAGTTCAATCTTTTGGTTTAAGTATTGTTTTTCTTCTTCCTAAAATAAATATGCACACATCAATTATCTATTCCCTTTGCTCAATTCAAGCATTTTCCTAAAGTAATTGTTGACTACAATTAATTTCCTCTTGCTTAGTGATTTCCTAAGCAAATACATTTTCCTAACCAATCCCCTAACCATATATAAGTGACCCCGCATATATGACATGTCATCATCCACATCACTTTTAGACAAAAATCAATTATCTAAAGTTTAGACCTCTATCAAAAGGCATATACTAGGGTTTAGTTTACTCAATATAATAAATGAAGGACTACTTTGTATTGTCGAAATAAATTTTTCTTTCGGTATAAATGTACCTAAATTGACATGCTATGTTAAATGTTGTCATGCAGATCTCCTAACCAGGCGAGTGTACAAATACATGGTGGCCAAACCCTAATTAGTAGTCTAAAACAAGCTGAAGACTTGAGGAAAATAATCAGAATAATGCCGGTATGGTCAGCCGGGATTACCTTAAACGCTGTAGTCGCAACAAGCACCACGCTAGTAGCGTTACAAGCCTCATCCATGAACTTGACCATCACCCAACACATCAAGGTACCGGCTGCAGGGTCTATGACCGTCTGTGGCCTCGTTGTGACTTCTCTAACACTCTCGATTTTCGACCGGTTTCTATATCCATTGTGGGAAAAGATAACCGGTCGACTACTGAAACCCTTGCAACGAGGGGGAATTGGTCACATTTTCGTGATGCTAGGGATGATATCGTTGGCTTTGGTTGGTACGTCGTCGTAATTATTCACTCAAGACGTATAATGTGATTGGTCACGAAGATCGTCACGTAAATAACGGTCCAATTATGTCAGCTTACTGGTTAATTTTCCCAATGACATTGCTAGGCATTGGGGCAGCATATTATTTTCCGGGTGGTATAACATTCAATTACCAAGAATTCCCAAAATCGCTCAAGTGTAGCTCAACTGCTATGCCTTCGATTCAAATCGGGTTCGGGTTTTACATAAGTAAAGCGTTTATCAAAGTGGTGAAACGCAATAGCTCGTGGTTGCCAAATGACGACATTAGTCTCGGTAGACTAGACGTCGTCTACTGGATTTTGGCGTTGGTTGTGACCATCAACTTTGGGTATTATCTTGTATGTTCCTTATTGTACAAGTATAATGCTCAAGATAATAGCGATCATAGTGAATTTACCATCCCAACAAACATTGATAAACTATAGGATTATTAAAAATTACATGTACTAAACTTGTATAGGATTTACAGGTGGTGGTGGATGTCATACTTAACATCATGACTCATGAGTCTTGACGTGCTATGCTGCGGCTTTTTGTGCTTACCAGTCCAGAACATTTACAAACCATATGATATTACCAATTTACCATCACATCACGGATACTAAAGTCTTCGCTATGTTTGCAAAGCCACGCACTAAAGTCTTCGCTTTTGTTTTTTGCTTATTTGGACAAAATATCGTAGGATTTAAGCTATATTCTTTTTTCAAAATTCATAATATGACCTCTAGAAGCTACTGCGTTAAATTTAGTCATATTTGTTCCTGTGCGGTTTTTGGCCAAAAAACGTGCATCATAGCCAACGTTTTTGTCCAATTTTGGTCATTTCGTCGATTTTTTTCAAATTATCTTAGAACTCTTGTAACATCACCTTACACATATTAAAACTTCTCTTGATGATTTTAAGGCACCAAATCTTTCGTTTAAGGGGGTTTTTCGGTTGTCCAATGTCCATTTTTTCGTGGAGTTAATTGTATGTTTTTCGCTTATTTGAACAAAATATCATAGGTTTTAAGCTATTTTTTTTCCACAAATCATAATATGACACCTACAAGTTAATGCGTAAAATTTAGTCATTTTTGCTCCTTTGTCGTTTTTGGCAAAAAAAAAAAAAAACGTGCATTATAGCTTTCATTTTTGGTCCAAGTTTGGTCATTTCGTCGACATTTGTCGAAGTATCTTAAATTTTTTGAAACATCATCTTACACATATTAAAACTTCACTCGATGGTTTTAAGGCACAAAATCCTTTGTTTAAGGGTGTTTTGCATTGGTTGTTCAATATCTAGTTTCTCGTTTAGTGAATTGTAAGTTTTTTTGCTTATTTGGACAAAATATCATAGGTTTTGAGTTATATTCTTTTTTCAAAACTCATAATATGACCTCTAGATGCTATTGCGTTGAATTTAGTCATTTTTGCTCATGAGCCATTTTTGGCCAAAAAACGTACATTATAGCCTACGTTTTGTCCAATTTTGGTCAATTTGTCAAACGTTTCCAAAGTATCTTAAAACTCTTGAAATATCACCATACACATATTAAAACTTATCTTGATAAATTTAATGCAGAAAATCTTTCGTTTAAGGGGGTTTTTTCGGATGTTCAATGGTCCAATTTTTCGTGGAGTGAATTGTATTTTTTTCACTTATTTGAACATAATATCGTAGGTTTTAAGCTATATTTTTTTTCAAAACTCATAATATGACTCTGAGAAGTTACTGCGTTATATTTAGTCATTTTTGCTCTTGTGCCGTTTTTGGCCCAAAAACGTGCATTCTAGCCTACGTTTTTTGTCAAATTTTGGTCATTATGTCGACTTTTGTCAAAGTATCTTAAAACTCTTGAAACACCACCTGACACATATTAAAACAATCCTTGATGATTTTAAGGCACAAAAACTTTCCTTTAAGGGTGTTTTTTGGGTGTTCAATGTCCAGTTTCGATCTCGTGTGCTCAATTGTATGTTTTTCGCTTATCTGGAAAAATTATCATAGTATCTAAGTTATTGTATTTTAGAAAACTCATAATATGTCCCCTAGTAGCTACAACGATAAATTTAGCCATTATTGATCTAGTGTCGTTTTTGGCCAAGAAACGTGCATTATAGCCTACGTTTATTTTATCCAATTTTGGTCATTTCGTCGATCTTTTGAAGTGTTTATATTAGTGGGTTTTTGTTATTTTTGGATTTTTCTGCGTGTTTACTGGTCTGGGTTTTTCTTAATTTTCTGTATGAAAACCCTTGATAAAAACCCACCAAAATTTTGTTGGTTTTATAAAATCTGTACAATTTTTAGTTTTGTTAATTTGACGATGTTTAAGTAAATGGAATTATGAGTTTAATTCATGATTGTTGATGATACCCTTTTGATACTTTTTTTAATGTAATTTTCAATTTACCTAAACATGACAGCTAAATCAATTGTTTGAGGATGTCGTCGATGGAACACAAGCCTTCGGAGGAAGAAAGGCGAGTCCGAAAGTGAGCATCAATGTTAAACATCAGGGTAGGCTGCACGAGTCCATCTTCAATATATTTACTGAACCCATTGTACCGCACTACGAAGGGGTAATCGAATCCGCAAGAAACTTATGCTCTTACGGCGGAGCGGTCTTTGGAGGACGCCCAACTAGGTGCAAGGACCCCCTTGTGCTTGTCTTCACCCTTAAGGTGATAGGAAAAGTTGGCAAGCAATGGTATGGGTGTAACCTAGTCTTTGAAAAAGTAGACATCTATGTTTTTGCATATGGTGTGCTGGTCAATGGGTCGATCCAATATATCAATCTAGAAGATTACCCATATCAGTTAATAGGCGACCATGCATCATCGTCGCACATTTCCGTGAGTTACGGCAATGTACCAAACGTGATAGGTTTGGAAGCCATGCATCGCTAGTGCAGCTAGAAACATCTATTTGGGAATTGATGTAGCGCATTACCTCGAATTCTTGTATATTCATTTTCCGAAAGCCGCAAGATTGACACCTATCTACAAAGATATATTGAGATCTCTTAGGGCGAGGAAAAACAAGTCCTATCAACGATCTACTATGATCAAAGTTTGGAGGTTATAACTTTTGCATTGATCATGTGTTGGCCGAGGATGTGGAGCCGCCTCTGGCGCTGGTGAGTGATAGTTACGATACTTTTGACAAGTTGAGAAAAGAAGTCATAGCAGTACTCAAAAAATAAAACAACAACACTCGTCAAAGCAAGAGGGCAAAATGCTTGGATTCTTTGAAACCAGATTATCGAAAATTGGTTGGAAGGGAACCGATCTCCGTTAAACTACCTAAAAAATTCCGGCATCCTCAAAAAATATCACGGGAAGATATTAAAGCTCCCCGTAGAAATTTCTGGACCGAGACTATGTAGATGAACATGCTATTATACAAATGGAATTCAAATGGCATAGCTACCAAACTAATTTACGCCTCTATGTGTCTAACACATACAAATGACATGCTATTTATACAAATGGAATTCAAATGGCATGCTATTTATACAAAGAGAATTCAAATGGCATAGCTACAAAACTAAGTTATGACTAGTGTGTCAGTGGTACGATGCCACATCTGACACACTAGTAAAACATTCACCCAAGTAGTCCACCAAACATTTACTTGGACTTTATTGGCACCGCGTATGCCAACCCCCACGCTATATTGGTTCCCCTAAATTAAATTGGGGTTTACGCAACCAAATCAAAATTAATACAATTACATATCAAGAAAATGGGATTTACGCTACAGAATCAGTAAATTATACCTCAAGAAGCGCGAAATGGACTTTGGCACGTATGTCATTAGGTTTAATCAAACCCTCGTCCAAGCCTTCTGTGGAGGTTCCCGCGAATTTTTTTTTTTGCATAAAATCAATGACAATTGAGAACTGCCACATGCGGCGGATGGTGGCGGCGTCGACCGTGCCGCAGTCGACCGCCATTGATGAGAGGAGAGAGAAAGCGAGAGTACTTTTTTGAGAGGAAGAAGGGCCAAAGCTAAAATGGCTCGGAAAAAGTATGTTACGATGTACATTTCATCATCGAGTGAATGAAAAATTAAGGAACAAAAATTGGGGAAATAACTTCAAAACAAATCTAACGGAATCACTAACGGAATTGGATAAATATGGTCACTTTGATACTATTTGAGAAAGTACTAGAGGTATAACCTAAAACTAGGTTAGTTGAAAGCTTCGGTATATCCTGTAATTTAAGAAAATATGAGAGTACAAGGTGATTTTTTTTTTCATTTAGTCAGAAGGTTAAATTTTTGGGTTATGATTTTGTGAAAGCAAGATTTACTCCTTTCAAGACAAATTATTGAAACTCAATAAATACCCCTATAACATGTTGCCTGCTGAATATTTACGGAAACATTTCCTACTTCTTTCCTAATACTCAACTTCGTTTGTATCAAACAATATATTATCATATTCAGTAATGTTATGACAAATATTCAATAATAATATATCCATACTATTGAGCTCATGGACGTGGTTGCTAAGTTTAACGATCCCCATAGCGAGTTAGTTACTTCTTCGGGCATGCACTGGGATCTACAAGCTATATTTCGCCTTGCAGACTTGTGCGGCGCGCATTTTTGAATTGGCCTAGGTAGCTTTTGAGGCTCGCTACTTTGTCTTTTTCGTTTGGAGGGCTTGGTGTTTATTCGGCCGAGGATGCTGTCCATTTTTTTTTAACGTCGCGACTTTAGTCTGCTGACCTGCAGTTTAAGCTTCTTCGTCATGCCGGTGTCGTCTCTTTGGGGTCTGCGTTTGCTGATGCTGGTGTTGATATCTTGGGTAATTCTGGTGAGATCACTGCCCCAGACTTATGAAAAAATTGGCAGATATGTATTTCGCTCGGATCGCTAGGGATGCCGCTTCTATTTCCTTGACACCGCGTCAGTTGGCTTTGTGGGGTTCTCAGCAGAGTGCGCACAGTTCTGTTTGGCTTAAGATTGTCCCTATTTCGGGGTTTAGTCACACTATGAATGGTCGAGCACTTATCGTTGCGTGTTTTGCTACCGTATGGGGTGCATTTATTCACCATGGAACACCCGTGCTCTGTTTGTTCGCGGGTGTTTGTGGATGATATATTCGGGGATCATGATGTATCGTGTACGAGATTGGTTGGCGTCAAACATCGGCATAATGTTATTCGTGACACGCTGGTTGACATCTGTTTAAAGGAGGTTGACATTGGTATGGTTGGTGCTGATGGCCGACTGTAACACCCCGACTCATTGCCTGAGACGAAAGTAGTAACCTATGGCAGCTCGCCAGGCTGTGGGCTGACCTCACAGACCAACATGGGTCCTTTCGACACATTTTGACCTCACTCATGCGCACCCTGGGAAATTTCCAGGAGGTCACCCGTCTTGAAATTGCTCCCTGTCAAGCACGCTTAATTGCGGAGTTCTTATCACATGAGTTTCCTAAAAGGAAAGTCGACTTTGTTGGTATGAGTAGCATTATCAATCCTTTTAAGCACATCATATGAGCCCTAAATCTCTTAGGATCTCCTCTGAAATCTGGGGTATTACACCGACCTCTTCTCCCAGCAGACATGCTGCATTATTCTTGGTATTAAGGGAGCGACGTTTACGTCGATTTGATTGGGTCGTCGCCCTTGACTCAGACAGGATTAACTGATTTTGAACCAGGTAAGTATGAGGCTAAGTGCGCTGCTTTGGGTTATGACTTCATTTCCTTCTCTTTCTCCTCATTGGAGGAGTTGGAACCCCAGAATTGTTGCTCTGTTTAAGCGAATCCAGCAGTTCTCTAGGACGCATGATATCGGTGCGCAGGCTGTAGCTCATATTTTTACTAGGATTGATTTTTCCATAGCAAAGGGTGTGGGGGCTCAGATGGTATCTCAGCTCCCCACCAATTTCTTGTAAATTTATTATTGATTTTTAGATTCTATCCAATTACATTATATATTCAAATATATTATTGCAATAGTTAAAGATTTTCCATTTTTAATTCTCGCAAGAACAAGCTACACCCGAACTAGACCCGACCCAAAACAAACCGAAAAAGACCCGAAATATATTACCCGAAATGTGACCCGACCCAAATGGACCCGACCCAAACCCAACCCAGATGACTTGTTTCCCAGGTTTAGTTAGGACCCTTCTTGAGCTTCTTCTCAATCAAGCATTCCACCCTCAACATTATCCATAAACTCTCTAGAATAACGGCAGTTTTATGCTCCTCATTCTGAGTAAGATTATTCGTATATCTCATATACGGTACGAAATGTATATGGGGGTGGTATTTTCACCAATTGTAATGACTCACATCTCTCCTTCTCACTCTGAATTGTACACTCACGAGTAAGAGATGACTACTCATGAAATCACTTATCAATTCATATATAAAGATGTCAATTCATAATACATCAAAACAAAACCTCTCACAAATGATGATATCAACTCAAAATATGAGAATGCCAATTCGAAATGTGCCCAGGAAAATAAGACTTTCTCGTCAATACATAGGCGAGCACATAGGCATGCTGACGGTACAGTGCAGTCTCAAACTTCTCTTGGCAGTCAACAATTGGACGGTGAAGACATTGACATAGTACATCGACGAGCTCGCTACTTGACAGACATCTAAAGACACCGGACTTCTTACGGGTTTGCTCGAGTCGAAACCCCGCTAGGTAGTATGGTATGCACGAGACTGAGATGAGCCTATCGATAAGGGCAATAGTGAGCAGCAGCCAGGCTTCTTTTTTTTTTCTTTTTTTTTTTTTGGCCTGGCTTCTTACGCTACAAAACACCAAGTATCGGATTAGCAAAAATCGAATGGCATACATACCCTCATTAGAAAAGTCAAGATGCAATTGTTGGAGTATTTTCTAAAATGGTGTTTGTGAGTTTGTTTTTGTCCCACATTGGAAGATTACATAAGTTTCTTATGTGTTTATAAGAGTGGGTTTATTATACATTATTAATGTGTGTTTTGAGCATGGGTTGGGCCTAGTTTCATTCGGGCCTAATTAGTGCATTTGGCTAATATGATTACGAATATAATTGTATAATTATATTTACTAATCATAGACTTAGCACTTAGCACGAGCACGTCGTCTTTGATTAAGACGGTTAACAAGGTAACGTTTTAATTCAGTTTAATATTTTGGATAATTAAAATCAATTATTGGCGGTTACCATAACTGTCGGTAGTTATCCAATGGCAGTTAATCATGTGTCTCTATCATACTACTCTATATATACACTATATATACATTGTTCTTCCTGCCTTGAGATGTTATGAAAAATCAGATTTTTACAAAAAAAAAAAAAAGGATTATGATCACGGTTAAAGTCAGTGAGATTCGAGGGTTAGATTATTAGTGCAGATAATCTGATGTTGTTAGGCTTCTTTGTATCTTACGGCAATTCGCTGGACCTGTGCACGAAATTGGGTGCGAATTTCGCCTAAAGGAAAGTGTTGCGTGCGCGCCTTGAAGCCGTTTCCTTATCGTTGTATTTTCGTTATTGTTGTGTGTAATTATATTTAGGACTTGTAATTTCGGTGTGTAATTAATTAATTAGGATAATTTGCACTTAATTTCTAACAGCAATAGTATTAACTAAATTTTGACATAAACAAGGATTTTTGATCTTTTACCCAATTCATTGTAGATAACTTTGATTCTACAAGTCGCTTCTCCTTCTTGAGAACGTCATTCAGAGTTGTTTAACAATTGAAAGCCGAAATTAGTCAGCGCTTTACTTAGGCTTACAATTTTCCAATTTTGCAAATCATACATCAGTAGCTAAGCTAGCATAAAGTTTGCAATTACATTCGTCGTGTGCCTGGAATTTCGGAAGCGTAAATGACATTGATTTCAACTCGTTATTTATAGCTTCATTGCAGGAGGTTGTAACTGGCACAGTGTAGGATCACTTTTTCCGTGAACTTCCCTAAAATAAAAATAAAAAAATAAAAATGATTACGGTCGAGCCAAATACATTATCATAGGATAATTGAGCTGAACAAACTCCGAACATACCAACAGTGAACATACGAAAAACCTTATCAAATTTAACCTTGACCACCTTTCCTTGTTTCAGATACTTGTAAAATTCGTGCTTGGTATCTTTTGTTTCCTTTGCAATTACCTTCAAAGTCTCTATATCATCCGGCTTAACACGCAATTTAGAAAATTACCACAAGCTGTAAATTAATTAACGAATGAAAAACAATAATCAAAGGTGAAATGGGAAAAATGCGAGTAAGTACGTAGTTGAGAAAAATATATAATAACACACCTGATAACAAAAAGTTAAGAGTAATGAGCCTTATTACTGATTTCCAATGGTATGGTACAAATTAGATAGACGTGGTAATTCCCCTTCAAAAAAAGACGTGGTAATTACAATATTGTACTCACCACGATCTAGCTAGCTAGTATTGTACACATCATGAGACGGTCTTACCCATATATAGCTTCGTCCAATTCGCTTGCTTCGTTCATGTATAAACCTTATCCATGGCAAGGAGCAGAAATACCGAATTCGCGCAAAATGACACTAATGTACTGAACTACTGATAGAAATCGGGAGGAAATTAATTACCAAACCCACGGCTAATATACAGAAGTTTCGCCCTTACCGTGAAATGGTATCGTAATTAGGATAATTTTGATGCCGACGTTGTATTCTCAACTCTCGTGGCTCGACGTCTGAACGCGAGGGTTTCCGGACAGAGAATCAAATTCCGAGGGTTAGGGAGTTTAGATTGTTACAAGGTGACTTATTTTGGTCAGATGCTGCTAGGGCTTTTTTTTTTTTTTTTTCACGGACACTTTACCAATTTTGTAGCTACATTGCCGAATATGCCACTCCGATCGAAAGTAGTCCATATGTAATTTCATTGCATTTTCGAGCATTTTGGCTTTGGTGGAACTCGATCAATTATTCGATCCAATATAACATTGCCGAATATATACTACTCCGGCAATGTTTAGATTTCATTACATTTTCGAGTATTTCGGCTTTGGAGGAACTCGATCTAACTCAAGAACCAATTCCCCGGCCCTCAAAATGAAACAAATTGAAACCAAAATAATGGACCAAAATTTGATCAAAGAGAAAGACGTAGTAGTCAATATGTTAAATTGCATAGCTCGCATCACTAGAAACCAAGCACCAAAATGTAACAAAAGCGTACAACAAAATGGAATCGCCACTAATTAACCGTAGTTCCCATAATGAAATTCTCGATGTGGGACAAACTTATCTAAACTTGCATGCATATCCGAAAATATTAAGTAATAATGTTACACGAATTATTTCTTAGGACGAAAGTCGGTATTCTCTGGTCCGGCCGTGTTGGTAGCGACCCGAGCCACATCTATAGCATCCGCCTCGGACTTCTTCTTAGAGTACAACACACCGTACCCAACAAGACCCGTGATGGCGAACCCGGCGAGCGCCATGGTGGGAATTTTGAAGGGCAATTGCCCGCGCTGGTGCAAGACCTGACCAGGGTTATGGCCCGGGGGTCGCCTCGAGGCCTCGACCCCCGCGGCCTTAACTTGTTCAGGACTCATCTTGTGTGTGTCCGCGTTTTTCCTCCATGATTGATCACCGCCCGTGTTAGGCTCTCGATCAAGCTTCACTCCCGGCCCACTACTATCTCCTCCTCCCCAAGACATGATCAATTATATTAATAATAACTTGCAATTTTTGTGTGTGTTACAACTTTTTTCTTTAACACTAATTAGCTTCGCTCTTACGTTTTGTTTTGTTTGGAGTTTTTGTGGTTAGGCTTGATTTTAGTTGTGTAGTTGAAAAGTTGATGAAATGCGGGAGTTGAAGAAAAATGAACGTGGCAAAATTATAGGACGTGGGGTGTGGGCTTTTGACACGTTTATGTTTGGGTTGATGTTTTTGTGACATGTGTTTTTCTTGTTTTAGGCTTTGGAGGATGTTCCGAAGTTTATGCTTTGCCTTTTATATTGTGGGGCTTCGCGTGCTGTGACGGCCCAAAAAAGTTGTTGGTCAGTGGCCCATAGGTGATGCGTGCATGGGACAAGTTCAGGTATGAGCAAGTGTAACATTGAAGCTTTCTCATAGATTTGAGTTGCAGTTGTTATGGTGAAAAAGGATATGAAATTCGAATTTGGGATAAATTTTGAGTAATTGAATCTTAATAAGTAGTGAGTAATCATGCACGTCACAATTTGAAGAGTTGATCTAAGAAACATTTCCATAACATTCAATTTGCCAATAATGATGTTACATTTCATTTGGGATCGGACCAAAATGATAAGTGTTACATTTGGCTTGGAGGTGGACGGTGGTACATTTACAATATACCTAGGTGCATTGTAATGTGAAATGTACTTCGTATAACGATTATTTCTTCAAAATTGGGATGACATAGATCAAACAAAACCAAATAAATCCCAACATGCCAAATAATGAATCGAACTAAGTTCTAATTCTAAAAGTTCATATAATAGAGAAATAGTCGCTTACGGTACTCGTACCTTACTAATCCCAACACGCCAGATTGCCAATTGCAACGTTTGAGGGATCAAAATATAGCACACACGTCTCACATATCTCAAATGCAACAAAAACGTTATGCTAAGCTAAAACCTCTTTTTTTTTTTTTACCGTTCCTCTTCATTTCATATTTTTTAGCCGTTACCTTTTAACGGACAAAAAACAGCCATAATTCGCCTGAATCCCTCAAAATTTCAGTCAAAACCTGGGACCCCACTAAACCCTGTTTTTCCTCACTCAAAAACGAAAAACCCCCCCTTCTTCACAACGGCTAGTTTTTTCCCCCACTATAAATCACACACACCTCCATCCCTCTTTCACACCATCACTCAAACTTCTTCAGCACACTTCTCTCTTTTTCTCACACTCTCTCCTCGTTTCTTCCCATAACCAAAACCAAAGAAACGTTTCCTTTTTACCTCAAGTAAATTCCAAAGAAACGTTTCGGAAAAATTAGCTCTAAATTTTTTTCACTCAAAAATCAATGGCATTTTCTCTAAAAATGAGCTCAATTTCTCTGGTTTTGACAATTGCGTTGTTTGCGAGTTTCGCCGAGGCGAGAGATCACCTTGTTGGAGGCAAGCCTGATGCATGGAAAGTCCCTTCATCTGATGCCGAGTCTCTCAACAAATGGGCTTCGAAAAATCGCTTCCAAATTGGGGATAATCTTGGTATGATCTGATTCTCTCAATTCTTCCTATTTTTGCTCAATTTTTTAGCTCAAAACTTGCATGCAATTATTTCTTCATTTTTATAATTGTAGTATAATTAGTAAAGATCACGTCTTTATATGTTTTTGAGCTGGTTATCTTAAATTTGCATGTTCCTTATCACCAAAGATATCAACTTTATGTGTGTTGAGCTGATATTTTTAATTAATATGTGGTGTGTGATTAATAATTGGAACTGTGATTAATAAGCTTCATAATCGCTTCTGGGTCTTCTTAAAATCAATAATTCTGAATAAAAAGTTTTAATCTTTTTTCAATTTTAGCCCTGGGTTTCTAATCTGGGTCAAAATTTGTGAACTTTGATTACAAAATCATTTTTTTACCCAATGCATGTTCACTGTCACTTCAATTTTGTGAAATTTGGCTGACAAAAATCACGTCTTTTTTCAATTTTACCCAAATGCATGCTATATGTCGCTTCAAAATTGGGAAATATCGTTAATTAATTTGTGATGTGTCATTGAAGATTGAATCTGTGATTAATAAGCTTCATAATCGTTTCTGTGTGTTTCCTTAAAATCATTAATTCTGAATAAAGTTATAATCTTTTTCCAATTTAAAACTGGGTTTCTGATCTGGGTCATTCTAAATTTGTGAACTTTGATTACAAAAATCAATTTTTTTACCCAATGCATGTTCACTGTCACTTCAATTTTGTGAAATTTGTCTAAAAAAATCACATCTTTATTCAATTTTACCCAATGCATGCTCAATTTCACTTCAAAATTGGAAAATTTGGTTAAAAAAGGTTAATAAAATTGGATTGAAAGTTTAAAACTCTGTTCATTTTACCAAATGCAGGGTAGATTTCTCATATTTTTACTGACTGTCAATTTTGGGTTGATTGATTTGACAGTGTGGAAGTATGACAGCAAGAAGGACTCAGTGTTACAAGTGACAAGGGAAGCGTATATGACATGCAACGCAACAAACCCAATTGCTGAGCTCAAGAATGATGAGACCAAGGTTGTTTTGGACAAGGCTGGCCCACACTACTTCATCAGTGGCTTGAAGGACAACTGTGACAAGGGTGAGAAGCTCATTGTGGTTGTCATGAGCCCCCGCACCAAGCCTTCAGGAGCTGTTTCGCCCGCTCTCGCGCCGTCCCCGGTTTCTGGTGCTGAATCTCCTGCTGTTGCTCCCACCACTGGTGCTGCTGCTGGGCTCAAGGGTGGTCTGATTGTGGCTGTTGTGGGTCTGGCTAGCTTCCTCTTCGTGTGAATTAATTATTAAGGAGATGATCTGTATTCTAGAAGCTAAGTATTACCTGGTTAGAACTACTAGTAGTAGTAGTTGTTGTGTGAAGAAGAAGGAAGAAGAAAAGAGGCAAAATCTTGGGATTTTCCTCTGTGTTTCTGGGATGATGTAATTGATTTTATGAGGCAATATTAATTTTATTTATTTATATATATGAGAACTCCATTCGAATACGACAAAGATTAAAGCTACCCAAATATCGTAGTTAGGCATGGCCGTGACTCCACTAAGTCCATGATCGATCCTACTCTTCTTTTCCTTATTTTCAAGGGAGTTGATTAAAATTGGATACAAGAAAAAGTCAGGAAGGAAAAAAATGCTTGATCCACCTTGAAGTTTTGTTAAAAAAGGACGAGAGTGTGAAAGAATGAACTCAACCAAAAGACGATTGTGTCCGAAATTTATAGGCAATAGCTTTGCAAACAACAATTTTGTAACTATTTTTCGAGATGAATTAATAATAAGGAATTATAAGAAGCTGGTAGGGAGGGTTTCATTAGTTACAAATGAGAAGTCTATACTAAGAAGGCACTTAAGAGGTTGACCATACCACTGCAAGGAATGAATTAGTTGATGATTGGACGAGGTTGTTATTGTGCGATCATTGGAGTGGGTTCTCATGATTTGTTCATGCAACACCAAGCTTTCTTGATAAACACACACAACAGATCCTAAGTTCAAGTGGACGCTTGTTGAATCACTACTGCTGCTCCCAAACACTCGTCCAACGTTGCTACTACGCAAGGCGTCGTATTCTTTACTCATGAGATCCACCTTATACAGCTTCACCCACGACTCCTTCTCCCTCGCCCATATGCAAACTACGCAACCAACTCGATTATTATTTCCTAGTAATTGTTGTACCTCACGAGTCACATTAATATCATATTCCAAATAATTACAAAACCTCGAAAAAATGAGTTTGATTGGAAACTGATAACAGCCTGGTCCGGCTTTCAATACTTGTTCCTAATTCTGTAATAGTATCGTCAATGTTGGGCAATCTCAGGTACATAAATTACTCCGTTGTTAGATTAAAACCGAGAAGACATAAATAATAAGACTTTGCATTAATATCACTTTCGCAAATCCAGTATATTACGCCTTCAAAATATGTCATCCATACGTAGATGGGTCTTTCGACGTAAATATCAAGTTTCGCCCGTCGGTCTAAAGACCACGTACCATCGCCTACATTATAGACATTGTAATTCAAGTGATAATTAGGAGGTTGTTCCACGTAAAAACCTACCATCTTATAGCTACTTGTTACGGTGTTAACCCAAATACAAAAACATCTAATCTCTCGCGAGGGATTGGAATATTTAATCCTTTACCCATGGACAAATTCCATAACGAAATTACATTATCATCTTTTCCTCTATCGCTATTTCTCCTTTGGGCCAATAAAATACCGTCGACATACCCATCATAATAAATACGGTCGCAAGTCTTATTGTAAAAATCTCGGATATCCGAAGGCTTGATATGATTCTTATATCTTGTTACTGTTCTTGTGTATGTATCACGATCCTCGAGTGCACGGCATTTTAGAGTACCCGGTTAGTAAGGCAAGAAGAAAATATTGTTACGGTCCGAAGGATAATTTTTGTTGAAGATTCGGAGATGCAACTGTTGGAAATCATGAGTTTCAATTAGAGAGTACAAGGATTTGCAAACGTACTTGCAACTTAGCACACTTTTCACGTGTTAGTATCTCTGATCTCCACATATATCTTTAGGAAGATACGGCAAACCCATGTTTAATCTGTTGATCCGATGATCTTTATTAACCTGGATTGCGCTATTTATAGGTTTTTTTTTTAAATTACTAATACTGGTATTAATAGGACTACTAATATTCGTAGTAATATAGAACTAGTGTTATATATCTCATGAGAAACTAGGAACAACTCCAATGATGGGCACAATTTTAGTCTAGTTGCTTGTAGTTACCATATGTCACTAAGTGATCGTTTGGTACCGGAATTTGGAATGCTCGTGAAGGTCCACTTACCAGGTTGTAGGTACAAATTCACATGAATTTCTCAAAGCGGTTTGGAATTTGGATATATGTAGGAATTGTAATTCCACGGGAATTCTCAATTACCAAAGGAGAATGGGTAAGCCAATTCCTCTATTTTGTAAGAATTGGAAATTCACATGAATTCTCAATTCGCATGATTTTAGGCAAACAAACAACTCCAGAAAAATTAATTCATAGAAATTCGAATTCCCATAATTTTGTTTGGCAAGAAAACGACCGCTTAAATATCAAACTAACCAGACGTACACCTGACTAGCTAGTTGACTACCATACGAAAACTTATTAGAGGTAACGAGGTCGAATCCTCTTAGCACCCTAATAATGTTCCTAGCAACGGTATCTCTCTTAGGCATTTCATCAAACACTTGGCGGGCAACCCCCAATTGCCCTACTAAGTATATCCATTTGAGCTATGATGATTATCTCTAATTTAGCTTCTGATTGAAGATTTAGAATGGATATGGATTTTAAACACGGAGAGAAGCATAATTATGATGATTATCTCTAATTTAGCTGCGGCTTTTGCGTCTGATGAGGGCAGAATTATGATCACTCATTCTGCTCATCAACTTGTTTTCGTGGGCTTGAGCTCAGCTGGTAATTTGGGCTTCTTGAGGAATCCTCTGGCGTTACTTCGAGTCTTACTGAAGAGACTATATCATGGTTGGTACATCCCTCTTTTCACAAACTTACACAATTTTGGCGGTTAAATCTGTTACTTTCTGTTACTTGGTGGTTACTAGTTAGTTACAGGGTCATTTGCATAATACCTTATAACAACCCAATCATCTGATGTAATAATTATCAACCCTTTCTCTTTGACTCAATGCCCACTGGTTTGATCAACTTTGAGTGTCGTAAGCCTGTCAATCACTCTAATCTATATTACCGTTATTGAGTAATGACTCTAATGAGTAATGTCAATTGGTCTGTTTTATGTATGAAGTGATAATTTGGTCGTATCGACTGATACTCGTTTAGTCGTTTGGGACATGTATTACACATTCTAGTATCACACACTTTAGGAATTTCAAATCACTTGCTACGAGGACATGACACTCGTTTTATTTTTTTCACTTAATCGTGTCACCATGATTGATGAGTGACAAAGCAGGAATGTTTGAGCACCCCTACGGCTCAGTACTCGGTACAAGTCTATATTTCTATACAAATAAACAACCCTCTTTTCACAAACATACACATTCCAAAATTCTGCCAAATTAAACCTCTTCTCAACTAACTGCCTCCTCCAAAATTAACTGATTTTCCTCTGCAAATTCTCTCCTCTTGACCATGGATGAAACTTCTCAAACACCCAAAGAAAACCCACCACCCATCTCTGAAACTGAGCAAAATCCGATAGCCATGGCCGAAACTTCTGAAACTCCGAAAGGAAACCCTACAGCCATCGATGAAACTCCCAAAGAAACCCCAACTGACATTGCTGAGATTCTGAAGAACACAGTCATTGGTGAAAGTTCTGAAACTTCTGACATTCCCACAGAAAATCCACCAGTCCCTATTGCTGGACCTTCAAGGCAGAACCAAGAAATTTCTTTTAGCTTCCGATTGAAGCCAGCCAGGATAATGAAGCTTGCAATAGAGGCTCTTGTCGACGCTGAGTTCAATCCACAAGGGTTAGCCAGGATCGATGTCGATAACACTGGCTTCGAGATTACAGTTCACAATCCTGATACCCATGTTACAGGATTTCTCTTGCTTGATGACACTGGTTTAATTGGCTTCAAGTGTTCTAAGTCAGTCCGAGACAAGACGATTAACTTGGCTATATTCTCCGACAGTCTCAAAGCTGTAGATGATGAAGATACCATCACCATTGATCTTTTTGATGGATCAACTGTACTGGCTGTCAAACATGGTAAGAACTACTATAATTTCATGCTTTTTGTTCTTCAATTTTACATGCTTTGTTCAGTCTTGTTCTTGATTCTGTGACTCTAATGTTTGTTGTTTCAATCTAAATTGTAGTTCCTGTGAACTTCGTGTTGGTTGTTTCGATTTTAGATGTGCCTTCTGTTGGTTTTGTCAAACTAAATCTATGAAAGAATTATTTCTGATGACTGATAATAATCCTGATAAGTGATAACAGTAGCTTAGAAAATTGATTTCGTGTGTTCTTTAGTATCATGCATCACATTCTTCTTCTCCTTGGATTGATCCTGTAGATTGAGGTCTAAATCTGCCTACCTTAATGTGTAGCATGAAATTATCATGGCTTCGATTTTTTTTTTTTGCCAAGATTAGCACAAAAATGTTAAATTTTAGCTCATTGTGCCTAAGATAATCGTTGCATCTGTCTGCTGATGTTGAACCATAAAGTTAAGTTCATTATTAAGAATTTTCAATTTTGATCCTGAGCATCATATGTGAATTTTGTTGTGGCTGATCTGATGCGAACTACTGGTGTTATTCCTGAGCAGGAAGGCCACCTTCTGAAATGTTTACAGTCGAATTACTCGAAGCCACAGCACATTGTCGCAGGATGTCAGACACACACCTCTACTGTGAGGCTGGTCTTCTACCCAAGGACTTGACGGAGATAATTGAAGTATGTCAGCTGGCAAAAAAACAACCTGCAGAAGGTCCTCAGTTTCTTCTCATTGAATTAACAAACTTGTGTTGATTAGTAATGTATTTTGCTTTGCACTATTTTCACTCGAATGATAAATTCTGATAAATTTTCCCTGCTTTATATTTGACATGTACCAGTTATAGTAGACCTGACAGAACAGTTTGCAATGTACTTCATTCGGGGAACCAATGAGTCATGGACACTTTACTCCGATGAGAGGGTAATTACCAAAACAGTCATTTTCAGGTTCATTTGTTCAGAGATTTGTAGAAATTGTACTTTCTAATGGAATTGAGTGTAAGGAAAACTTTTTGATTGATATCTTGTGCAGCTTAATTTCACGGCGGGAATTTCTGCAAGGCAAACGTATGTTGGAGACTTCACCTTTTGTCATGGAAACTCACTGCGAAAAGCATCTCTACTGGTTCCACGTTACATTGTCCTTGTGAGCATTCTGAGAGTTCCTCCTGTGCACATCATGCTGCGCTTCCCTCTACGAGAATATGGAGATCTGGCATACATACTGGAAGCTATATCGATGCCTTATATGACCGAACTCACAGAGACGGATCCTGATAGTGTACTTGATACCTCCACTGAGAAACTTTCAATTCGAGATCTAGATGGTTCGTAGCTAATAAGGTCTGGTACTGTAATAATGTACTCGAATTTCCTACTGTCAAACATTCGTTTCCTACTGTCATATGTTTGACAGCAATTATTTCTATAGGGAATAAGCTGTGGTACTGTAATCTGCTGCAGTAATGTACTTGAATCGTACCCCCCCAAGAATAATACATTCTGAATTTGCACAAGGAAATGCAACCAATTCTTTCCTACTGTTGGTTGACTGTTGCATTCTCTTCTTTAAATTCAGCATTCTTCGTTATATTTGTTCAACACTGTGCTGTGCTTATTATCAGGGATAATCTGAAGAGAATCTTCAATTATATATGCATTCGACATTCATTATCAGGCTGCTTTACACATTTTCCTGCTTAAACACGATTGATATATGTTTTTGGTCGGAAATGTAACTGGCTTGTTACAGAAGTCAGAAAAGAAATCAAGTACATTACACAGCTTTGGTCAACTTCAGATTTTTGGCGGGATAAACTGTTAGAATCAGTTATCTAGTAGTTACGAGTTATTTACTAGTCATGTGATTGTAGTGGAAAATCGGGTCTAGACGACTTTCTGTGTCAAAACAATTCCTTCAGTAAAATGATCATTTTCTTTTGAAGTTAGAATGTAAGGTTGATTGAATTAATCTTTTGAAGTTCTTCCAATCCTCGTAAACTAACATGATCGTCCGATGTTTGAACCAAATGTACGATTTGTATGCTTCGTTTTGGCTAGCTGATAATTTAGTGGAAAAAACAGTTAGCATCATTTCCTGACTTACAATACACACTTCTGGTGAACTGCAGCATTTTTGGCGGGAAAACTTGTTAGCTGGTCGGCACATCCCTTTTTTTTCACAAACTTGCACAAATTTGGCGGTTAAATCCGTTAGTTTCTGTTAATTGGCTGTTATAAGTTAGTTACTAGTTTCTAGCCCATATTCAACTGAATGAATGTGTGCAGGCCGTTTTCCTTGTCTTACCTTTAATTTGTTAGTGATTGTTCCTTCGTGTTTTCTTAGACTGTAAAAGAGTGTTTTACTTGTTAATTATTGTTATTGAGTAATGAGTAATATTAATTGGTTCGTTATAGAAATTTGGTCGTATCGACTGATACTCGTTTGGAACGTGTATGACACGTTCTAGTATCATATACTTTAGAATTTTAAATCACTTGCTACGGGAACATGAAACTTGTTTTACTTTTTCACTTAATCGTGTGATTATGATTGATTAGTGACAAACAAGGAATGTTTGAGCTCCTCTACGACACAGTACTCAAGCCTATGTTACTATATATATATATATGTGAATGAACCAGGGTTACCGAAATCGCGCATGCCCCTCACGAATTGCGAACTGATTCGCGCGCTCTAAATTGCAGAGCGTTTTCGCACAAATCGTTGGAAATCGCGATTTAGATCGTCATTTTCAGCGAATCCATTAGTTGCTAAGTAAAGTTGATGCTATTATCGGAGTTCTTGTCGGAAAATATGGATGTCGTCTTACATATGCAGAGTTGCTGAGTAAATAGCAAAGCAAAGAAGGGGAAATCGGGAATAGAAGAAGAGGGTGGCGTGGCTGATTATGAATAAAAAATAAAATACTAGGGTTTTCAATTAATAAGGGTAGTTTAGTCTCTAAGTCCCGGTGCGATTCAGCTTATTCACAGTATTTTCAAATTAGATTAGATTTATTCAAATCAAATCAAATCAAATCAAATCAGATCAGAAGTATCCAAATAACAATCCATACATATAATCAGTTTCTAGTTATTAATTCGTCTAATTGCAATTACTTTATCAATTAATTCAGTTCAGATCAAATCAAATTAAGTTTATTCAAATCAGATCAGTTCAATTCAAATCAAATTAGATCTGAAAAATGCAGTCCAATCGCACAGGGCCTAACTACCGAAAGTTAGTAATTAATTATGTAGCAGATTCCTATTCTTTTTCTCCTTTTCAAGAACAATGAAATTGTCTTTTCCCAATGCATGAAAAATTAAATTGATGAACTACAACATGAACAAATTCCTTAGAAAATTAGAGCGAATTCCTCAGTGAATTAGTGCAAATTCTAAGGAATGTAATTCCCTAGGGAATTCAATCGCTGCTTTGGGTGAATTGCGATCCCGATCTGCGATTTCGATCTCGGGCGATCTGCGATTCTGGCAACCCTAATATGAACAACCCTTTATTCACGGACACACATCCCAAAATTCTGAAATTAAACTCTTCTCAGCTAACTGTCTCCAAAATTAACTGTTTTTCGTCTACAAATCATCTGTTTCATGACCATGGATGAAACTTATCAAACACTCAAAGAAAACTCAACATACACCCATCTCTGAAACTTAGCAAAATTCGATAGCTATGACAGAGACTTCTGAAACTCCAAAAAAAAAAACCGACAACCATTGATGAAACTCCCAAAGAAAGCCCACTAACTGTTGTTTTTGTTCTTGATTCTACCTTGAATGTGTCGTGGCTTTGATTTTATTAGCAAGATTAGCACAAAAACCATAAATTTTTAGTTCATTGTGTCTTAGATCAGATGAGATTGTCACAATCATTGAATTTTAGGTGTTAAACCTTATGTCAATGTTCCTGATCGTGCAGAAAAGATTTCTGAAGGTTTTACATTCAAATTACTCGAAACCCCTGGCACCGTGTGACAAGGTTCACGACACCACCAATTTTTGCAAGGCTGGTCTACAATCAAAGTTGTTGGGCGACATAGTTCTACAATGTCTAGCAGCAAATCAACAACCTCAAAAAAGGTCGGTGCTCTTTTATTACCGATGAATTTTTGTGTTAAATGTTTTTTTTTTGTTGATGATAGTTGGAAAATCATGGAGCGTTGTAGCATTCAAGAGTTATTTTCAAATTATTTGCATCTTGTGCAGGTTATCCAATCAAGAAGGGGAAAAAATGTCTTACAGAATTTCAATGTCGTCCGATGGATTCATTCTTCACTATTTCTCTCTCCTACCTTTCATTCGTTGAAGTTTTCTTCAAATTGTTTCTACCAAATCCAAAATGGCAAGTCATCAACTAGTCCGCCATTGCACTTCAAAAGTAAGAACTCTTCTATTTGAAGATCCACATCATACAGCTTCTCCCACGAAAACTCATTCTTCCTCGCCCATACGCAAACATGTCTCCAATAGACGAAATTCAAAAGAAGTAGCTTCTGATTGGAAACAGACAACCGCGAGTGCCAATTTTGACTACTAGTTATTAATGTGATTTTATCGTCCTTGGGCAATTTCAAGTACGTAAATTGTTCACCCGTTAGATTAAAACACAGCATATATAAGTAAGAATAGTGTATATAACTTTTGTTTCTTCTACGTCTAAGAGTACAAAGCCAGAATACTCCGCCTTCAAAATATGTCATCCATAGGAACCTTGGTTCGTTGAGGAAAACACAAGGTATCGTCCATATGATCTTTCCTCTCTGAAGACCACGTACCATCCCGTACATTATACACATTGTAATTCAAGTGACAATCAGATTGCATGTAACTAAAAGCTACGACCTTATAGCTACTTGTTACCGTGTCCAACCCAAACCCGAAAACCTTTAGTCTTTGGTCAGGGATTGCAATTTCTAACGTTTTATCAATGCACGGGTTCCATAACGAAATTACTCGTACATCATTACTAATCTTCCTTTGCGTCAATAATATCCCGTCGACATACCCGTAATAATCCCGATCACACATGTCCTGAATTTGCTTAACTAGGCTTAATTTATCGGGATCATGTCTTACGGCCACAACGCGCTCTCGAATTTTCGGTTCATAAGACAAGAAGAAATTATTATTTTTGTTGAAAACTCGGAGATGCAACTGCTGGAAATCATGAGTATTTATTAGGGAGTACCACGATTTGCAAACGCACTTACAACTTAACACACTCTTTATAGGAAGACGTGTTAGTATCTCTGATCTCCATATATCCTCAGGAACATACGACCCACCCATGTTTGTTGATCCGTACGATGGAGGATGATTTTGTCCTGAAATTTTAACCTAGCTTGCGCTATTAATAGGTTTCAGTCCCCCATTTTTTTTATTAGTATTCGTATTAATAGGACTAGAAAAACTTGTTTGAGAATCTTATCAGAAACAGAAGAGGAAAAGAAAAAAGGGTATGGAATCTTGTTTGATAGTAACCCACAATTATTATAAAGTTGGATTCCTTTAATTCCTAAGTCTAATAAAATTACACACGAGGTCACTACGAAATTATAAATCTTAAAGGAAAAAATTTCATGCCGCACACAAAAGCACTTTTCTTTAGACGTATGTAATATGCACTCGTAATTATGCACGGTCAGCAAATTGCCCCGTAAAATACAATAAAACCTAAACATTCCAATGGTTTAACAGAATAACTAACTTTTCTGAGATTAATAACAACCATTTCAAAATCTTACTACATTTATTTTTCTCTGTGTCCCTTTCTCCACTTTCTTTACCTTAGACTTTAAAGCTTGTAGTAGAAGCCATGGCAAAGAAGAAGAAGAACTTATCAACCTCCATTCCTGGTTCCTCAAAACAACCACATAAATCAAACCCGTCTTCTTCAAGTTTAGGAGATGGATCCCTAAGTAAGAGTCCCGAAAATCCGACAGGAGGCAGGCCAAAGATAAGCCTGTGCTTTGATATAGCAGAAGCTGGGAAAGTGAAACGTGCAATAGAAGCTCTATCTGAACCAGATTTCAATCCAACAGGTCAAGGGAGAGTTGATATCGATCAGGATGGCTTCAAGATTACAGTTTGGAACCTTAATACTCGTGTTGTTGGCAATCTAAGGTTGTGTGCAAAACCCGATAATAACTTCCTATACCGCAGCCCCTTTAGTCCCAAGATGATTGATTTGAGATGTCTTCTCGAAGTTTTCGATGCCCCTCGTGCTGATGAAGATGTCACTGTTTATGTTGTTTGTGGGTCTAACCAACTCAGCTTCACGTTTGGTAAGTATTCTTTCAACTTCATTCTGTTGGATTCTTGATTGTTGATCATGTTGAATTACACTGTAATTTGTTCATTTTTACTGTTAACTGTTCATTTCAGAATGTCATCATTAATTATGTTGGTTTCTTGATCGTAAAGTTGTAATGTTTTTACTGCTGAGTGTTCATTATTGTTTGATTGGATGTTTATAGAGACTTAATTTCTATGCATTTGTCTGTTTCAATGTTTTATGTTGGTTGCTTGATCGTAAAGTGGTAGACAAAGGACATAATAGGCCTGTTTTTACTGCTATTTGTTCATAATGATTGAAAGATTATGTTGGAAAACACCGTTATCTGTTAATTTTTACTGCTGAGTGTTCATTTATGGATGTCATTATGTTAGGAAGGGCATGAATTCTGTCTGTTTGATGAAATCTGTTGATTTAGAGAACATCAGTGTTCCCTGTATTAATTACTGTTTAGTTTCTGTATAAAACCTGATGTTGGAATTTGGATGACTTGTATCAGCAAGTAATCCATTTTACGATCATCCAGTGGCCTTCAGTGAAGTCGTTCCTGACTACGGAATGTTTCCTGCCATCGAGCCTTCTTGCTGGGCTCTCATAAAATCACAATACCTGAGGTCCGCGATGCAACTTATGACCCAAGAAGATACACCACAAAAAGGTCCTTATGTTACTTTAAATCATATGATTTTTTTTCCTGTAACATATCTTGCTGCGTGTCTGATTTGCTTTTTTCGGGTTTTACCAGTGTTTGTGGAGATAACAGATGAAACTGTGGCCTTAACTGTGGGAAACCAGGAATGGAAGCATAATGTATGGGGGGTAAGTTTAACTTACCTGTAGCTTGCTGTAGATGAGATAATTGTGTTGTTGATATGCTGTAAATGAGATAATTTGGCTGTAAAAATTGCTATGTAAAATTCTTGCAGGAGTGCGGTATACAGCCATATCAAGGGGATGACCAGACTGTTTGGTTCGAGTGGCCTCACAGCAATTCACTAGTGCATGCCTCGCACCTGCAAGTCGTGTTTTGTCTCTGCTTTGAGTCCTCTGATGCTCCTGCCAACAGTTTTATGATGCGTTTCCACGTCATACAAAAATGGGATCTGTCCTTCATAGGGCTAAACAGCTGTGTTAAGCAGACCTGTAGCTTCAAGTTCAAATTTCAGCCAACACCTTCCCTTAGTTTTGCCCTTGAATCTCTAATTGAACGCAGATTCAGTCCAAAAAACGGGTTAGCTTTGATAGAAGTGAACCCTGTGGCTTGTGACATTACAGTTCAGAACTATACAACCAAAGTGACTGGCATCCTAACATTGGAGGCCGATGCTTTAATCGACTTTAGATGCACCACACCGATGCATCATAAGATGGTCGACTTAAAGCATGGTGTGGTGAGCATCTTAGAAGCAAAATCGGCTGATTACATAACTGTTTACCATGTCGATGGTTCTAATGAGATCTCCTTCAAGTATGGTAATCACACTATTCCCTATCTTTCAGTTTAAGTCTATCTGGTATTCTTTCTGTGATCACTGCTATTCAGTCAGTTCTTTTTGGAATAGTATTCAGTCAGTACTGTGTTCTCTTTTACATTCAGTTTCTTAAGTAGCTGCAAAACTTGAAACATCTGTAGGATGACATCTCTCTGTGTTAAAACCTGAAAAATCCCTAGTACAGGTAGCCTGATGTCACTTTTCTGACAATTTCTTTTCAGGGGAACAAACGATTACCACATTTGCATCACAGTTGTATGAAATGGAGGCTGAGTTCGAAGAAATTGAACGTATTATTCCTACAGCTTATGTCAGAATATCATCAGAATTCTTGAGGCTTGTAGTTCCACAACTTAATGTCAAAGGAAGAGAGGCAAATAAAGGTTTAGCGTGTCTTCACAGCTACTTTCTGTGCTGTCTTATGCTTATCAGAACATGGGAATGAAACAGAAGATAACTCATTTTTTCTGTCTTTGTTTTGCAGGAAAAAGTATCACAGTTTGTTGGAAGAATGAGAAGGATAACCTTTCATCTATAAGTATTGGACAGGAAAAATGGAACTTGGAGTATGAAGACAAGGTACAGTCAAACCCTTAATTAACAGGAATCGCGGCATTGAAACTATGATTAGTAACTTATCCACCAATATTACTCACTTTCTTGTGTGTTTTGCAGTTACTGCTGAACCTACCTCCTCTATTCTTCAAGTGGCCACACCCGGCGTCACTGAAGTTAGCAGCAAAGGTGTCAGAAGAACTCTTTCTATTCACTCTAGGTGAACCCTCAGACCGTGGCATGCTTCAAGTTGATGTGCAGGGGCTTGGTATACTGGTGTACGTGTTTGAAGCGTCCAGAGACAACCCGGATTTGCAGGACTAGGCTACAGTCGGATAATTACAGTCATATGTGACATCCCTACTTAGTTCTAATTGTTCTGATTGCTCTACATTTGAGTGTCTGCAAATGTACAATACTACATAATCATCAAACTTGGATTTTAGAAGCTTTCTTTACATTGCTCAGTCAAATTTTATGATGAAAATTCACCCTGATTTCATTCTTTGTTGGAAATCATTATTAGATCATAGATTGGTTTAACAGGAAATTACTTAGTATAATGTAAGCTTCATCCTATATTACTGAATAGTCATGGCACAACTCGGGAACAACTCGACTTAGCAGTGCTTACCCTTAGATAATCTGTCTGATACTTAGTATAATGTAAGCTGAGAATTGTGTGCATAATAATAGTTTATATGTTAAGGTTTGTACCAAATGTTCAGTATTTGGCCCTGTAAATCTGTTCCTTTTCCTCAAATGTTCGAAACTCCTTAGCGTTTCAGGCTCGCCTTATTTCAGCTAGACGAAATAATATTAGGTACTGAATTCGCAGCCACTTAACTGTATAGCAGGTCTACAAATCTGTAAACGCATACGTCTAATAGCACACATGACCGAAAAAGTGTAACAGTATTTACTAATGTGTCTCCTGATCGACTTTTAGGTCTGATTGCAACGTTATGGGACGTTAACTTCAGCTTACTGATGTAGGAACCAGTTAAAGGTTGTTACAAATGACAGCCTGTGTAACCAAAAAAAAATGGCAGACTGTAAAAAAAACACATTTATTTTTCTGTTAATTGTTAAACTGGCGGGAAATACAGTTAGAAACGGTTAAGGGTTGTTTAAAATTGGTTGCTGATTAGTTATTACAGTAGATTAGATAATGACTTCAATTACGATTGTCCTATCTTATAACCCAAACCACTTCTCGCGTTCTCGTCTCCTATTATAAAACCGTCTTACCTATATATACTCGTCAATAATTCACGGGTTTATTTCCGGAATCAGTCTGAACCCAATTATATCCCATAATATTTTCTGAGATTAATAACAACCCTTTCAAAATATTACTACATTTATTTTTTCTTTGTCTCCCTTTCTCAATTTCTTTACCTTAGACTTTAAAGCTTGTAGAAGAAGCCATGGCAAAGAGGAAGAAGAACCCATCAACCTCCATTCCTGTATCCTCAAAACAACCACATAAATCAAACCCACCTTCTTCAAGTTCAGGAGATGGACCCCCAAGTAACAGTCCCGAAAACCCGAGAAGAAGCAGCACAAACATGAGCTTCAGCTTGGATATAGCACAAGCTGGAAGAGTGAAACTTGCATTATTATCTCTATCTGCGGCAGATTTTAATCCAACAGGTCAAGGGAGAGTTGATATCGATCAGGATGGCTTCAAGATTACAGTTTGGAACCATGAAACCTTTGTTGTTGCTAATCAATGGTGGCATCCCAAACCCGATAGTTCCTTCGAATGCAGCACGCCCTTCAGTCCCAAGATGATTGACTTGAAATCTCTTGCCGAAGTTTTCAATGTTCCTCGTGTCAATGAAGATATCAACATTTCTGTTGTTCATGGGTCTAACCAACTCAGCTTCTCGTTTGGTAAATGTCACAACTTCTTTATTATTTCAACTTTTGTTGGTTTCTTGATTTTGACTGGTATAATTTCCCTGTTTTTACTGTTATTTGTTCATTAATGTTGAATGTAAAACACTGTAATTTGTTCATTTTTACTGTTAATTGTTCATCATGTTGAAAAACACTGAAATTTGTTCATAAATCTTGAATGAAAAACACTGTAATTTGTTCATTTTTACTGTCAATTGTTCATCATGTTGAAAAAGACTGTAATTTTTTCATTATATGTTGGTTTCTTGATTGAAAAGTTGTAATGTTTTTACTGCTATATGTTCATAAATGGTTGAAAGATTATCTGAAAAAAACACTGTTATTATTTGTTAATTTTTACTGCTGGGTGTTCATTTATGGATGTCATTATATTTAGAAGGGCATGAATTCTGTCTGTTTGATGAAATCTAATTCGGTTGTTCTTCGATGAATGTATGTTATTCAGTTATACTAATTTTGGTGGGTTTTAGTGAGATTATCTTAATGTTGCTTCATTTGGTGGGTTGATCATGTCAGGAACTAGTGAGATTTTTGTGGACTTAGGCGAACTGAGTGCTGAGTTTCCAGAGTTTCCTGTCACAGCTGCGCCTTGTGGGGCTGTCATGACCTCAGAATACCTGCAGGAGACCTTGATTTCTGACATTATGTTCCAAGAGGGAACGCCAAGAGATGGTCAGTTTACGCCTCCTTCGTTCCTTCGAGTTTTTCTTACTGTATTTCACATATTGTTGATCAGTTGATGTCATTCCTGTTTATCAGTTACTGTGAAGATGACAGGAAACAGCATGAACATTACTGCTGGTACCGGTAAATGGAATGTTGAGGTAACTTTCACTCAACTTAATCACTTAAAGAAACAAGCATTCAGACTGCAATTGTGTAACATAGTTCTGGTGCTATGCAGATAGGCGAGACAAGAGGGTGGAAACCGGAGGAGGAGGAATTGAGTAGAACCTTCCAATGGCCTCACTTTGATTTACTGATGGAGACATCGTATCTAACGAACAATTTCAAGTTTTCCTTCCTGGATGATCCATATGACAGCATCATGTTCCGGTTTTCAATCACAGAAAGCTGTGATGTTAGATACATAAAGTACAAGGACAAAACCTGCAGCTTTTACTTCAACCTTTACCCAGCAGGCCCTCTGATGCAAGCTATACAGTCTCTTGCTGACAGCGGTTTCTGTCAATCTCCTGGGCTAGGGATGGTACAAGTGAAGGACAGATTCTTTGAGATTTCTGTTCGTAACTCTGACACCGGAGTAACTGGATTTGTAGTCTTTTCTGCTGCCGCTGCTCTTACAGACTTACCTCCTTCAGGTCTGCTCAACTTTACCTGCGAAAATCCCTCTGAGAGGAAGATGCTGGTCAATGTGAAGGACATCGAAAACTGCCTGTCACCTACTATTTGGACTGATTTCATTCAAGTTCATAAACCTAAAGTCTCTAATGAGATCTCTTTCAAGTCAGGTAAGATTTTCACTTGAAACTGTATTACTCGAAAACTCTTTCACGTCTGGTAAGATGTTCCCTGATGCTGAGCTTGTGGCGAATTGTTACAGTTACTGGAGCCATAGGACCATTCACTGTGGAATTGCTAGAAATGGCTAATCAGGATGATTTTTTGAAGTGTGATCCTGACGACATCAGAATCAATTGTGAGGCTATTGTACCATCAAAAGTCTTGTCAGAGATGATTCCACTGCTAATCCAAGGGAACAATCTTCAAACAGGTTAATGTTTTCCTCAGTTAGAGTAATTCATGCCTAAATCATTTTCCTTATTATAACTAGCCTTCATTCTTTTCTTGTAACATGTGTATCAGTCGATTTGAAGATAGTATACGGCTTTGTCTTTCTCACCATAGGCGCCAAGACCTGGAGGTGTGGTTACAGTGAGAAGGTATTTCTAACAGAACATGTCATTTCGCGGCTCAAACATGTCACCAGTCGTATTGTAATCAGTTAACCAAATTATGTTTGTATGAACTCACTTGCAGCTAAAGGAGCAGAAATGTCGAGTGAAGTTCGAGTGGCCTCACATTAAGTCTCTGAAACTTGCATCAACACTAACAGACTCGTTTAGAATATGCATCCTTACTAATCCACCAAACAGCATCATGTTGCGATTCAAGATTCACAAAGATGGGTATCTGGCATACATCAAGTACAACATTTGTGTTGAACAAGCTTCTTCAGAACAAAGCCAAACCTACAGCTTTAGCTTCGACCTTCTCCCAGCAGGCCCTCTGATGCAAGCTCTCCAATCTCTTACCGACAGTAGTTTTTGTAAAGATCCTGGGGTAGGGATGGTACAAGTGAACAACAGTTTATTTGAGATTGCTGTTCATAACTCTGACAGCAAAGTAACTGGCCTTATACAATTACCTGTCACTGATCCTTTTTTGAACTTGAAATGCGACAATTTCTTTGAAAGGAAGAAACTGGTGAATGTCAAGGACATCGAAAAGTACCTCTCACTTACTCAGGTGACTGATACCATTGCTGTTCAGAAAGCTGTTGGGTCTGATCAGATCTCTTTCAAGTGTGGTAAGATGTCGCTCACTTGAATCTGTATTCCTTGAAAAGTCTGTACAGGTTGCCTGATGCTGAACTTGTGCTGAATTATTACAGTTACAGGGACCGAGGACAGATCATTTGCTGTGGAATTGCTCGATATGACTAATCAGGATGAGCTTTTAAACTGTCGTCCAGAAGACATCACTATCCAGTTTGAGGCTATCATACCATCAAAAGTCCTGAAAGAAATGACTCCACATCTAACCAGAAAGAAAGAAGTTCGATATGGTAAATGTTATTCTCTCAGTTTCGAGTAATTCATGCCTAATCATCTCCTTTTTTCTAACTAGCCTTCATTATTTTTTCCTGCAACATATATATATATATATATATATATATATATATATATATATATATATATATATATATATATATATATATATACCAGTCGAATTAGAGGTAGTAAGCGGCTTTGTCACCCTCTCCATTGATAGAGTCGGGAAGACCTGGGATTGTGGCTATCATGAGAAGGTAAATGTAGCTAAAAGTCTAATTAAACATGTCATCAGTTGTACTGTACTAGTCAGTTATTAACCAAACTATGTTTGTACGATCTGATTTGCAGTTACAGGAGCAGAAATATTGCGCGTGGTTCGAGTGGCCTCACTCTAACTCACTGAAGCAGGCAACATCACTGGGAGATTGGTTCGGAATATGCGTCCTCAGTAACCCACCAAACAGCATCATGTTGCGATTCAAGGTTTACGAAGCAGGGACTCTGTCTTACATCAAGGGAGCGTCTGTTAACCTGCGAAACCTTACAGGAGAAGAACTCATTCAGACATTGGCCATTCCCACCTCCCAACCGTCTGCAGGCTCCTGATTCACATTTCGGCTACTCTGACAACTGTACTAATTTCTGTATCTGCAAAACTTGTTCTGCATTCGGATTTGCAGTCCTTACTGCATAGGTTTAGTCGCAGTCGATGAATTGATGTTGCTGCGTCGTTTCGTTGGTTTTGCAATAATGCATGATTGCAATAACAAAGATTACTGTTGCTTGATAGCATAATGTATGACGTACATATGTGACTCATGTATCCTACATTGGAAGATGAAAGCGAATAGCTCTAACATATGTACTTGTAGGTTACTCCTCCTATAACACTCACGTAAACAAGTGTTGGGAATTTTCTCTTTTTTTTTAAATCACTCAATGAAGTATACTCTCTCCTATTCAAAAAGTCTCCCTGATTCAAGGTTCACGATGTTGGGTGTCTGGCTTACAGCAATTTGCACACTCCCGGCTCTTACAGGAAAAGGATTGAAGCTCAGAACACTGCGTAGGCTAAGTCGTTATCAATGACTATATCTCTGTCGTTACTGCTTGCATTGCTTGAGACCTGAGACATTGCCAGTCAAAGTGGTTGCTGTAATGTGCAACTGTTAGTTTATAATTCGCCTCTGCAGGTTGCTAAATACGGTGTAGGTGGTATTACTTGCTGATGAACTCGTACCAAGCTTGATATTGATAGCTCTGAATACATCTGATGCTGGAACTAGAAGAACCTTGTAATGTAATACAAAGTGGTTTTAGATTTTGGTACAATCTAATAGTAGTTGTTCTACACTTCTACCTAGATCACGCACTGTCACATGCAGCATTAAACTTGACTCAACCTGTATGCCGAAAGTAGTACATCTCCATCTCTATAAAAGTGAGACCTTTTGAAAGAATGGAAAATGACTCATTGCCAACTGATCAATGTATACAAGTTACAATGCTCATGCAAAATTTCGCGTCATCTTTTGGATAGTCGAAAATTGTCTCAAAGCTCGGGTATAAGTGGAGATGGCCGCAACTGTTGATAGCCTCACTTCAAACCATCAGTAAGGCCTGGTGGCATCCCTAAACTTTGGGCAAGATTTCCCATTCTCTCCTTCATGGCCTGGTAAAAACAAGACACATATCATTCAACAGTTTAGCTAATGAAAAGTTCACAGTATTTCATGACCACAAACAGCGAAAGTTGAATTCTCACCAGCACACTCTTCTGGTGTGCGTCTTTATATGCTTCCGTAACTAAAAGAGAAACTTTCTGCATATTTGACAAGAGTTGTCAGAGAAGCGAAACAGTTCAGAAGAGAAGTTGAATGAAACAGAGTACAGCACTGTGTAAAGCTCACCTCTGCTCCTAGTGCCATTGCAGCTTCAGTAATCTCTGTTCGGATGGGTTGTTGATTACCAGAGAGAGTAACCTGATCAAAGAAAACGAAATATTGAAAAACATCAAAAAAAAAAAATGAGAACACGGTATAAAGCAGAACTTTAGCCCACATTGACAGTTACACTCACAGCAATAAGCATGGGCGAGTAAGCTAGTAAGTAGTAACAATGGAGTTCTCTCGTAAGTAGTAAGCACCAACATTTAATTTTCCTCTATAACCCCCTGTCAATGATCAAATACTCAACATTTGGGTCGGCTTCATACTAAGCCAATAATATAAACGTTTCTTGAAATTGCCAAGTCCAATACCCCAACGGCCAACATATATACCCACACCAAATAACTGTAGCCATGTCCTAATAATGTAGAAAAGCCTATATCTCTGCTGGGTATATGAGGTCATAATGCATCGTGAGAGGTAACATACCTTTATAAGCTCACCTTCACAATAACCGTCAAATTCCGCCCTGCAACCACAAAAGCCAAAATTATAACCATTTAAAACAATTTAAGAATATCTCAGCATATGTAAATGGACAAATGCCTTAAAATGACTTAAAAATCAACAAATACACCATACAACAACATCTTTAACCCCAGTGCCTTAAAGGCTCCCGCCATAAGGCGGGTAAGGGGGGGTCGGATCCACGCAAGCCTTACCCCTATTGAAACATAGAGAGGCTGCGCACGGATGACCCAAAATGAAAATTGCGTCGAGAATCGCACTTACGCAGCAAGCTCTTTCTGCACTTTTACAGCTTCTACTTGGACAACCATCTGAGCCTTCTTGACAGTCTCGTACAGATTTTGCATGTTGCCAAAGACTCCAGCCTACATAAGCTCAATATGTTGAAGTTTACCAACTTAACAAGAAATAGATTTAAGGGCCTAAAGCATACTAGATATCTACATCACCCCATTTTCATCACATATGTATATAACCTACCTGGCTATCTACCTTAACTTTTGCGGGCCTGGAGGGGTCAAAATGCACATCGAGTTAACACAAACATCATTGTTCGCAACTGCTAAAGGATCCTGGAACAAGGATTGATGTCACTCCTAATAGCCTGCAGCTACGGTGCTTAAGGTGTACAGTTGTCTATAAGCAGGTCCATAAACAATCAAGAGGAGGCTCCATATCGTGAAATATGTGCAAGCCCCAGAATTTAACTTTAAAGAAAGCTACAAGAGAAAGTAATCACTTGCAATGTGTGTCCTAAGAAGACAATCAATACTAATTCACAAATCTAGTCACGGAGACCACCTGAATGTTTGCATTACATATCCTACAAATACAAGGTCTTAAACATGATTGTGACTATAGAATATAAAATAAGAGATTCCTAGGCATATGGTCGCATGCAAGTTGACTACTCCTGTAGCATTTGGGTCAGAGAGACCCGGAAAGCCTCCTTAATGTGAACACTGCGGAACTCATGTCCACCTTCGTTGATTAATGAAGTGTTCGCCTATTACCTCAAAAAAGCACATGTTTGCATGCAATGCAATCAGACTAGATCTTAATTTGTCCAATATCGCTTGCTGCTATCATGGACCTCAGACAAGCCAGGATTGCTTTCACAAAACAATACTAGTAACCTGAATAAGACACTTTGACTAGAGCAAATAATTGGATAAAGGGAACAAAGCCAAAATGAATCTCACCTTTGACTCATCATTCTTATCGCTATCCTTTTTCCCTCCAAATAAACCATAAACACGAACAGACCGTGAGCCCTTTCCTGCCTTATCATTAGTCCATGTCAAACATGGACGACCAATACGATTACCTTCTGAATTTACTTTGCCTGCAAAGTGTATTGATAACAAAATTACAAGACGTATAGCATTGGAATTACATAATAACTTGATGAAGCATAGAGAACTAGCAATATAATAAGGGCAATCTGAATACAACATATAAGAAGATTAAATACAATTCAAAAATAATATTGCCCAACTATGGTAGTTGGGTAGCTATACTATCCACCAGATGATATTCTTCCCATAATACCCTTACAGTATGAAAAAAGAAAGACCAATCTCTTGAACAACGCATAACCTAAGCTCAATGACTTCTTTGAAGCCCATGATCTTACCTTCTATCCAATCAACAGTGATGAAACATTTTCTCATAGTGTCTAGTCTACCATTGCTTTAATCTTTTCTGCATTTGCTAGGTTCCCCGTGTGCGAACTCCACGACAATCCCGATCCCTGTCGATCCAAACACACAACTCCCCCACTCACCCCGTCGACCCATAGAATCAACTCCCTGAACCGCCCCGTCGACCCAGAACTACGACCCCCCCCCTCCCCCCGTCCACTAAAACTCAGTCAGAATTACTTGGAGGCTCGCTTTATCCCAGCAACAGACGACTGATACTTAAGCTTTATCACTATAAGCAAGTTCTTGATAATTTTGTGATAATTCCAATATGTTCTATAAGCATGTAAATACATGATATGTCATCTAAGATTTTCACAAACCAAGCAAGCAATATGCATTTAACATCAACTTATCCTTTCTCTCCTAGTATTTAGTGACCTACAATATTAACGGCTAAGATGTTTCATCATACAAACATAAAAAAGGATTATGATCTTCACCCATAACTCTTCGAGCAAAACTCCCCGAATAAAATACTCCGGCGACGACGATCACCCCCACATACTGAAACTACCACCACCACACCGAAAGCCCCCCCCCCCCCCTGTGATCCCCAGTAAAGTCACCGGACCACTTGTCCGGCTGAGCCCATAACTCCGGTGAGCTGATGATTGAGAGAAATGTTGATGATTGATGATGACAGAATAATGAAAGGGAGGCATGCAAGAGGGATTAAGGGGAAAACTGATGAGAGAAAGTGAGAATGACGACAGAGGATACCAGGGATGAGGGAGTTGTTGGGGTTGAAGACAAAATCCAACCCTCGAATCAACCCAAGCCACGTGTCTACCATCTGGGCAATGAACTGGACCATCCAGTTCTTATACTAACTGGAGAGGATCTTGACTCCACAAAAACTGGTGAAAATCTCACAATCTATAGTAAATTTATAATACCTATTACACAGTTACCGAAGAAGGATCTATTTCATGGAAGGAGGTAGAAAGTACTTCCAGGCGTATTTGAAAAGATTTCATCTTGGTCTGCCCTTCTATCACACTCCAGGTTATAAAATCTTCCAAAGATAAACTACTTGGCCCTTATTTCGGAAATCCTTTGATATCCCATCGAAATTTAAAATTAGTGTTTACAACCAGGACTTCTTAACTAAAATTATAAGGTGATTAAATATTAAAACCCACGGCCACTCCAGAGAAATCTTTGTGCATCACACCACTACCCCTTCTTCTCCATGTAAAGTGATGACACAATGGCAAATAGGCTTACAGGTAAGTCAGCCAAAAAAACTACATATATATAGAATTTATTTAAACTTGGGCAATAACAGAAGTATTTCATTATTAGCCTAGATCACAATTCACAGATGCAGTGACAGCATTTAACTATCAACTAATGCTTCAACGCTAAGAACACCAGATTATACAATCAGAAACCTTTTAAAGTGAGAACTCAAAGTAACTAGAGTACTAGAATGAAATATCTTCCCATCACTATATTTGTTTGTTTAAATACATTGTCTGACAAGAGTTGTGCAAAACAACATAATACCTTATGGCAGTTACAAATTGTTTGGATATGAGGATTTGGACGGGAGGGAGACACAGTGAGGCATGTAAATTCTTGTTAAAAAAAAAGGACAGTATTTAACTATCAACTAATGCGTCCTAAACCCATGATACAGGTTCACTAAAAAATACTGTGTGCCCTAAGTCTAAAGTATGTCATTCTATGCTTATGTTAATCTGTACAATATAACTAACCCATTTACAAAATAACACTATTCCTATCGTGATTTCCACCTCTAGTAAACCAAGAGGACAGGGGTAGTCATCATTTTACAGAAGCACTTAAGTCTTGCTTCTGGAGCAACGGGGGGGGGGGGGGGGGGGGGGGGGGGGGGGGGGGGGGCATCTCCATAGAAATAACCTAATAGCATACAAATATTACAGTGGTACCTGTACCTGACATGGCTCACAAAACCCTTACAAAATCAGAAGCTACCATTTCCTTTCAAAGAAAGCACCTTTCACCAACCGTAATGACACACGAAGGAAAATCTCATACGCCCATCAATCAAATGTAGAAGCTTGGAAAGACCACTAGCTCTACCACAACCATAATAATCCTACTAATGCAAAAAGATGGAGTCTTTCGCACAAAATGTCTATCTAATTAACAGTGGAATCAAAAGCAGCATAACAACTTCAACAATTGATTCAATTCCACTGGCCAATTTTCGACAAATATTTCATTCAATCTAGCAAACATCCAATCCTCAATTAAAGAAAACAAAACATAATTATAAGCAAATAACACCACACAACCCCTCAATTAAACGAAACCCCAGAATTAAACCCACCTTTCTGGGCAAAATTACACAAAGTCCAACCCAATAACAAGTCGATTTAGATCATTAGAACACACTAGAATAATAATATACAGCATAAACCCAGAATTAAACCCACATTTCTGGGCACAATTAAACCCAAAAGACATTCAATTGAACCCAACATAAAAACCCATAATTATCCCCGCATTTCTGGGCACAACTACATAAAATTAAGTACTATAACAAGTCAATTTAGATAATTCAAAAAATGCGCAGCATTGAAATGAGGAAATCAACACACATTAAAGTAACATTATACAGCATAAACAAGAAATGAAGAAGGAAAAGAAGAGTGAGATAGAAGGCTTACAGAAAGAGAGAGAAGAAGAAGAGGTTGAATTTTTAAAGGAGTCGTTGCTAATTCTGGAGAAATTAGACACTTGGGTGGTGCTCAAGGTTGTGCTTGTAGATGCCATGGTTGAAACGAGAGAGAGAGTAAGTGAGAAGATAAAACCTCAAACCTTTGTTCTTTTGGAATTGGATATTTTCCAAACAAAGACAAAGCACTCTGGTAGCTTTGATTAGGTTTGATTATTATCTACTCAAACCTCTTAAACTAATCAAACAAGCTTTGATTAAAGTGTAAAAATGACGATCTCGTGATGAAGAAAGGTTCTAAGTTCTAACACACGACATCCGGTTCAAGTTAATTGGTGGGAATTCGACCTAGTTTTGAAATACGGGATAGACCGGGGGAGTTTTTAATCAATTGGTATAGCACAATTTGGTCCGAGCTTGTTACGACGACAAAGAGCCTCTAAGTTTTGACGTTGATCTATTCCGAACTCGGGGCCTTTGATTTGTTTAGAGAGCGTGTTGCAACGCATCTAGAACTAGTATAGTCGTACGTATACTAGAACTCGATTATGGTCGTGAGGATATCGGATTGCTCAGTGTGTCGCACTTTCGTGTTTTGCCAGCAGCCCTGTGTTAGCTTCCTAAATGAAATCTCCGTGCACATTTTCGCAAATCTAGTGAATCAGAGCTTCCGAATGCATTTAGACTTTTCGAGATTATTTTGAATGAACTGAAAGAGCTTCAATTAGCATGCTATAGGCAAGCTTGCACAGTGCACTTAACAACCTGATACATACGGTAGAAGTTAGCAGATCGGGCTACTGTAGCAGTAAAGGTAGCAACTTGCGATGCCAGTCGCATATAAGAAAAAGGAACATGAAGAGAATAGCCATTTCAGGAAACAGTTGACATCCTGTAACTTCAGCAATACATAAAACACTAGGCTAGCTTATAATCTATAGGCTACATGTTACAGCTTAATACAGATGAAAACAGGTACACAGTACACGATTCCGTTATGCTAAAGCTTGCAACTACATTACAGAACAGCTATAACCAGCTTCCATCAGCAGGGCTGATAGATACAAGCAAAATGTATGTCCTTGGTTTTGAAGACCAGTACAGAAGACGGTGAGAAATGACTATCGTTCATTCAAAAAGACGGTAGTTATGAAGGTCTGCAGCTCTAGTCTGGCAAACTCGAAGTTATCTTCACAACCCAGGCACGCCTGAAAGAAGCACACTATTGTAAGAGAATGCGCAGACACGAAGACTGGAAATAAAAATCAACAGCATGATGATAACACACCCTCCGAAGTCAGAATATCTCTCCAGATATCTCAGACCAACCGTTCAAATCCCAAAGTTTAAGCATATGCATGTTTCTTAGGTGCATTCTCCATTTAGTCCAAAAAAAAAAAATATTGCAACCCATATCGAAACACATATGCTGTAACTACACACTATAGCCAAACCCTTACTGGGTACCAGAGATAAAAGGACAGTTGCTAAGGCAATGACCAATGCTTTTGGAACAACTGACACCACTAAAACCTGTTGTAAATGACCGTGCCTCAATTTTGCCTTCTGATAAATGTATGTATAACCCAAAACACGCATATCAAATATCATGAAACTTGAACACATGCACTCTCTGGAGGGGCTTAATATCCGAAAAGTATGGTTCTAAAAGACCTCATCTACACCAATACCAATGAAATGAAGAACTATCACGGGATCTAGTTATCTACAAGAGATGATTTACCCCAAGGAAAAAGCACCTTGCATCGGAGGTTACTATGTCTATAGGAGTATTGGCTTACAAGAACAACAATATGAACAGCAATATGGCAAAGAGACTAGGAGAGGTTCAACTAACTCAGAAAAGTAAGAACGCATGAATGAAGAGCAAACATGAACAAACTAGTAGCCACTCCCTTCAAGAAGCAGGCCAACAAAGAGGACTAATCAACGAATAACTGAGGTCACGAGCTCTACTATCTTTAACATCGGCTGCGTACTTCTAAAGATGATAATTCATGAGAAAGCTACAATGTATTCACATATACCAAAGTATTGGCTCAAAAAGAAGAAAAACTCACTACCACGCCCCTCTCTACAAAACTGAATTTTCTGGTAAACTAAGCAATATCACCACAATACAGAGTCTCAAAAGGCCCAGTATAAATATTACACCTACACGAGTTTACCAGCATAAGATGGCCAAAAAACTGCTCAACATAACGTACGGCCTACGCGATGCTTGACTGCCTCCATGACTCCATGGCAAACAAACTTCACAAAGTTATCACAATTGACTCTGTCATCTTGTAAACAAAATTCAAAGGTTCTTAAATGCCTAAATGGGACGCCAGACTTCCTGCGCAATATTAATGCCTAGCTTTTCCCCGATTATTTCCACTTTTAAGCAATCTGGAAAATCTAAGCAATCCTACCTAGTCTATGTCTAGATACTTGAGAATAGGCAGCAGTAACCACGGTTGGAGCCTTGGAGGTCCATGCTGACATGATGAGAAAGGGTTGGACGAACACACAAAAATATAACTCCATATTAATCTTACACTCTTACTTATCTATAACATGGACCTATTGCTCCATATACTTAGATTTCAGGTAAAGTCTATTTAGTGCGTCTGGTAGATCCAACCATCTCACTCTTAAACCAATGTAGACCATTCATTATTCCAAAAGCCATGCCCTTTTTTGAGGGGTGGAAGCCTGGTAAGGAGTGAATAGTTTATTGATATTCTTTTATCCTCCTTGTCAGTTGTCACCCAGATGTACAATGGAACTTCTGATAAACGTCTGTATGGATCAAAGGAAGTCCACACTAACTAAGAGAAAAAGAAAGTGGGATAATTATAGACAAGGCAAGCAAATGGCTAATCCCTAAACCCATATAGTTAGCCATACGAACAACCCAAACTTGTGGTTGGTAGACTAAGTTATGCCACAAAGGGACCTCGAGATCAAATGCTCCCTGCTCTACAGACAGAACAACTAAACAGAACTGATAAACTTAGATTAGATGAGTTTCTGCTTACAACTGTTAAAGGTTGGAACATTAAAACACTTAATATCCAAAACTTCTGTCGGATGAGTTCAAAACAAATAAAGCATTTTGGGAAAAGTAATGCACCTCTAAGCTTAATGGACCATAACACAAACATCAAATTCATGAGTCGTGTGATTGCCGACATTCAAAGGAGAATCTCTCTACTAGTCTTAAATCTTGCCCCCTTTGGCCTTTGCCCATAAATACCTTATGATTTTGGTTATTTCCAGAAGAATTGATCCTTATCCATAGTTCGTAGGTTAAAATGGTAATACTCACACTTCTACGTTCAGTCAAGATTAACAAATTGGAAGGCGTCAACCAGGAGAAAACATTTCTATCAAACACAAATGGCCATTAAAGACGAGTTACATCATTACTTTCAGTTTTTAAAGCAAAAAGAATAAATGTTCCAGGACCAACTACAGCAACAAAGGACTATTACATTCGCTGGTACGCATGAAATACCAAATGAGCTCATCTGTGAGAACCATAGTAAATTGTAGAACTTGTGGGACTGGTAAAGGTGATTCTAAATGGTCAAACGAAGCATCTACCTTTTATCCTTCCAAAAAGGGAGAATCCATATAGAAGAACCAGATAGGTCATATAGCTAAAAGCCAGGAAGTGCATGGGTGCCAAACAAAAATCTTCTTTCACTTCAACATACACTTTAGATTCCATAACAATACTTAAACCATGTACAAATTTCATACGCCTGGAGAATTACGTGGCAGAATGATATGTTCTTCCAACCCTCTAAATTTGGTATACTTTATTTTTTGATTCGTCCCATAGTTCTGTCATCGATTGGATAAATGCAAAATCACCCTATTACCTTTCACTGCTCATACTATACTAAACTGCGAATAGCCTATCGCTTAATGCCAATCCATAACTACTGTTGAACCCTTAATTTCCGTGAAAAGATAACTACAAAATTATGATGGGCATCGGGCATATCCTAGAACAGAGATTGGACAACAGACAAAAACTGACAGCCATCAAGCCTCATCTCAATCTCACATACTCAAAGATAACTAGGAAGCCCAAAATACATCACCAAACTATCAAAGATGGCAACAGATTCTAATCTCAATTGCTTAGAGATTACAAAGCACAGTCAACGAGGAAGTTAAAATAGAGATTGCATGCACGTTCGCAACTGCAAGTTGCTAGAAGTATCATTATAGCAATAATATCTAAGTATGCAGAGAGATATCCCAATTTAGAGAGACTATATGGCCCTTGTCACTATTGATGCCTGAAACTCGGTCTCCACCACCCTAAATTTATCCAGAAAAGAGCAGAACCCAGTTTCCAAATCTTTAGACGGAGTACCAGTTATGTTTCCTAATATGAGATTCAAATCTCACAGAATAATTTTAACCGGGACCAAAACGCCAAAAGCTTGAGCACAGCTATTGAATACTAGGCCTTGAAAAGAAAAAACTGTACAGTATTAACACTCACCATCAAAGCCAAGCTCCAGAACTTAGAAAAGGTTTTGCTCAGTATGTAATACTTAAGAAATTAAGCCTGAAACTAAAATGTCATAAAACCATATGCATATTATAGTCACAAATATACAGCTGCTATGATGCGATGGATGGTGTTTATCTTTCTATGATCCACTTAAGCCACCATCCCAGTCACATTTGAAGAAACTTAAGCCACCATCCCAGACATATCTGAAGGAGCTAGACACCCTTTCTGCATCACCAGACACCCGTTTCTGCATGCACCTCAAAAAGTGAAACTAGAACTTAGGATTTTGCCATCAAAAGATGAAATTAATTCTCCCTTGACACAGTAAATAAACCTAAGAAGACATTCTTACGTCCAAGTGACTAGCCAGAAAGAAACTCCAAATAGTACTGAGACCCTCTGAACGGCATTTATGTTCAAACAGACTACCAAAAAGGCATAATATCTACACTTGCATAAATTTATCAATCTACAAACCAAAAAGGAATAGTAGTACGGCCTACCAGGTAAGCAGAGGAGGGTCCCACACATGTTAATCCTTGTTTATTTCTACAGGCTGTACAGGACCCAGAGGCCCCTTGACCATTCCGTTAGTTTCACCAAGAAGCTCACGAGCTGCTTTCTCCAGAAACTCCTTTGCAGCCTCACGCACGGACTTTGTATCACTTGATGGATATTTCCTCTTCTTGGGAATATTTCTCTCTGAATACCGCATTCCACCATCCTCGCTGTTACTGATGGCCCTCATACCTTTCCTCTGCTCTACAAGAGCCAAGAACAAACTTTTAAATTACATAACCAAAAAGCATATAGAAAAAGAGTTGATGCCCATATGAAAGTGAAAATGACAGATCACCAACCAGGGGTCAGATCAGGCAGTGAGTGGTTAATCAGACGAGCAGCTGCTTGATAGTTCACCTTGGTGCTAGGTCGCAAGGGAGCTTCAAAGTAAATTCAAACAGAATAGCATCAGTGCAGATCGCGTGAATGACACCAAAGTAGTGAATAAACAATGTTAATGTCTCCAAGCACCAACTCTTTCCAGAATAAACCATGTACGCTCATACAGTAATTAGATTCTATACCTTTACTTAGTTCCACAAAGCGCTCAAGCTTTTCCTGGTACCGGTCTAGCCTCTCCTGTAAGCAAAACCACAGCACCACGTATTATCAATACACAAAACAATAATAAAGAGCAAAGAAAATCAGAAACGTAAAGCATGAAACCAACAGAGCAACAACATAGACAATGAAACACATATACGGTACTGAAAACAATACTCTCTATAAGACACCAATCATTGACAACAGATCAAATCAGATACGATTACTTCCACAACTTCAGAAATATCGAAATTCATACTGAAAGAACAACCAAACCATGCAGTTTTCACAACCAATCAACTAAAATGAGTAGCCACATTCGCATTTCGGTGTCCAAACAATATTCTTGTATCATTCATGTCTCACTAACTAATATTATTCTGCTCATGTTATACCATACAACAACAGCCAAGCCTTATTCCCAATATAATCTGGGGTCGGCTAACATGAATTGTCATAAGTAACTGTCTCGTGTATGTCATATGAGTTAATCCACGAAAATTTCAATATGGTCCACAACATAAACTACCACATGATTAAAGCCAGCAACTCAATCAACAACACTAGCATTACCCAGTGCCTCAAAGGCTCCCACCCATTGCGAGATAACGGGAGATCGGATGTATGCAAGTTTTACCCCTACGTCGAAAACATAAAGAGGCTTCTTTTCGAGGGCGAAAAAGGGCAATAAAAACAAGAGTAAAAAAAGGGGGAAGAATGCATACAATTTCTCCTTTAATTGGGTGATGATCAGGATAAACCCCACAGCATCTGAGCCTCACTGAAATCAACAAAACAAAACAAACCCACATCAAATTTCATCCAATAAATTTCATACATACAAAAAATAAAAACAAGAATCAACAAGATAAAAAGGGGGGGAAGATTGAAGAAGAAAACACACCAGACAACAAAGCAGAAGTAAGTTTGGAAAGAGTAAGAAGAGATTGAGCTCTATCTAAAGGGGACAACATAGCAAGAACAAGAGGGTCAGAAACAAGAGACATAAACTCATCAAAATTTGATTGAATTTCATCAATGTTTTTCAGTGTTTTTCTCACTCCTTCCAACATTTTCTCTGGTACTATACACACACTGCTGCTGCTGCTACCACTTCCCCCATCTACCTCCATTTTTCTTTCTCTCAAAAAAATCTAGGGTTTTGCAGGAAAGTGAAAAGGGTATTTGAAAATCTGGGATTTTTATGCTGATGTTTTTCAGGTGTTTTTGAACAAGATTTTAGGGGTTTTACTGGGTTTTTTGGGGGCCGGCAGCTTTAATATGAAGAATGCGTCTGAGTTTCTGACTGATGTGTGAGGTGGTGATTTATAGGAAGAGGTCGTGCGTAACAACACTCGAGTCAAGGACCAAGTTTTTGAGTTAAGCCTGAATTCAGGGTCCAACGTTTTCAAAAAAAATTGAAATCACGAACTCGACGTTTTTTGCTTAAAATCAGGACCTCACATAAACTTGGTATTTAAGAGTTCCGTTAAACCATTTTTTTTTTTTTGGTTACAAGACGAAAAACGAAAAGTTAACTAGCTATTACATCCTCTCAAGGAGAACCGAGATTTGCATTCTCGTCAAAAATAGTTGGAGATGCCTTCCACGTCGCCAAGATCCACCTCCACCGGCTGACTATTCTTGAAAGTGTCCTGTTGGAGGGTTTGCCTTGCTCGTGAGGCCATATGATCAACCATAAACCATTTGTTTCTCATTCATCAATTTATTAACTCTTCTCAAAATCTCCTTAATTTTCTCGCTCCTCTCTTCTCTATCCTCCACCACGGAATATCATTCTCAGCTACCGCAACTGCCCACCACCGCAATTTTCCGATATTCCACAAATCATAAACCTTCAAATTGTTCCTGCAAAATTTAACAAGAATAATCCCAACTTTGCTTTGTTCTCCCAAAATAATCCCAACTTTCATTTATTCCATAATAATCTTAACTTTCAACTTTGTTTCTAAAAATGATCCTAATATTTTCCGAACCTAATTACATGTCATTTTATTTCACTCCGAACCTAGATGTTTTGCATTTTACAACCCGAATCTAGAAAGAAAAAAAAAACTCATTACCCTTTCTATTTTCTCTCTCCTCCCCACCCTTGCTATGCCCCCCCCCCCCCCCACCTTGATCACACAACCATGGAGACTTGCGGTTGGAATTGCACTATAGAGGGTCATTTTGGGTGAAGATTGAGGAAAGATAGTGAGAATTTGGACTAAATTTTTTATTTTCAAGTTTGACCCTTGAATCCTATTAGGATGAATGTATGACATGTGATTGGGTTAGTGGGTTGCGGCTAAATGTTGGGTTGTGTAAAGGAAGTATAAAGAATTATGAATTTGTAGGTTTGGAGTACATATCAGAAATACTAGGACCATTCTCAGAAACAAAGTTAAAAGTTAGGATTATTTTAGGATAAATAAAAGTTGGGATTATTTTGGGACAATCAACGAAAGTTGAGATTATTCTTGTTAAATTTTCCAATTCCTTATTAGATCAACCCCAAACCAATAACAAACATTAATGAAATTACCCATCATCAAAATTTTCACTTACAATAAAACAAGATCCAAAATGAAATTAGAGCACCACGGACCGAAAATACGTTTGGAGTCTTTTTCTGAAAAAGAATCAAAAACATTAGACCCTAATATGGTACTTAACTCAGGATCCAGCTATGATATGCACCATGGTTATCAAAATGCGATTTGGTATTTATTATTATTATCCAAATGCAATTTTATCGTCAAAATGTGATTTTTATACAAAAACTGGTATGTACGATTGATATTTATTATCATCCAAATGAAATTTTATCATCAAAATGTGATTTTTAATACAAAAACGATGATTCTATGGTCATTACCGCTAGTGGTAATCACCATAAAAGTATAGTATTTTATTAAGGGTAGTTATTTCAATCCAATATTTTAATTGCACAGAATTCTTTTCTTTAGAATTAAAAAAACAATTTATTATTCATTTTTTAGGCTTTGTTTGGGATTAATTAGGGTATTACATTCCATCGAAAAATTTAGGGTTATCCCGTAAAATAAAATAAAAATTAGTGTTTACTACTTAATTTATGTACATGTACATATTGACGTGTTGTACATCACGTACAAACACAGACATTCATGCTTTATATCCATTTGGGACTAAGACTTTTGGAATATAGAAATAACTTAGGTCTTGTGCTCTCCTATAAACTTTATACCTCTGAACTATATGGTTACACGGGGTATTCATTCAACCTGATTGTTTGTTGGTTATTATTGAGTTTGGATGCTTGCTTGAGGGACGTTAACATGCTGGAGTTTCTTAATCGTCTACTGGACTATTTCATTTGGTTATGTAATTTTGAATTCCGTTTTGAGAATTGTAGTTCGACATTTAAAGATTTTCGCTGTTTTGTTCTCGTTGGTTATTGTAATTGAATTTCTAGCCTAGCAATTGACTTGGTAGTCAATTGCGGCGTGACAATTCTAAATTACTTCTATTTATAATTTAGTCAAAATTTAGGGTTGTTACAAATTTACGCTAATAAATTGAAATATTATGTGATATAAAGGGTGATGAGATACTAAATAAAAATGAAATAACATAACGGGTGACGTGATAGTGGAATGAGAATGAAATAGTATAAATAGTATAAGGGGTTACGGGATATGGAATGAATGGAATAAATAACGAGTGACGTACAAGTAGTAAGAAAATAATATTATGGTAAATTAGTAAAAATAATTAATAATATATTATGGAGGGTGACCAAAGTTGAAAGGAAAAAATAATGTAAAACACCGTTTCAAATAATATTATGATAAACATAAACCTACATTTTTGTGAAACGTATATAAACAATATAAGTAGGTAGCCCGGGCGCGGGCCGGGCACACAATCTAGTGATTATCTAAATAATCCTCCTAACTCCACATGGTACTCAGCCCTTCGGGCCAGTAAATTAGCGATAAAAAAAATATGTGTTGTGGTAAAACATATTCGACTAGAAAACCTATGATAGATGACCTAATTCAGCCAAAAGAAACATGTGCTACTTTAACTAGTGTCACGAGACAGATGAACTTAAAAGATCCCCAAACGAGGGAATGATGTTTTAAAGTTCATTTAGGGCACTCCCATGGTTTCCAACTTCCAAAGTAATATTTTGAGTACAATTTGATACTTACAAAGGGACCTAATTGCTCACTTGCTTACCATCCTCTTAAAAAAAAGATCATTCCTTACTTGAAGGCTATAATCCACGTTTAGGGCACAAAATTGTCTTTAAACACAAACGGCTCGGATAATTATTGGTTTTTAACAAATTATAAGGGAATCGGTAGGGTTGATGAGAAAATTCCCCCGATATTTCTCTCTCTCGCCGCCGCATCCTTCTTTCCCTTGCTTATTCTTCATCTTTTTTTCCCTCTTCCAAAATTTGATCTCATTATTAAATTCTTTTTTCCTCACGTTTAGTCTTCAACAACCATCTTTTATGTTGTCCTCTTCGACGCCATTGAAGTGACGTGAATTGCAAATCTCAAAACCGTGGCAGGTACCCATATTTTCTTGTTCTCTCTCCTTTTTTTTTTCCTTCAATGGTAATACTTGATTAGGTTTTGGTAGATCTTGAACCTTAATGAACTCAATCAATGTATAATAGTTAGGTTTATAGCACTTGATTATCTTAATTGAAGAAAATGTACTCTTCAATTATGTCAATTTCATCACGCAGCGAATTGATGATATCTCTTTGCCAACTAGAGCTCTACCTATCAAATCAACACAAAAAACCACATAGGGATAAGGAGAAAAATTCAAGTAGAGGGGAAAAAAAAAGTAAAAACAATTAAACAACTCCCCGGAGTAAAATTGGAGGGGATAAAAAAATCAAACGAAATTAGGAAAGGGAAGAAATTAAAAGAGACAAGGAGAGGGAAGAGTTAAGAAGAGAAGAAACACCAAGGAAAGAAGGATGTGGAGGTGAAAAGGAGGAATATCGGGAGAAATTTTGGGGTAAAAGTAAATAAATCAACACAAAAGGAATCACTTGAGAGTTGCGAGGCACGCTGGTCAATGTTGAGTCAAACGCAATTTAGCCGGCTAACGAGTTTTGGTGTGATGTGTTAAACTTTTGCAGTTCAAATGTGTCTTTTGGCAGAAATGAATATAAAATGTGTTAGATGACAAAATCTCCAAATACTAGAGCTTAGAGACATACTATTAAAATTCTAAAATCCTTAAAGAAAATCATGCTAGCATAGAAAACGGGTCACATATCGACAAAACGGGCTTCTATAACCTTTCAGGTCGGATCAGTTTGGACTGACCTAGGCCAAACACTTGACCAGGTTGGTATGTACTCTTTAGAAAGAACCCAAGAGGGAAAACAATAAAAAAATGACACCAACAACCCTTTACAGTTTACACAGCAAAAAAAAAAAGAAGGGATATGGCACCATTTTTCCAAGGTTGATGTCTTGATGATGCACTCACCTTCATTCAACACAGATTGGCCCCCACAGCCGAAAGTATTTCAGGGGTATTTTCGTCACACCACAAACATTAATAAAAACACAAAGACCACCATCTCAAAATCTCACCATCACATCACATGCACACAAACATAATACTCCATGATCATATATTATACAGAACCAACCATTCAGCCATTAACCCCCCCATTTTCTGTCAATATTTTTCTTCTGCAGTCCACCATCATCAGTATCTTCTTATACACATTTTTATGACATAAAAACCATATCTTAAAAATTTCTTTACCCTCCTGACAAAAAAAAAAGAGACAAACTTTGTTGTTGTATTGTGATTGAAAAAAAAGCTTTAATCCATCCAATGTCTTCTACAAGAACAATAATGTCCTCCATTCCAAATTTCCAAACCAAAGTTTTTGCCTTTTTTCTCCATTGCCAGAAATACCCCTACCCCTTTCCCTTGTTTCTGCTACTGCCACAATGCCCACAAAGTTGCTTCTTCATCACAATCAACAACTTCCCCTTCTCTCTTTCTGCTGGGGCCCTTTTTGGGGATTTCACCACCTCACCTTCCTTGCTTCCTTCCATTCAATGTTTCCACAGAAGAAGAGTTAAGGAGAGAGAAAGTCTTTGTATCTTCCTTTACAAGCCACATACTTTCTTTCTTTCTTCCTTCCTTCCCCTATCTCTCTCTTATTCTTATCTTCTTCTTCTTCGCTCTCAAATTTTTTTTCCCATCTTTTTGTACTCAATCTTCTTCTTTACGATTAATTGATTCTGGGTTTTTGTTATCTACACAGATTGTATTGTTCCCCCATAAAAAGTTCTTATCTTTTTTTTGTATTTGACCCCTCTTATTTCTGGGTTTTCTGTAATTAGGGTTTGTGTTTTTTTCGATTGATTTGGGGGATTCTGGTTGATGGGTATTTTGATTTGAGCAGAAAGGTGAAAAGGGTAATTCATGGATTCTCGTAGATTGAGTTCTGTTGCTGTTGATGAGGAGGCTAGACTAAAGGAGAAGGCTAGTAATCTTCTTCAAGAATATTTGGTCTTGCAAAAGGTTTGTTCTGTCTTCTTTCTTTAATTGTTATTATTATTTATGTTCTTTTTTCATTTCATTGTTGTCAATTTGATTGATTTTTTATTGTTAGGGTTTTGATTGTGTTGTGGTTTTGATCTGTTGGATTTGATGTGGTAGAGTTAGTTTGCCGCTTAATGTTGAAGTTTGTGAAATTTGGACCCTTGGAGAATTTTTGAGTTGTTAAAATAGGCTGAGTTGGTTTTATGTAACTATAGAATTTGAAAGATTTTGTTCTGAAAGTCTGAAACTGTACATGGTGATGATGATTATGCCAAATGTTGCGTAAATTTCGAAAATTTTGGTCTAATTTGATCAAGATAAGAGCTCAAGTGGCTTTGGTATGTGTACTTTGTGAAAGTCGGATGGTTTTCGGACTTAGCTTGCTTTATCAATCTAATTATACTGAGCCCTTGAGGAATCATCTAATGCGTTACTAGACTAGCTACATTATGGCGCCAAAGAAAGTACGATAGGATGGTAAATCCAAACGCTTGCGGTAGGAAGAAATCTCATGTTTCTGGCGTTTCACGTTCATTGAGAAGTAGTTAGAATTTTGTTGGGTGTAATTGTAGAAATTAGTTGAATTGTCTGCAGAATTGCAATTCTCTCTCTGGCCTAGAACTTACGAATAAATTGTTAGATACTGTTCTTTTGTTATGCTATCGATATTGAGAAAGTTGATGATAAATCTGAACTTTGTTATTAATTTTCTTTTTCGGTGTGGTTTTGGATTTCGATACAGGAATGTGTTTCGAGGAAGAGAAAGCTGAAGGAAACAAAGGAAAAGAAAGAGACGCTTTGTGATGAAATAAGGTAATCAAAGTCTTGCGCACTGGTGTTTGTTTAGAAAAGTGATTTGTTCTTTCGGTTGGTATTGATTATGTGTGGCTGTGTGCTGTTGAATGGTAATACATGCTGTTCTTGTTATTTGTGACTTCTATGAAATTCAGTGACTAGACCTTACTTAGAAAGAAATTAGAATAGGCGGCTTTAAAATGCTAATGTATCCCCCTTTTTATATTGGTGTGTGGTAGTCCGTAGTTGTATCAGTGGCACTCTGTTCAGTGAAATTGTAAAACTCTGTTCAGCGAAATTGTAAAAGTTAATTGGATGGTCTGAAGAGATATCTAAAGGAAACGAAGGTAAGGAAAGTGGCGCTTTCTGATGAAGCAAGATAATCAAGCCTTGCACATTGATATTTGTTTAGAAAAATGATTCGATCTTTTGGTTGAAGTTGATATTGTGTGCTGTTCTTGTGACTTGTGACTGAGAGTAAGCTGCTTGGGTTCACTTACATGAAATCTAGTGACTAGACCTTACCTTCAACAGGCGCTTTATAATGCTTATATCCACCATTTCATATTGGTTTGTGATAGTTGTGTCATTGGCCTCGGATATAGATCATTTCTTACTAATGTCTTTACCCGGTTACAGATTCCTCAAGCACAGACGCAATTTCCTGAAGCAAATGCGAAATTCAGAAAATCAAGATGCTGCTCAATCACACAAAGCAGATGTGAAGTACAATGCCGAATCAAGTAGAAGGTACATGAATGCTAGCGCTGGCGCAAGTGCTAGTACTAGTACTAGTGGACAAGCATTTCAAAATCACCGTCCGCCAGTACCCCCTATGCGGAATTTGGTACTTTCTTCAATCCTTTCTGCATTGGTGTTTCATCATGTACACATTGGATATGTAGCTACATATTAGCCATTTGTTTGACGACAGATTATTTGTAGCTGCTACGTATTTTCTGAGTTCTCTTTCGTCTGTAATGCAGGGTAGTGGTGGTAAAGAAGAAGTGGCTTTTGCACCAGTAAATTTGGGGAAGAAGGCCAAAAGTTTGTTAACCAATGGTAAACGGGCGGACAAAAGGAAAATTTCTTGGCAAGACCAGCTGGCCTTGAAGGTCTGAGTTTTACTTATCAAAGGCTTTACTTCATTTGTGCAGGAAAGGGTGTCATTGCCCTGTAATAGTGAGCCATTCTTTTCTTCTACTAGTTGTAGTTGTCGGAAAGATGTAGAGTAATATCTTTGTCTGTGTGGAACTGCTGTTGCGCTAGAGCATTCAGCTTATAAGAGAGAAATTACATTGAGAAATGATGATTGATAGTGATATTTGAAGAAGCTGTTACTTGTTGGCTTAACTCATTGCTTTTCTTGTATGCATTTGAGCAGAATCCCATCCTGAATCTTGTTGGATTTGGAATCCTGTCTTTGACTCGTTTACGCCATCAGTCCCTTTGTCTTAATCACGTTTTACATCTAGTGAGTTCAATGTAGCTATCCTCATTCCTCCTACACTGACATTTGGCAACCGTGTTCTAATCCACTTGAAACTTGTTAGCAGAAAGTCATTGTGAATCTTGGTAGCGGAATAGCCTGTCATTTGGAGTACTCGTTTCCGTCATGGAAACTGAATTTCAGCTGCATTGCAGTGTACAGATTAAGTTTTGATCTCCTGTGGGATGGAAAATGAAACCCACGTATCTAAAAGCAAAACTTCTTACTATATGTACATCGAAACTCCAGTGTGTCTCAGTTCTAATTTCTTTGAGGAAGTAGTTAACTGTCAGTACTTTTTCCTGGGGTGAACAGAGCTGTCAAAGTGATTATCTACGCATGTCTTGTGTGATCGACATGTATATGCCAAGCGATCATGCCTCTCCAGTTTGATGCTCACCGTCTTGACAAATATTATCGCGCTTAATAGTTACCTTAATATCGACCCATCTGCCATAGGTAGATAGCTTTTAACAGAGTACTATATTGGAATTAAACCATACGCTGCATCACCAAATGGACCTATATGCACAGTCCCTTCCTTTGTTTGTCCAACAAGTAGGACGAAATACAGACGGTTGCAAAGAAATGGTACTACTAAGATTGAAAATGGTGGTCAGACATAAGTGTACCAAATTACATCAGGGAAGCGATTTTACGATCCCAGACTTGAATGCGACATTTGTTCAGAGAAAATACGATTTCCAATGCTACTCTCACAAGTAGCGTAAAATGGATTCTAAATGTGAAAATTAGCTCCTGTAGTAATACTAGACCTACTTCGGAAGCAACCATCATCTAGCCAGAGAGCATATCTTTATCTCCAGCAGATATTTCATGTAGATGCTTCCTCTCTGGAAATCCCCCCAGCATCAAGTGCTGCTTTTGAAATGCTTACCACAGATATAAGACTGCCACCATGTTTCATCAGCAACGTCATGTGCTCATCGCTCTTCCTATGAGCAGCCATTGTTGCTTCATCAGGTGTGCCTTTGTTGCACATCTTGCATTGCCAGTACTTAACAAATTCCATGCTTGGGTCACCATGATTTTCAGTCTCTTTGTTCTCTTCACTTGTCATGAGTTTTGTCTCTTGCTTGTTTCCAGCAGTTAGGTCACTCTTCATAAGACCAGCTTCAGCTTGCAAACTCGAGGCTTTGTTCCCCTTCAGTTCTATCTGGGGTGGCTCAGGGGTTAAAATTGTCCCTGGACTATCGACCAGCTCTGGCTTAGACTCTTCATCCTTGCCTTGCTCAATAATTGGACCGCCAATTTTCTGTTCATATTTTAGGATCTGCCTTCCATCCAAGCTCTCATCTTTCGCAACCTCAACTTCCAACATTCTTTTAGTACATTCCTGATTTATAATGTTACTCTCTTGCTGAGGTAGCCCTGCCTTAGCTCTGTGCTTTTTGCCTTGTAAATGATCATTCAGATTGTTCTCTGATGAGGCTGATACTCCGCACAGTGAGCAGTACCATTGTTTATCAACATCAGTAGCATTTACATTACTTGAAGACATAGACACTTCCAAATTTTTACCCTCCTGGTCTGCAAGAATTGCACTACTTTGAAGCTTAGCTTCCTTAGCTTTGTGCTTCTTTCCTTGGAGATGGCTTTTCAGAAGTATCTCAGAAGTAACCGACAACTGACACAGCGAGCACTCCCATTTCTTGGAAGGTGAGCTATTGTCTTGCTCTAAACTTATTGAACTATCGGTTTGCAGAGGTTTTGTCAGAGTATCAGCAGTATTGCTGTCCACGCTGATGCTGCTGGTGGTGTCATTAGCTTTAGATTTCGATTCTTTTGCTTTGTGCTTTTTCCCTTGGAAATGAGCATCCAAAGTTACCTCTGATGTCGCAGATACTTCACACAAGGAGCAAAACCACTTTTGTGAATCCTTACTCATAGCTCGATTTGTCTCTTCATCACAAGCTCTAGCTGACGTCTCAGCTTTCCTTTTCTTGCCAACTATAACCGCACTCTGATCAAGCTGCAAAGCAATGATAAATTATGAGAAGGCTTTGTGTGTGGAAACTGAGCATGTTGCCATAATAAAGTAAACTAGAGCCATTAAGGGTATAACAGAGACGAGTACGGAAAACATATAATTTACATTATTAGCCTTATCACGAAAGAACCAGATACCAAGCAAACATATTATTCACATACAAACCACAGGGGAGCCTGGAGATCAGAGAAACTGATAAGATACTGTCTAAAGCTTCTCATGCTCACTCAATTCCGAGAAAAACTGATTAGAAGAACAAGAGCCTAAATAAGCAGAGATACAAGCAGGACATCCTGCAACATATAGCACATTGGACAAATTTTCACACACGGGGCAGCACTTAGTGGTAAGACTTTAATAAGTGCATGATTAAAAACAAAAATAGACGACTTAACCCGTGCATGCTTAAGCCTCCATAACCATCCTTCCTAAGGACACCTTAGCTCTAAAAAAGTCAGTGGTCGTTTCAGGAATCCAGGAATGTATACAGATGGAGAATCAAAGGAGACGATCCTGAAATAAATGGGACAAAATCTTGCGCAGGGAGCTAAAAAGTAAGGCCAACTTCACAGTGCAATGCAATGTTGTACAGTGTGGAGACTGAGGCAAGACCTCCAAAATAATCATCCACAACCAAATTTTGAGGTGAGGGGCATTCTTGTCTATGGATATTTTTTCTTGCATCTTACTCCCCTAACTACTACAAATTCTGAAACCAGGTCAGAGTACTATGTTTACTAGCTTCTGATCAGCCTATGTACAATCTTTCACACAATTGTTCCCAACTGCAATATCCTTTCAAGTGGCAACAATGCACTCAGCTATGACATGAATCCAACACACACTACGGTATTAAACCACGAGTATTACACTGAACTGTAGAAGAACCACAATGCAGCAGATACACAAGCAATATTCTTTACAAGTGCCAACAAAGCACTCACACTACCATTTAGTTAAATCACGACTCCACGAGCATCACATTGAACTGAATAAGAATTAAAGCACCATAATTCAGCACATGCACCAGCAAGAATTAAGTAACACTGAAAGAAAACACGATACTTCAAACGACAGAACCATCAATGCTTCAATTGGTTAAGCAACAGGTCCTTGCAAAAACATCTCACCTCAGCCATTACTTCGCCCTCGGCCAATTCAGCATTAACCTTCTCTGCGACCTGAGCAGCAACACGGTTCGAGTCTCGTTCAAAAGGCCATTTACCTAAAGCTACACCATCCACATTCCCTTTGCCCTCCTCACTTCCAATCACATTATTCTCACCAGGGTTTGAATCCGTACGCAAGAAGATTCCATCACTCCCATCACTAGCACAACTGTTCAATCTCATTTTCCCCCCAACAAAATCACCTGAAGTGCCTAAATTCAGCAAATATTCATCATAATCATAATTAGGCCTAAAATGATTACCCATAAACCCATATTTCATTAACAAAGCATGATGATCAACATTGGAAGAAGAAGTAGAAGAAGAAAACCCATAAAAATTCCTCATACCCAGAATTTGTTTCTCCATCATAATCTCCCTTCTAACCTCAGCCTCGAGTTCTTCACGACGAATAATCTCTTCCCTAATGTTCTTTTTCTCCATCTCTCTTTCTAAATCAACACCATTCTTTTCTGGGTTCATGTTCGTACCAAATTCCCCTAAAATCATAGAGAAAAAAAATGGTCACAAAAACAGCAAAAAGAATCAATCTTTTAACGCTAAATGAACCCTTTTAATGCAAATTATGATTCTGGGTTTTGTAAGGGGGGTTTAGGAAGAGCGTAAAGAGGAAGCTAACCTTGCAATTGAAATGATCAGGTATTGTTGCTTTCACCATGCATTTCGGAAAGGGGTTTGTTTAAATTATGAGAGAAAATTGGAGCACAAGCTGCTGTTTAAGTTTAACATAGTTTTGATCAGCCAGTTCAGGCTTCATTGTTCGCTACAACAAGTATTTATGGTTCTTTACTGCCGGTTGGTGTTGGTGTGTTACGGGGATACGTGTTGAAAAGTATCGTTTTCTTTTGTTGGTTCGGATTTTCAGTTTACGCGCACAGTTACTCACATAACGGTTTTTACAATTGATGAGAAAATCACATGTTACTATATATTTCAGTTAACTTTACATAACGGTTTTCATAATTCATGGGAAACGATTTTGCAATTGATGAGAAAATCTCAGGTGAGATGATTTTACCAATAAGTCAAGGTTAAACTTTTAATTTTCACCCGTCAAGGAAAACAAAAAAAGAGATGCTTTAGTTTTCTAGGTAAAAAAGTAAATAAGTTTTGAAGATAAAGCCGTAAAATTTGATGGTAACGAACTAGACTACTAACGCATTCCACTGCCACACTTCAGCCCTTTTCACCAAAAACACCCGCCTGCCTACAACACGACTTCATTTCGCGGTTCTCGGTCCACCACCCAAAACACCAACCTCGGAACCTCCACAACCTGTCTTCGACTCGAACTTTTCAGCCTTCATCAAAGGACCAACTTCTGACCTTTCTTTGTAACATGGCCAGATTTAGCGCCTCTGGGTTTCAAAACTCCTACTTCATTCTCTAGTTCTCTAGACTAAGAATTTGTCTTGAAGAAACTTCATTAGTAAAGTACGACATGAAATCTTCAGGTTACTCGGCCTTTTTTACGCAAAAGTAGCAAGTTATCCCAACCTTCACTAGAAATGCCAGCGAAAATGAGGCCAATATTCGGAGCTCACCGGAGAAATGATGCCATTTACCCATACAAAATATGCTGAACAACAGCATGTCTGTTAAAAGCTTTGAACTAAGGGCAAAAGACTAACAATAGCAGTCAAATTAGTCGCAAATGAATTGCAAACATGGGTCGCCAAAACCCTCAACTCGGTTCCAAAAAAAAAAAAAAAAAAAAAAACCCTCAACTCAGAAAGCAAATTAGACAGGCAAGGGAGTAACGGATAGACAGGCAAGGGAGTAACGGATAGACAGGCAACAGAAAAAAGGAAAAAGGTTGTCCGCAGATTTTGAGTTTCCTGTACTTGAAAAAACATGCTGTACTAATTAATTAACATCTGTACATCCTATAAAGCTCCGGCATATTGTTCTACACACAGGCCGGAACAGTTATACATACATGATACACCCAACACGCGACCTCTGAGTGGGATAATCTTCATATACAAAACTAATTTAAGAATCCAACAAGGAATCTAAATCGAAGATAGAGCATTACCAATATTTCTACATCAGCTTGTTTCTGTTAGTTCTGTTTCTTGTTTCGGCTCACCTCCAGTCACTTGTTCAGAGGGTGAAGCATCTTTGTCAGAGGGAAGATTATCATTCTGCATGGGTTTCTTAAATTGGACAATAACCATCGTCATGTTGTCACACCCTTCACCCCCAGCAGTAGAAGGGGCCAAACATCTGTCAAACACTTTCTCACAAACTGCAGAGATCTTGTTTTCCTGCAATATTTCAGATGCAAGAGTACAATGAGATAGTTCCCAGACCCAGACATATCTAACATGCTTTCTGCGGTGTCTTATAGTGGGAATATAAGTCAGCATCATTTCATCTTATGTTATTTTTTTACTTGTTTTCCTGCAATATTTCAGATGGAAGTGTACAATGAGTTTCTTTCCAGAGATATCTATCATAATTTATGCGATGTCCTATAGTAGGAATATAAGTCAGAGCAGTGTTTTTTTTGGTGTGTGTGATAGATAGGCCACAAGCTTCATTTACAAGTTCAGGTGGTGATGATCCAAACCCCCAACCTTGACATTACGGGAGAGTGAAAGCTCAACCAATTTTGCTCCTACTCTTCCTCAGCATAGTACTTGAACACAGAAAACGTCCCATTTTCTATTGTCGAGATTCCGAAAAAAAAAGAGCTCAACCAATTTTGCTCCTACTCTTCCTCAGCATAGTATTTGAACAAAGAAAAAGTCCCATTTTCTATCGTGGAGATTCCAGAAAAAAAAAAAAGAAAATGTCCCATTCTATGCATATATCTCGAAGTTTGTCAATTTGGAATTTTTTTACCACCAACTCTCACTCTCTCAGCACTCCTATCATAAGCTTGCATCAGCGAATCAGATGTCGAGTACTCCCTTTCTGTCATCTTCCCTTTACCCCTGTAACCCTTCCCCTTCCTCACTCTCCTTCCAATCTCATCTCTCTTTCACATACACACACAAAGTTCGACGTTGAAGTGAAAGTCTAAAATTGTAGAATGGAAATAAGCTAACACTGTATTCTTAAGAGCAGTCAAAAGGGAAAGGGCTTAGAAATTGATGATGACAAACTAGCACGCCTCTGATGAATTTCAGCGATTTCAAGAACAATAAAAGGGCAGCCCGGTGGCACATTGGCGTCCCCGCAAAGTGAGGGTCCGGGGAAGGGTCCCACCACAAGGGTGTATAGAGGGCAGGCCTTCCCTTGTCACTTTGGACAAGAGGCTGCTCCCAGGACTTGGAGCTGTGACTATCGATCACACAGCAACACCTTTACCGGTGCACCAAGCCTCCCCTTACCGTAAAAATATAAACGGTAATATCAATTATGCAGGCTTGATCACTTACCGTGCTTAGTTGTTCACGAACAAAATCTACAAGTTGCTGGCTTGACATGCAGTCCCTAGACACAATAAGAAAATGAACTTAGTATTATACTACTAAAGAAAAAAGATTTATGGGCAACCACAGGTCATGAGTCATGACAGTAAAAATAAGGGCGGGCTTGCAATGCTTACCATATGCCATCGCAAGCTAGCACTAGAAACTCATCATTTCCACAAAGTTCAATCTGTGTAAGAGAGAGAGAAACCAAATCAAATAGAGCCGAAAGTCAAAGGCTCAAATCCTACACGTAAAAGTTGAAGAGGGACAAAGACACAAAAGATGATGAATGACAGTTTACACAAGAAGACAATGGATTCGCAACGAACCATACAGAAATGAATTTATCGATTATCTACAAAGACAAACAATGTAAACTACCAACCGTATTTATGTCTGGGTTTGCTGTCACAATTTGCTTTTCAACAGGTAAAAATTTGTTCTGCTTGAATTCCATGTCACCTGTCCAAGATAAATACCTTAGGTAAAAAAGTTTATACTGAAACATTTATTCTTGCGACAAAGAAACAGATCTCAACTGGAGTTCGCCAATATAGCTGTGAAGCATGGGCTAATTGAAACTTTGTAATGAATAGGAGAAAATATTAGTAGGAAAAATCGATGAGCTACTTGTTATCTGGTTAAAATTTGATCATTGCGATGGTTATTTACTAGTCACTTAGTGGCTAGCCTCAATTCCATTATCAATGTAATCCTCACAGTAAAAAGAAATTGTGTGGGTTGTTGATTTAGATGTAACTTACGAACCATTTAGAAGTGTTCGATAGATCAAAATTCAAGAATGAAAAATATAACATTCAAAAATTCTGAAGAGGGTGCAAACAATTCAAAAAAGAAAAAAAAAAGAAAGAAAGAAGGATATGTTAATGGAATTGAAGGAGCTCAACTTGAGGCTGAAAACAAATAAACAATTAAAAGAGCAGAGGTGCTCACATCAGCTGAATGACAATTAGTTAGTCTCTGTTCTTCTCAATCTCAACAATAAAACCTTCACCTCACTTCTGAACTCCAATGACCTCAATTCAGAAGAACAGTCAACTGAAAAGAACAGTCTTACTAAAAACTCAGGAACCAAAGAACAAACGACCAATGTTCTATGCTCTATCTCAAAGACGCCTATGGAGGGAGGAGGGATGTATGCACTATGCAGCCTTACCAGTTACCCCTATGTTAAAAATAAAGAGAGGCTGTTTCCGAAGACCCAAAACGAAAATTGCTCATCTGTACATAACTTGACCACAACTGTTCTAATGTAATTACCTATAGCTCTTGCAAGGTTCAGGCTTCCATTCACTCGCCCTGCATGGATAAAGCCTCCAGCTTTTAGTATCCTGTCTCTCTCAGCCTCCAGTTCAGGCTTATGATCCCTGGATAGGTTATAAGCCTGAAACCAGGCAACGCCAAATTCAATCAAACATATCAAGTGTGGTGGTGATAGCACTAACTGTATAAAACCTCAGAGCCAAGTCTCAGCAACTGCTGAAATTGATCTGTTACAAGTTTACAATAGGATAGTATACCTGGCCCTTTCTGGAGATCACACAGCGAGAATCACCAGCATTAGCCACAAGGACTTGGGTACCTCTTATAAGTGCGACACAGGCAGTGCATCCAGAAGTAGGACCCGAAAAATCCGAGTGAGGCCCCTGGTAAAAAGACCTTTGAGTATAGTAACAGTATAGTGCCGTCCAAATAAATATTAAAATACATAAATGGACATCTTTTTCACAGAAGATACTGCAAGTGAAACATGGCTAAGTCTTTCCATTGTATGGCCTTTGGTCATGGATCAATATACTATAATCTGGTTTAGTGCAAATCTGAAGCTTCATTTTTACCACAGTTTCTACAAAAGCAGCCTAAATGAAATCACTTCATTTTAATGCTATAACAAACTAATAGTAGGAATATCACACTGAATAGCATATATATTTCTTAAATACTGCTGTAAGAATAATAATACAATTGTCATACAATGAACTGATGAAGTCACATATAGTGGGCAAAAATTTCAGTCGAACAGAATTTTCTTCAACAATTTCCCAAATGTGATATATATGAAGTGAACAAAGAGATGCATTCATATACATAAACTACAAATTGAAAGTAGATAACAAATCCAAATTGTCCTGGACACTAGGAGAGAGATGAAAAGAAGGACATCAACTGCATAAAGGTAACGCTATTTGTTTACGACCCAGTAAGAATTATGACCAAAGAATGGAACCTATACCCAAACCATCTTCCCAAAGTCTACAGCACATGGGCGCACAGGAAATCAAATGCTAAGAGGATTAAGATAGAGCAAAACAAGACCAAAGTAACAAGAAATACAAGTGAAAACAAAGTCAAGACAGCAATACCCACTTCCTCAAAGGCCCAATCATCATCATGTTCATTGCCATCACAACCCCGTGGTGACCATATCAGTCCCTCAATCATTCCAGTAAACTTGTTTATCTTATCACCAAGAACAGCTAACTCTCTCCACCCTCTTTGTCCTCGCATCATTTCATCCATTCTGGAGGATTTAACATCATAGTCAGATGAAAGACTACAATAGATGCAATATTAAATGGAAATCCTGAACTGAGAAATAATATAAGATGACAGAATTGAAGACAATTTCCCCTGATTTTGTGCAACCACGTTCAATCAAAAAGTTCAGAAAATAACTCCCTATAAGAAACAGCCCAATTATAATAAATCACATAAACATCCTAAGCAGTTCGATTGTACAATGACGCAATAGTTGACTGACACTGATCAGTCCCTCAATGCATATTAGATCAGACTCTTGACTGCATCATCAATTGTCAGGCATCACATCGCATAAGGCTAGTTCTGAAAGCTATTAGACAGAACAATGGTATTATACATGAAGAAGTAAAAGCAAATTCAGAGCTTGAGGGGGAATCTCTTCTATTCATGATAACTTTTGGGTTATCAGTCATAAATGCATCTACAGATATGGAATTATGCTACTTCTCTCCCTGGGAATCCATGTACTGTATATTGCCATGATCTCATCATATAAAAATATAAAATTCACAGAGACTACAGATCTTGAGAGCCTATATCTAGTAAAGATAAGCTCGGACAATATAACAGTTTCCAGTTGTATATAATAATACCTAAAGAAAGCCTTTTGAAGAGCTGTTCCTAATTCTCCAGCTGAATATGCTTCACTCTTAAGCACTTGTTGGTGAAGGAACTTCGCACAGAACTTCGCAACTACCTTGCCTAAGAAATTAAAAAAAGAAACTGCAATGAGTACATAATCAAAAGATACACCATTCCAACAAAAAACACTACCCAACACACTGGATTTATCATCCTTCAAGCATCATGATAAAAACATATCATCAATCTACATATACATACGGAACAGACCACCCTATTCTGAGAATAATTTTCTTGCTTACTAATGGAGATATCGGAACACTACCATCCAATAACACATATCAGCGTGGAAAGGAAGAAAAATCATAGGGGGCATATATGCAATCTTCATCATTAGCTCACGAGTTGACATATATGCAATCTAACAGTTGATGTTTTCACATGAGTGATTACCATGTTATCAGAAGCGTTGAGGAAGATGGATCATAAACTGAACCAAATAATACGAATTCACTGGCCTGCCCTGCATTAGAGGTGGAATTTTTTTTTTTTTTTTTTTTTTTTTTTTTTTTTTTTTTTTTGTGTATCATGATCCTATTCTCTCAACATTGTCTTCTGTTGATAGGTCAACTCTAACAAAGTCTACAGAATATAAGAATTAAGAGCTATTTCACTTGAAAGATTTAGAAGTATCTTCAGTGCTTACCTCCGTGACCATCATAAACTCCAAAAAATGAAGTTGACGCATCCAGATCAGGGAAGGCAGCATGCTACCAAAGTAAATACCAAACTCAGTAGAGAAGAGAATAATATAAATCAATATCGGATCATACAAGAATAGCCCAAGACGTGAGTCGTGCCATATGAGATCTTAGATCTAAAAAGTGGAAGCATAAAAGAGCACTCACAGTCATAATCACGACAGGTCAGTGGACATTTTTCAACAGTTATCACACATCATTATAACATGCCACTGATCATTGGGAATTGAGCACGAGGAAGCGAGGCAACAGACAATAAAAATAAACCATATTTCACTTTACTTTGTGATGTAGGATATGCCAAAACAGAGACAAAGGTAAGATGACCAACTCATTGATTTTATAGCTAAAGTAAGATGACCATCCTGTGTCTAACAAATCATCAAACCCTATAGAATTAATCCATCAGTATTGTGGTATACCTGCTCTTTACATATTTGATTATACAATTCAAAAGAACCTCAATGTGATCAAATCATGGTCCTTCTTACACTGAAAGCTATGTACTAGAATGCCACGATGCCTTTATCCCAAAGGAATGGGCCATAGTAAATTTTCTTGGAATGGGAGGTTCCATATAAAGGGGATATGAGAATGAGCAATAAAGAAAACAAAGAATTAACCGAATGGTGAGGCGATGAAATCATACAAACTTAATCCTAGTTTCCCACAAGGTTCTAACCCTCCACGATTCCAATCGATTGAATCCAGGCCCATATTAAAAATCACCTCTTATCCACATCTTCTTAGGCCTTCTTCTACCCTTCCAAAATCCTCTTTCACATCCTGTAGTTAAACAAACCGGTTCATCGCTGGATCTTCTTTTCACATAGCTCAAATACACTCACGCGAGTTTCAGACATCTTATACTCCTAGGTTCAATTCTCACCTTCCAAATTACCTCATTTTATACCATATCCTTCCTAATATGACCACACATCACACGTACGCTACATATGAATATTCACAGTTATGCTCCATCTATTCTTCCTAGCTATGTACATCGCTTATTGAGGAATCAAAGACAAGTAGGTTATTATTCATCATTTCTGAATGCTCTCTAGTCTCTACGATAATTGGAAATCTGATTTAAAACTAGGTAGAGGTGGGGGTGCTGGGGCTAGATATAAAGGAACCACAGGATAACGCTTGGGGGGGGGGGGGGATTTAGATAGAAAGGATATAGCATGTGGACTAATGACTAGCTTAACTACAAGTATGTACCTACTTACAGGGGATCTTTTGCACTCTTGTGGGTCTCAATGTCTCATTATTATGGCACCTTATCCATGCCTCTTGCCAGCTATAGTTGGGGGTAACTTCTTTTAACTTGGAACAGAAGGGTGAATTGAAATAATTTAAGATTATATGTGATAGCTTAATCTTGAACATCCAACTCTTTTCCTAACTGGCATCACCATCTTGGCGTCTTTGTGTACACGGAGTCAGTCACATCCTTGATAAATAAAATTAAAAAAAAAATTGGTCTTGCCTACAGTGACAAACTCCATAGGACCAATGAGCTGGAAGAGCCCATGCAAAAAGAGCTACTGGCAAATCACGGAAAGTCACCACAAGCTGACATTGATAAAATAGAACCATCTGCAATACAGACATTCTTCCTAGCTATGATAACAACTGTAAAACATTTAAAGACATGTAGCTCTTTTTGCATATTTTCAGCATGCTTGCAAAAGTGGTGGAAGTTATTCTTATCTTAGCCCATACATAGCTTCCAGTTATTAGAGAGGTCAGACCCTTACGCTCAACATCATTCTTGAACATCCAATACGCTATACTGAACAGAATTTCACTTTCACACCCAACAATTATAATGAAGTTTGAACAACTATATCAGTCCTACTTATTTTCAAGACACAGTGATAATGTTTAACAGTTCAGACAGCTAAATGTTTCACAATTTTGATGCAAAGATATGGATAACTCACAGCATCTTCCATTGTAGCGCGCCAACCTTGCATAGAAGACAACCCATATCTAACCCTGACATTTTCGCCGTCCTCAGAGAACTTCTCGGTCTTAGGCGTGCTAAGGTATACACCCATCTTTTACCTGACATCAGTCAAAAATTCTCTCATTCACCTCGGATCACTAAAGTTCACTGTAGAACTATCTAGCATTCATAATTCTCACCCAATTTGAAGCAAAACAGTTCAATCAAACCGATTTCGATACAAATCATGTGCTTCATCAAAGATCACTAATAAAATGAACATACAGCAGAAAATCCAATCAAAGAACAAAACTTTGAAACTGATCTATATATGCAAAACTTAGAAAAGCAACAATCTTCGCAAACACCCATTTGGGTAAACTACAATTGCATAAAATCCCAGATCAAGAAACACAAATTCAATACTGATCTCACTCATCATAATCAAATCTTACCATACCCAACTGACAGAAGCGTAATGTTGACAACTCTCAGGAACAAAACAATAATTTAAACCCACAAATTCGATTAATAATACAATAAAATTAAGATAAACAGCAGGAAATTAAATGGTCAAAAAGATCAAAACTTTAATCTAAAAAAACATAAAGATGGAAAGTGTTCAGTTAGAACAACTTACTACTTGACCACGACTTAGTCTTTCCCCAGAAATGTTGATGAATTGCCCAGAAATATTCAAGGGACGGTCCACTGAGAGAGAAAAAAAAAAGATGCTAATAATATTTATATTAATAATATGATACTATATGAAAAATATTATTATGCAAGTAATAATAGAATAAAAGTAATAATATTTTGGTGATTAGTATGGAATTTGATGATTTGGGCATCTAATTATTCTCCCACAGCAAATATATATCATTGAGAAAAAGACAGAGAATGATAAAATTGAAGTGCAAATTGTATCATCATTTGGAGAAAAATTGTTGAAAGTTTTTGGGGGGTTTATCTCAAAGTTTACAGTAGATAATAAGTGATTGATGAAATTGAGGATGATGTGTCAAATCAAATCCAAGGATTATGACAGTCAGGAAGGTGGGTTGGAGCGGGCAGTTTATTGGAAAACGGGTCGGATCGGATCGGATCCGAGCAGGCGATTTAACCGGAAATTGAGCTCTTGCCTTGGTTAAAAACACTGCTGGGACAGTATTAAATAGATTAAATAGATCAAGTTATCTACTCTCTCCGTTCGCGTTTAAATTTCAGGGCCAACGGACACGCTTCTTAAGTGAGTGTACACATCAATCGGCTAAACGTCTATAAAAATTACTTGACGGGTTAGATAAAATATTGATCTAAACTGAAATCATGATATTATTAAAAGAGGTGACATCTTTTAATTAAGAGTGCGGACTCAAAGAGCTTACAACCCAACAACTAAAGATCCACTACACCAATTAACTACTACTACTGCTGCTGAAACCTTAAGTCTTTGAAACTTTAAGTTAAATCAAAAGTACTTGAGCTATGGACGCACATTCGAAATCCACAATCATTTTTTTTATGTCAACCGGAAAGAAAGGAACCTACAACAAAGTACCCTGATTCTCAGAATCAGACTTTACAACACTAACAGAATACATAGAATTTAAAACGGGAGAGGGGTTAACACAAATTAACGGTTTCTTCAGTGGAGATTGTGAGTCGGTCCAGTAGGATGATATCTTTTTTCTCTTACCCGTCAATCCATCTTTGGAAGAAACCTTGGAAACATACTCACGTTTCGGAGACCGCCACGTGGAAATTTACTTGTAAAAGAAGTAATCATATGTTTCACAGGTCTGCTCCCGCAGCAAGGACCTTTCGGTATAAGTCTTCGAGCTGCAATAAATCTTCGACGCTTTGGAACAGAGGAGAAAACAAACATTTGATGTGTTCTATTAATCATTAATGCTTATCATTGCAGCAGAAGCTTGTACTTGGCGCCCAAAAGAGAGACTAGCTAAAAAGAGCATCAGAAAGTATGACGACACACATGCTGATTTCCTAAGAATCTAAGGTAGTGCAACGACGCTTTCACTCAGTAAACTGCCTTCTGCTACTCAAACAGGTAAGCCAATTCACGATGAGCAGCCTCCGTCTCCTCACTCTCCTCACTCTCGTCGTCACTCGGCAACACTTGACGAGCAGCCTCCATCTCCAACCTTTTCTTGTCACATGAAATATCTCCCCATTTAACACACATTGTCATTGTAAGATTATCACAAGTATATTGATGCTCAGAAGAAGAATCCATATCATCATGATGAGGCTTGAATTCCTTTGTTAGCGTGTACCTTACATGATCTCCATCTCGAAAAGCTACTACCAGATCCACATCAACAATCAGTGACGATTCTGTCGGCACAGTGACCAAAGACTTCAACAGCTTCAAATACGACGGAAGGGTACCTGCGACAAAAGTCGGTTCCTCGCAATCATCTCTAGGCTTAGGAAAAAGGGTCATATGATAGAATTCTCTTTCATATGGCTCTGCATGTTTTAAGCATCCATATCTACCTACAATCTTCCCCGACACACTAAATGGCTCATCATCAGGTTGTACCGAGTTCAAGAATGAGACACTAAGTTTAGCAGTTGTTGCATCTAAGAAGATTGAATAATACACAGCTGCATAATACCCGTGTTCACCTCTAATTACCGAACACAATGGTTGGTTGAACCAAACATGATTCGATCTCTCACCCCACATCAATTTTTCTCCCCTACTAACAACATGATCATCCTCGTCTTTGAGGTCAATTTTCATATCAAAATAGCGACCATCAAGACTATGACAAGGCTCTTTTATTGATAAAAGCCTATGGTTAGGAGACCATTCTTCAGGTGAATCTTTTTTTTTTTTTTTTTTTTTTTTTTTTTTTTTTGCTTAAAGGTAAAATTTATTGCAAAAAAAGCATCTTACAAATTCTCCGGGGCATTCCCCTGTCAGAACAAATAACATAATGAACAAGGTATTTACACTAGGCGCCTCTCTAAGAGCCAGCCCTTATCTTCCTCACTAATACCCTGAACCATTTTTCTCATTCTACTCTTAACTTCCTCACAAGCATTATTCACTACTACCCCAGGCCTGATCATGACTTGATCTATTCTACACTTATTCCTAGCTAACCAAATCTTATAAATGAGATTACATATCAATGCACCAGTTGCTAGTCCTCTTAACTTGGATTTGAATCTCTTTTTGATGCACCATTCCACTGCATTTCTGGTAGGGATGCTCATCCCAACTCTTCTACTCAGAATCAATAGGCATCTTGCACTATAATCACAGTCGAAGAATAGATGATCATGTGTTTCTGAATCTTTCTGACACATGAAACATTCATCTTCATTGCACACTCCTATCTTCTTGAGTTTCTCCTTATCCTGCAATCTTATCCTAATTGCAAGCCAAGTTATAAAACTAGTTCTTGGGATAATATACCTATTCCAGATATATCTTCCCCACATCACTTTCTGTTTTTCCAAGGTCAACAATAATTCTTGAACAGCGAGCAACCAGAGCCTATATACAGAAAAAGAATAGAAATAAACTTTCTCATAATTTTTTATTGATCAGCTAAAATTGTCAAATAATTTTTATGTTCTTGTTACGAGCTTGATGTTGATAAATCCGCGAATCTATAAATTCATTGAATCTAGAAATTCATTTCGGACAATTGAACCTTTTCGAACTGTTTCTTTTTAAGAACCAAAAAAATTTGTGCCAAAATAACAGATGCAAAGAAGAACAAAAGACCTTGTACGCGCACTGGGTCTTGAAGGACTATTTCTGCGTCTCCCTGACCAAATCCACCCACCAACATCTACAAGCTGAATCAATTATCTTCTTTAACACAGCTTTGGGTAGGATAAAAATCCTAGCCCAATTCGAGTGCATATTAGCCAAAACTGCTCTAACCAAGACTAGTCTGCCAGCATAACTGAGCTTTCTAGCACTGAAGCATCTAATCCTCTTTACAATCTTTTCAGTGAGGTTATGACAATCCATTACCGAGATTCTCCCAGCCGTAATTGGTACACCAAGGTACCTAAAGGGGAGATTTCCTTCTTTAAAACCAGAGAACTGAAGAATCTCTTGTCTAACACCATGACTGATCCCAACAAAATAGATATCTGACTTCATTTGATTGAAATTCAGTCCAGTGGTTTTTGAAAAGGTCGCAAATCCTCTCAGAAGCAGCACCACATATTTCAACTCTCCTTTGTAAAACATAAGGAGATCATCAGCAAAACATAGATGTGTCAGCCTAGTTTTCCTACACATAGGGTGAAATCTGAATTCCTCCCTATCAGCCACAACATTCAGAATTCTGGATAAGAACTCCATACACAAAGTGAAAAGCAAAGGGGATAATGGGTCCCCTTGTCTCAGCCCTCTCCTCCCTTTAAAGAAGCCAAATTGTTCCCCATTAAGAGCTAAGGAGTAGCTAGTAGTGGAGACACATTCCATTACCATCTTGATAAACTTATTCGGGAAGTTCAATGCCTCCAACATCTCCTGCAGAAATCTCCACTCAACTGTGTCGTACGCCTTCCTAAGGTCAATCTTAAGCAAGCACCTTGGAGAGATCACTTTCCTATTGTATTTCCTTACTAGGTCTTGACAGACCATGATATTCTCTACAATGTCCCTCCCCTTAACAAAAGCCCCTTGGTTCTGACTAACTATTTCAGGAAGGATTTGACCTAGTCTATCACAAAGCAGCTTAGATATGATTTTATACAGCGTGTTGCAGCATGCAATTGGCCTATACTCAGTGACAGATTTTGGATTAGCAACCTTGGGAATCAGTGTCAAAACAGTATTATTTACCTGCTTCAACAATCTGCCCTTCTCAAAAAATTCCTCCACTGCTGCAGTAACTTGGTCCCCAACTATCTCCCAATTGTCTTTAAAAACTGGCTTGTGAAGCCATCAGGACCAGGAGACTTGATGCCAGGGATTGAAAAGGCAACTTTTCTAATCTCCTCTTTACTGACATTATTACTCAAAAGTTTCCTAGCCATCGCATTATCAATGATCTTGCCCTTTCTAACAGTATTTACATGAACCTTTTGAGTTTCATTGTCTTTCCCTAGCAAATCCATGTAATACTTCAGAAAGGCATTTTGTATATCCTTATCTTCAGTCCAATCCCTTCCATTTGCATCCATTATTTGATTAACAGAGTTTCTCATTCTCCTTGCCTTGATTGAACAATGAAAATAAGCCGAGTTTTCATCTCCTTCTTTAAGCCACATGGTTTTGCTCTTCTGCATAAGAAAGCTGTTAACAGCTTTATGGAGGAATTTAGACTGCTCTGCTATTGATCTCTCTTTTCCAATAAGCTCAGAGTTGGTAGGATCCTTATGAAGCTTTTGCTGAATCTCCTCAAGTTCATCTTGTATCTTACTTCCAGCATCTTCAATATTAGACATTTTCCCCTTATTCAGACTCTTCAGTGACCTTTTCAAGGCTCTCATCTTCTGCACCACTTGATACATCTTAGAGCCTTGGATATCCTTACTCCAGCCTTCTTTGATGATATCTGTGTATCCTGGGATGTTGCTCCACTATTGAAATATTTAAAGCATCTATTCCCCTTTTTCCTTTCCTGAATCAAACCGATTATGCAGGGTGAGTGGTCAAACAGTCCCTCTAGGTAAAACCTAGCTTGACTATCTGTGAATTCCATGACCCAGTCAGCATTAACCATAGCCCTATCTATCTTGGAGAAGACCCTCTTTCCTGCCTCTTGTTTGTTATTCCATGTATAAAGACAACCATCAGCTTTAACATCCTGTAAGCCACAATAATTGACACAACTTTGGAACTCTATTATCTCAGCATGTGTGACCTTGGAGCCAATCCTTTCATGAGGAAAAAGGACATTATTGAAGTCACCCATGACACACCATGGGCCACTACCAGTACTAATGATCTTCAATTCCTCCCATAAATCCTTCCTATCATTTGCATCATTAAGGCCATACACTAAAGTGATGAAAAAGTTGACATTACCACCTACTTGTGTGACCATACCATATATCAATTGTGTACTACACCTGAGAATCTGGACATTGTAAAGAAAGGAATCCCACAATAACCATATCCTCCCTCCTGGGTGAGTGCTATTATTGGTACAAATAGACCACCTACTAAAATTACCAAGATGAATCCTAGAGAAGGAGCTAGTCTTCACCTTAATTTCCAGGAGTCCAAACAGCCCAACATTATGATTATCCATGAATCTTCTAATTTCCAGTTGCTTAGTTGAGCTATTTAGACCCCTAATGTTCCAGAAACCAATACTAGTCATGGTCCACATGACCATGACTCTCATTACCTTTTTCTACCACCTCTACTATTCCATCCCTGTTTCCACTCCTCAAAACTTCAGCATAAAAAACTCCAGTAGTACCAATCAGCCCAAATTGGGCCTGAGCTTGCTGTGGAGTCAAGATTAATTGTCTGTGCACAGGCCTTCCACTGGTATCAGGTATAGCAGGCCCTGTGTTAGTGGGGGTCACAAAGTTCTGAGCAGGAGGAGTATTAGTTTGATTATTCCTTTGTCCTCCCTCTGTCCTTGGCCTTTGGACAGGGCGCCAAACCCTAGTCACCCTAGGCTGCTCCTTGTTCGTTTTCCTGCATTTATCAGCCTTATGCCCAATCCCTTTGCAGACAGTGCATACACTTGGCTGTCATTCATACTCAATTACCTGCTCCACTGTCTTTCCTTTCTCATCTAAGAACTTCAAAAGAGTGGGGAGTTCTTGATCAATTTGAACCTCAATCATTACTCTAGCATACCCAAGCATACTTCTATCCTCAGTAGCCTTATCGACCTTAATAAACTTTCCAACAGTACTAGAGATTTTCTGGATACAATTAGGGGTCCAGAATTTCAGGTCTAACCTTAGAAGTTTCATCCAAACAGGCACCCTCTTCACTGCTTCCTTAGAGAGTTCCATCCCTCCACCCATGATTTGACAATTAGAGGTTTATTGTCAAACAAATTATACCCAGAATTCAAGATCTTATCTTTCTCCTCAGAGGTCTTAAATCTGACTATAAAGATGCCATTCGGTAGAAAAGACACCCTATCAAGTCCTTTCTTCCCCCAAATCCTGTTAAAATATCCTAACATTGTGTCATGAGGTGGGTTAGCCCCCAAAACATAGCAGACCATAGCATTTCCCCAATACTCAGTTCCCTCCTTAACATCATCCTCAGTAAGTTGCAAAATATTCAATGCAGGAGTGGCTGAATCTAAAGGGGTGTTCGAGGAATTACCTTTCTTGTGTGTCACAACTTGCCAATTCCGTGATTCCTCCTCATCAGCACCAGTTTGTTCCGCATCGCCTTCCTCAAGAATTGCTCCCATACCCACGTCACCATCATCTTCCTCATCATCAGAAAGATTCAAAGGTGGGATGCCTTGAATCTCACTGACAAGTCTATGACGTACAACATCCGTCGTTGTTGGACATTCCTTTTGATTTTTCGAAGCCTTATTACCATTCCTATTTTTATTAGATTTTTTGTTTGATTTTTTCGTTGATTTCTTGTGTCTTGCCATAGCAGGTTGAAGAAATCGTCGGGTTTTCTTATTTTCAGATCTGAAATCGCCTTCTCTCTCTAGCTTTCTCTCTCATCTTTTTTTTGTCTTTGGGTGTTGTAGTTGCTAGCCCGCGGCCAGGTGAATCTTTTTCCCTTTCAAAGATGGTGATGAGCTTATGGTTATAATCTTCGATTTTGATGCTTCCATAAATACGCAAAGTCTTGCCATTGTTCGGACCGACATACACAGATAGTACCTCCACCATCATTTTTCCCCTTTGGTTTGACGAAAGAGTGAGAGGAGCTGTAAGATTAAAAAGTCAGTTTCAGTGTCTAATATGCTTGCTTTGAGCGTGTCTAACTATATAAAAGTACATAAAACTGCCGTACATGCTAGTTCACAAAATAAGAAGCACACACAGTAATTTGCATATTGCGTATGAAAAATATAGCTTGAACAGATCTTCACTTTTGAGGTCATATAACGATAAAGAGATGTAGGTAAAAAAAAAAAGCGACTTACCTAGATCCGATATCCATCATAATGCCAGATGCATGGTAAGAATCAATCTGGACAGAAGAAAGCGTCAATGTTAAGGATCAGAGCCAAGAAAGAAAACATTACACTTAAACTGAGTATCAAACATACACAGGAAAACAAACTAACTCCGAGTTTCAGTTTAGGATTCCGCTGAATGCTCTGAGAGCATGGTGCATGTGGAGACTCATTTCCGTCCTTGCGCTCATCCACATCAGCTTCCCCCTTTTGTGTACCAGATTTCACCTCATTTTTCTCCTCATCCTCTTGGTCCTTTTCAATGACGATTTCATGGATATTACGCCATCGAACCCTCACGTTAAGTTTATAATTTTGAAACAAGGATGATTTATTGGTCTCTGCCAAAGAATGACCCGTTTGAATAGCTTGAAGCGTTAAGGTAACATGATCAATAACTTCCATGGTGGATTTATCGAAGAAATTCAGTGTGAGTATAAGGGAGGAATGAGCTGGAACAACAATCTTGGATTTAGACAACCTAATAGGGGTGTCTAGTGATAACTTTTTTGACGAATCATCAAGAAGCCGAGGGATACACATGTCCAAGCAATGATCATAATGTGCACTAATGGTTACGCCAATACCTAAGACTTGACGTAAACGTTTCATCATGCACCTCATCTCCAGTTTTTCTATAGTCGCTACAACCACAGCCTGAAATGCAGCATATTTCACACTAGCGTGACCATCTTCCCCATCAACTGTGGATTCTCTCATCTTGTCAAACTGACTAGGATTGGTGGTGTCACTCAAAGAAATTGTTCCGTTTGCAAGATTGTGAACACCATCCATAAGAAAAACTTGCAATTTATACCTTGAACTTGGTACAATTGGTACATAATCGTCTGGGGTATTAAGTGAGATGAAACCTCCAATATCAACAACGTCCGGATCTTTCTTGTTCCGACGATAGATTTCGGCAATAGGCTTGTCATCTTCGTTAACAATCGTAATCAGACCCCATATATTGTACGGGCTATCATCGGTCTTGTAGTGTTTGTGGTTTACAGAGACCGAAAAGACCTCCAATAGAGGTGTCGCTACAATATGGGTGTTTGCGATTTCAGGGGGTTAAAGCCCCAAAGACTGGCGAATATATTTTTTGAATTCAGGAGGATGCTCAACCGCCAAGAGGTGGTATTCATTCATGTTTCTACTGCAATATTAAAACAGAATGCGTAAAAAACTGAAGAATTTGAGCTATGAAGGATGAGAAGGAAATTGTAATGCAGTAAATCATAGACATTGTAAATTGGTTGTGAATTTCTGATTGTATTCAGTTAATGAAACAATGTGTACAAGTGCATCTATTTATATTACAAAGATTCTTTCTTGATCATCATTTTCCACATTGGATAAACAATGTCACCAGCCATATTTGTTCTAACAACCTCTGAGAACTGATCCTGAGGTTCTTTGACCTTCCTCTTATAAACTTGAATCATATGACTTCCTTTGGGAAGATAATCTGGTTTGTTTGTTGCTACTGAGGTTGACCCCCAACCACCTTGTTGCTGCAGTAGTTTCTTTTGCCTATGCTGTCACTGTCTTCTCTGCTTTTTGGTTTCTTGTTCTTTACACTCCTCCTCAAGTTGGGAGTGGAGTCTTGATGTAACTCTCAGCTTGCTTAGAAGTCTGTTATGCTGTTGGGTTGTTAAAACCTTGGTGAACACATCTGCTAGCTGATCCTGGGACCTAACATAGGTGGTATGCATTTGACCTTGAGCTATCTTTTCCCTGATAAAATGGCAATCAATCTCTATGCGCTTGGTTCTTTTATGATGTACTGGATTTGCAGCTATGGAGATTGCTGCTTGATTATCACACTTCAATTCAGTTGAACCTAGATGTCTTAGCCCTAGTTCTTTTAGAAGAGATGATAACCAAGTGATTTCACAAGTGGTGAGTGTCATAGCCCTGTACTCAGCTTCTGCAGATGACCTTGCCACAACAGTTTGTTTCTTTGCTTTCCATGAGACTGGTGAATTCCCAAGTAATATACAATAACCTGTGGTTGATCTCCTGCTGAAAGGACAAGATGCCCAATCTGAATCACAGTAAGCAGTAAACTTGGCTGCTGATTTGCTAGCTAACAAAACTCCCTGCCTTGGTGCTTGTTTGATGTATCTAAGCAGCCTTCTTCCTGCTTGCATATGATCAGATGTAGGACTTTGTACAAATTGACTTAATAGCTGCACTGTAAAGGAGATGTCAGGTCTTGTTATGGTTAGATATATCAGCTTTCCAACCAATCTTCTGTAGATATCAGGCTTAGGAAGAGGAGTTCCTTTGTCAGGTGCAAGTTTGCTGTGAGCATTGAGTGGTAGGTTGAGGGGTTTAGCATGTTCCATCCTGAATTCTTTCAGTAGATCTTGTACATACTTTCTCTGTGATACAAAGTTCCCTTCTTGTGTCCTGTCAATCTCTAGGCCTAAGAAGTATCTCAATTCTCCAAGGTCCTTGATGTGAAATTCTTCACTGAGATGCTCTTTGAGTTTGGTTATCTCTTCCTGACTGTCACCTGAGATGATCATGTCATCGACGTAAACCAGCACTACTGTATTACTTGTATCGGTTTGCTTTTTGAAAAGTGAGTGATCAGATGAAGATTTGTGGTAACCACACCTCATTAGTGCAGATGAAAGCTTGTGGAACCATTGTCTTGGCACTTGTTTAAGCCCATACAATGACTTTTTGAGTCTACACACTCTATTCTCTGTTTTCTCCTCCTTTCGACACTACAAGAATAACGTTCATTTGCGACCAACATTACGACCGGACGGGATTCTCGTCGCAAAAAATAGTCAATAGCGACGAGAATTTAAGAGTGGCAGTAGTTAAATTGACTTATTTAGGATGATACGGAAATCTCGTCGCAAATTAAACAAATCTCGTCGCAAATTAAACAAATCTCGTCGCAAAACCAATGATACTCTATTTGACCCTAAGGCAGGCTAACTCCTGCGTCTCTCTTACAGAAACATAGGTTATTCCAGAATACACCTCTCCACTCATCCCCTATTTCTCTCTCACTGAAGCCGACAACCCAAGAGAACACCTCTCACCCGCCCGCCGTCATTCTACACAAAGCCTGACTCATCGGCCGCGGCACCACCAGCAGAACGCCAAAGTGAATGTTGATCTCCTCACCATTTTCTGAGTTTAGTGCTACTCTTCCCTTAATTTAGATTTACCTTTTCTTATAGTTATAGTTTTGATTATTAGTTATGTTATATAACTAGATTTGTCTTGTTTTGATTTTAATTCAATTGGGTAATTTTAGAATCATTGTTAGAGTTATTTGGTAGTTTTTAATAATTAGGGTTTTATATATTGATTTGGGGTTTTTTAATTGTGATTCGAAATTAGGATAATTGGTGATGTTATTGTTCTTCGAGCTCATATCAAGTTCATTTTGGTTCACGAATTTGTTCATATGCTTTTTGACTTTATGTTCATATTGAATCATGAAATTTTCATATGGCTAGATTTAGATTCGCAGAATTTATTGTGTTGTTGTGTCTTTAGTTTTGAGGGGGTTTGGTTCCAAGAGAAAATTAGTGAAAGATCGAAAGTTTGATTTTGAAATTGATTGTTGTTAATTTGGTTTTGATGTGTTTTAATGGCAGCAAATACTAATGGTTTTGGAGGAGGTGTTTGTTATGTTACTTTCAATCATGCTCCTCATGTTCCTACAAGTATGCCTTTAATTTTTTATAACAATTTTATTTTTGGTGCTTAAATTGATGGTCCAATATTAGAATTTGAGTTTCTTAGCTGATGAAATTTAAGGGTGTTGATGCGTTTTTTTTTTCTTCGAACATGCTCAGTCAAGATTCAGTTCTTAGCTGAGTCTGCAACGTATGTTGAGGAAAACAGTGAAGATACCCTGCAGGAGGCTAAAAGAACTAGAACACGGGTATTATATCCTTCACCTAACATTTTCTTTTCAATATGTTTAAGCGATGAATGCTATAAAATGGATATTTATCTTATGCAATTGTAGAATTTGCTAGGTTTGCTATTGTTCCAAGTCTTTCCTTTTACCTGAAATTTAGGTACTGATTTATATACCGTAGTGTTTCCGGTATAGATCCGGTTTGTGAAACAAGTATATACTCTGTAGCGTTCAATTAGTCATTTGGAGGGGCCGACACCTTAAGTATACTCATGTTATAACCTAAATCACTTGTGCTAGACAGACCTAAAATGTGTCTGCGTTCTTCATCAAATTATAGCTAAGCAGACTTTAGTGTACTCATGTTTTAGCCTGAATCTTTGTCAATCTATCTTATAAGCTCCTAAAATTACTAATATGATTATGAGCAAAGAAATTTTTAAAATTGAAGTAGATGAAATTGAGTTGTTAGTATATATAGTTTCTTGTAGTTGCGGTCTTGTTTTGCTTCATAAGCTCACGGTCCCTAACCTGTACGTATATTGATCTAATGCTCTTTTAATGTTAATATCAATTTACGGATGGTTCCCATTCCATTTCTTCATGGAACATGATTGTGAGCGCTAAGCTTTCTATTTTGATTTGGACACTAGTCTGTGGCATTTTGAAAGAAGTTGGGAGGATTTACTTCCTGATTGATTACAAGTGTTTTTTTTCCTTGCTATGGTGGTTTGTATCATTTGTCATTCTCTGGTTAGTCGTAAGTTTGTAACTCTGAGAAACAGAGGGACAGGTTGGCACCAAGGATGCTGAAGTGGCTAGGAGTTTTTTTTTTTTTTTGTTTTTTTGTTTTTTGTTTTTTTTTTTTTTTTGTTTTTTTTTTTTTAAAGAAACAAAGCAAATAACTGGAAGTAAAATGATACTAAAAAATCAGTCTTTACATTCTTATTTCAGGTTCAAGAGTTGTATAAAGTGATCTATCTCCAGAGTCCAGACTATTGCCGTTGGTTGGTATATGAGCATTTTTCAAGTAATAGCTTTCAGGTATTATCAACTTGTCATTTTAAAACACAAGAGTTGTCATGTTTTGATAACTCTAGTAATGTATTAACTTCCAGCTTCATATTTTCCATCCGTTTCCTGCAGAAAGTAAGTGGGAGAAATTTTAGGCACACTTTCGTCCCCAAGCTCTTATTCGTCCCCATGCACTTGTTCGTCCCCAAGCTTCTGATCATCCCTAGAATCCTACTCATCCCCTGGTACAAGTACGTATTTTTATGACATTCACACATTTCGAGTTTATTGGCAACTTTAAATTACTTTGTATAGCTTTGGGTATGATTCATACTTTTCTTATATAGATTGGATGAAGTCACATGTGCATGGTTTATTATCCGTTGCAGATTGTTTAGTTGTCTTGGTTGTCATGGAGAGTTGGAGACCTGAGAGTAGCTTTTAACTCGTTCTTTTTTCTCTGGCAGATGGTCAGAACTCCAGATTTAGGCTGAGATCTATGTTTATGCTGATGGGATATCTTGTATGGTGTTATGAACACACCTTCTTGGTTGAATGTTGAATCTAGAATGCTTGTGAAGTATTGTCTCTAGAGGTTTATGTTTTTGGGGTAATGCTTATTTTAAATGAAATGCTGTCGGAATTTTGTTAGGCTAGAACTATATTCAGACTTATTAAAGTAGGATGGACCACGACAAACTTTATCTTCAGTGAATTTCCTAAGTCAATGATCGTGGGTGCATGTCAGGTTATATTTGTTTGGTGCATCTCAAGTGGTTTGACATTGATGGTGGTTGTAGTCTTGTAGATGTTGTCTTAGAGGTCTACCTGATGCACCATTATTTTCTCCTGCCTTCATTTCTAGGTATGTTGGTTCATGGAGTTAGTATTTTATATAACTAAATTTTTAACTTATGTGTTAGGTTTTTCAGTAGCATTGTCCGATGTAAGAATGGATGAGAAGGATAACATATCAGGAACGTTTTGGGGAAGACGCGCGCCATCAGTACACGTACGATATATGCAGCATAGGTTAAATTTAAGTAGTGTAACTAGCAGGTGTCTTTTTCGGCTTGCATATGTTCTACTAATTAATGACTTAGTGTTAGTTATTAAACTAACTAGTTTTTGGTCTCATTGTTGTATATGAATCTAACGTATGTAATCGCGTATTGTAATAAATTATTTAGTAATGCAAAAGCGATATTTGTCCTATTTTTACGTGCAACAAGCCTATTGAGTAACATGGCTTGAACAAGATCCAATTTCGGTGTAGATTTGTGTATAGAATAGAGTTACAACGAAATTTGGTTGTAGAAAAGTCGTCGCAAAAAACCAATAGGTAGTTTGACGTAAATCAAGTTTAACGAGGAGTGATTGTCGTCGCAAATAGTCTTTCCACGACGAGAAAATGACCTCGTCGCAAAAAATTATTTACGACGAGCCAGTTAAACTCGTCGTTAAGTTATTTGCGACGAAGCCTTTTGCGACGACTGGTGACCGGACGCATTTCTCGTCGCAAATGACCTTTTGCGACGAGTTTTGCTTGATTTGCGACGAGTTTGGTCCGTCGTAAATGAAACTATTTGTTGTAGTGCGACTAGCTTGAATCTGACCTGATGAGGCGTAGCCCTGAGGAAGTTCCATATACATATCTTCCTCCAAATCTCCATGGAGAAAAGCATTTGAGACATCTAGTTGGTTAGTGAACCAGTTTTTGACAGCTGCAACAACAAGGACAGCCCTGACAGTGGTCATTTTTGCCACAGGGGCAAAAGTTTCTTCATAATCTATCCCTTGTCTTTGCCGAAAACCTTGGATCACTAACCTTGCCTTATACTTGTCTAGTGAGCCATCATAGTGATATTTTGTTTTGTAAATCCACTTGCAACCTATAGGTTTTCTGCCAGGTGGGAGTGTAGTTAAATCCCAAGTGTCATTGTCTTTCAAGGCTTGTAATTCTGTATTCATGGCTTGAATCCACTTAGGATCTTTGACAGCTTCACTGAATTGAGTTGGATCTGGTTCCAGAATGATTTTCTTGACAAAATTGGCAAATTTGGAGGATGTGTCAACATGGACAAAGTTGGAGACTTGTTGAGGTGCCATGACTGGGTTCACCACTTCAAAATCTTTGGTCCAAGCTGGTGCCCTTCTGGTCCTCACAGGTTTGTTGTGTTGGAGAGCATTCTCTTCTCCTCCTAGTTCTAAGGCTTCATTATTTGGTTCAAGGTGTGCCGTGGGCACAACTTCAAGTTCATCAGTGAGTGTGATGATGTTTGGAGGGATAAAATCTCCACTGTGTCTGAATCTTGAGCTCCAGGTTTTGTATGGTAGTATGTGCTCATAGAATTTGACTTCTCTAGAAATGATGCATTTCTTGTTTTTCAAGTCAAAAAGCTTATAACCTTTCTGATGTGAGGGATAGCCTATGAACACACAAGGGATGCCTCGAGGTTCAAATTTATCCTTTTCTCTACTTGGATTATAAACCATTGCAAGGCAGCCAAAAACTTTCATTCTTCCATAATCAGGATCTTTCTGAAACAACTGAAAATATGGGGTTTTGTTGTTCAGCACAGTGGAAGGAAGTCGATTGATGATATATGCTGCTGCTTGAACACAATCTCCCCAAAAAATCAGAGGCAATCCTGACTGAAACCTGATTGCTCTACCAACTTTCAACAAGTGTCTATGTTTCCTTTCAACAGCCCATTTTGTTGAGGGGTATCAGGACAGCTTGTTTGGTGAACAATGCCATTCATGCTTATGAATCTGCCACAATCAGCTTCAACCATTTCCTGAGCATTATCTGATCTAATAATTCTTACTGGAGAATTGAATTGTTTTTCCACCAAGTTTAAGAATTTTGGGATCAGATGTCCTACCTCATCTTTGGTTTTCATCAAGTAAATCCAAGTTGCTCTTGAAAAATCATCAACAATGGTGAGAAACGATCTATGTTTAAGTCTGGTTTCTTTTCTGTAAGGACCCCAGACATCAATGTGAATCATTTCCAAAGGTTTGCTAGCAGTAAATTCTCTTAGAGCATATGGTTGTTTGGTGAGTTTGGCCAGAGGCCAGGTTAAACACACATTTCCTCTGTCTTTCTTAATAACATCAGTTAGATATGGAATGGCCTTGAGTTTTTCTTTAGAAGCATGACCCAATCTAAAATGCCATTTTGCAAAAACATCCTGCTTATCATTTATCATAATTTGATCGTTACACCCATCACCTGTAGCTTTACAGATATCTGATTCTAAGCTATCAGGTGCATTCTCAAGCAAAGACTCATAAGACAGTGGATCTGTCCTGCTATCAGGATCAGTCCTTTCCTCAACTACAGTTGTATTAGCATGACTCTTAACTACAAGAAACACAGGTTTATTCACTAGATAGTATATTCCCTTGTGCTCTCTTCCAATCCCTCTAATCTTCTGGGTCAAACAATCCTGTATCACACACATTCTCTTGTAAAAGGTCACATAACACCCTTCAGATTTTATCAGCTTTTGCACAGATAACAGATTGTTTTTGAAGCTTGGCACATAGAGAACATTTTTCAGCATCATACCAATTTTCAACATGTGGTTACCAATGTGAGTAACATGGGAGATTTCTCCATTTGGCAGGTTAATTCTTGGTTTCTTAACCAGTTCTTGAGCATTTTCTAGTAATTCTAAATCAGATATCATATGATTACTAGCTCCTGAATCTATTATCCAACCATTGTGCATATAATGAAGGTAAACATTGCTACAACAACTGTTACCTGCAAAGTGAGCCTCAAGCTCCTCCTCTGTGTAAGGACCACTATTGGATTGATGTTTGTTCAGCAAGGCAAGAAACTGGTCTTGTGACAGGGGTATGATGTTGTTACTTTTCTCAGATCCTTCCCCTTGAGCTGCATTGTTTGCAAACTTGTTTCCAGGCTTGTTAGAATTCCAAATTTTCTTCCCCTTATTGTTGTTCTGCCACTTGCTGTTGTTGGAGGATCTTTGGTTGTCTTTTCTTGGTGGAGGTCCAGGATTGTTTGGGATATCCTTGTTCCACCAACACTCTTCTTTAGTGTGGCCTTTCTTCTTGCAGATGACACATTCTTTCCTAACTGAATTGTTATACCTGTTGCTGTTGTTGTTGTTGTTGTTGTTTTGATTGCTGTAAAATGCAACCTGATCCACCTCCATATTGCCAGCTCCTCCAAGCACCTGCCTTTGTATTTCTTCTTGATGCAGGATGGACACAGCCTCATCTACTGTTGGCAGTGGATTTCTCATCAGCATCTGACTTCTCAGAGGTCCATAGTATGGATCCAGACCATTCAGAAACTTGTACAGCTTCTTCCTCTCTTTGTACTTGACCAAGGCTTCAAAGTAGTTGTTGATTTCAATAGAATTTTCAGTGAGAGGTGGCCAATCTTCCATGACCTCCGGCGTCTGCCACAAGGTGACCAGGTGAGTATGGTACTCAGAAATGCTCTTGCTGCCTTGAGTTGCTTGCTGAATTTCCAATTCCAGCTGATACTGTCTGGCTCCATTGCAGATGCCATAAGTCCTTTTCAGATTATCTCATATGTCTTTTGCAGAGGTAGTGTAATTGACAGAAGCTTTGATAGGTCCTTCAAGGTTGTGGCGCAACCAGCTGACAAGCAAGCAGTTGCAAGTGTCGTATGCCTCAGCTTGTACAGGATCTATTGAAGACCTCTTTATCAACCTTGTCAAGATGCTTAGCTTTCTTTTTGTAGCTAGTGCAATCTCCATTTCTCTTTTCCACTCATAATAATTGGCCAGACCAGCTAGCTTTGGCTCAATTGTTAGAGGGTTTAGAGAATCTGATAGATGTATGTAGAGTGGATCACTTGGATCCATCTTTTTGTAGCTTGTGTTGTTGTCACCTTGATTTTCAGACATTACTGATTCAAGGAGATAGGTTATGTGTTTTGTTTGTGTTTTTGTTGTAGTGATATGATTCTAATGCTATTTAATTTAGTGATAATCCTCCTCTTAATCCTTCATGGCTCTGATACCATGAAGAATTTGAGCTATGAAGGATGAGAAGAAAATTGTAATGCATAAAATCATAGACATTGTAAATTGGTTGTGAATTTCTGATTGTATTCAGTTAATGAAACAATGTGTACAAGTGCATCTATTTATATTACAAAGATTCTTTCTTGATCATCATTTTCCACATTGGATAAACAATGTCACCAGCCATATTTGTTCTAACAACCTCTGAGACCTGATCCCGAGGTTCTTTGACCTTCCTCTTATAAACTTGAATCATATGACTTCCTTTGGGAAGATAATCTGGTTTGTTTGTTGCTACTGAGGTTGACCCCCAGCCACCTTGTTGCTGCACCAGTTTCTTTTGCCTGTGCTGTCACTGTCTTCTCTGCTTTCTGGTTTATGTTCTTTACAAAAACACTTTACACTATACATGAATACAGTAAGCTCATTAGCATGCACCTCCTACAATAACTTAAAAGTCTTGGAACTAATCGGGTCTACAATAACTATGTTGCTTAGTCGTCTTACCAATCAAACAAACAAATTAAACAAGCTCAGAGAATTAGATCAAATTAATCAGACTACACAATTGGATTATAATTCACTAACAAAGCGCAACCCTAGCAAAACCACTTCAGCTCATAATAATTTATCAGCAAAGCAAGTGCTTAATCAACAAACGATGAGCAGCTACGACTAGCCTTACAACATTCGTTTTACTATAAAATTAATACAATTAATTAAATCCAAACAACAATTCTTAATTAGGTTTGTCAGTTAATATTACCTTGCATTGATTTCGGCAAATTTCGACGGAGATATGCTCTTGAATGCGGCTGCTTTGAGAGTGGCACTTGCACTACGGATAATTAGTATCCTTAACATAAATTTGATAATCCGAATTTTGGTAGATTTTCCAAATTTTGAGGGTTTGGTTTGAGAACGGATAATAGTGAGTTACGATTATATTTTGTGACACGAAGCTAAATCATTCATGTAACTTGTAGTATATACAGTTTATACCAAGTCCCCTGCCACAAATCTATGGGTTGTTCCATTGACCTCAATGACACTACATCCTGCGCTTTTGACAATCCCTTCCTCGTTCATCTTCTGTTTCCACCTCGCCGCTTCTTCCCATTCTTCACAGGTTGCGTACAAGTTAGAAAGCATCATGAACTCTCCGTCAGTCATATCTTGGCCTCTCTCGTTCAGCAGCCTTACCACATTCCTGCCAAACTCGAGATCCTGATGAATTACACAGGCACTCAGAAGAGCCCCCAATATGCTTTCACCAGGCTTGAATGGCATGGACTCGATAAGTTGGAATGCTTGACTCAGCAAGTTGGCTCGACCCAAGAGGTCGACCATGCAACCATAGTGTTCTAGTTCTGGAGAAATTCCAAAATCTTTCATAGACGTAAAAATGGCACACCCTGCTTGTATCAGACCTGAATGGTTGCATGCACTGAGCAAGGCAATGAAGGTTATGTCATTAGGTCTCGGGGTTTTGCTGCATTTTATAGCATCAAACAGTTTCAAACCTGCAAAACCACGACCGTTGAGGGCTAGGCCAGATATGACTGCATTCCAGCAAAATACATCTTTTGTCTGAGACTTGTAGAACACCTCCATACAGTCACTTATGCAACCACATTTGGCATACATGTCGATTAGTGATGTAACTACTTCAGGGCTCATAAGATTGTACTCCAAAGCATAAATGTGCGTCATCCTTCCACTTTCAACAGACCCCAAATGCGCACACCAGAAATCGTTACATGGTCAGGTTTGAAATTTTCGCCCTTCATTTGTTCAACCAGTTCAATTGCCTCAGCATATACAAAGCCAGTCACCATAGTGTTCCATGTCACAATATTCTTCTTTGGTACTTTGGTGAACAATCTCCTTGCTTCGTCCATACGCCCAGCTAGGGTGCAAGCTAATAGCAAAGAGTTCCACGATGCTGCATCTCTAGCCGGAGCTGCATCAAACAAGCACTGAGCTGGTTCCAATTTACCTGCTTTCGCGTACCCTGAAATCATGATATTAAAAGAGGTGACGTCTTTCATCGGTGCTGACTCAAACAGCTCTGTTGCAATTTGCATCTGGCTATGAGAAGCGTATGCATCCAACATCGAATTCCACGCAATTATATCTTTCACTTGCATCTTCTCAAATACCCTGTGCGCACAATTCACATCGTCAAAACCTGAGTACATGTTCAAGAGAGATGTCTGCACAAATATATCATTGCAGTACCCACTTTTGACTGCTTGGCCATGAAGAGCATATCCAAGACATATAAGAGAACGACGACTTGCAGCTTCAAGGAGTACAGGGAACGTGAAGTTATCAGGGTAGAAACCTTTTTCCTGCATACTAAAAAATGTAGAGAAACCTTGTTGACATTACCCTCCTGCATCTGTCTCTTTATATCTTTGTTCCAACTTCCGAGGTCCAGAAAGTGTGAGCTGCAAGGTGCACTAACAGTAGATAAAGCCATATAACTAGCAATAATTAAAAACGCTCGTGCTCAGTTTATTCACAAACAAAATGGGCAAGAGGAGATAACAAAGCATTTTATTATGAACAAGGAAGTGGGATAGAAGCCAGTTAAATGGGTTTCAATGAAAAACACGGGCCACATACTTCATATCCAAAAGACAATTTCAGATAAGACAGAATAAGATAAACAAACAAATGACATAGGCAAAACTGTACAGTACAGCTCAAACACATGTTCTATTGAGGAGTATCAAACCCAAAGTTTGATAACTTAGGAGTATCAAAACCATATTCCATAGGGACTTGACAAAGATCACGAAGAACTGTCCAATGTTTATGCCATGAATTGTAAACATCGCTACCTTAAGAGCTCACTACAGAGACCAAATCAACAATTACTGAATACTATCATCGATTTATGTTGCTACCTCGTTCAGGACATTTCTACTTAAGAGTATGCAATGGAGTCCCACTAAGCTCTAGGACTAAATGAAAACAGTGAACTAAGAAACATACCGTATTTCTCTACCAAATCTGTAATCTGCCACGAAATATTCCAAAGGACCCTTTCGAGTTTCGAGGCTGTATATATGTGTGGTGCGGTATGGGAAGTTGGGAACTCTAAGCTAATGACGCCTACTTATTTACAGGCGCGTTTTTTATGCTCACTTTATATGCAGCAGATGTACTCGATGCCCAGAAGTAAATGCAACAACTTGTTGTCAATACTCTTATGTTGAACTTATCAGATTCATAGCTGAACAGATTATTACAGCCCTATACAATATTGAATGAAAGTAAGGTCAAGATAAAAAAACCTTTGGAAAACCAATTTGCAGTATGCCTGTTCACCAAAACCATCTTCTGAAATTATGGAAACATACATCTCCCTCCCTGCTAGAGAGACCAAGACAGAGCTCAACTCTGAATGATGGCTGACCTGTCGATTTCAGACTCAACCTACACTGAAAGGTACTAAGCAAAATAACCTATTTTCATTGTGTTTATATATATATCATACCAATCACAGCTTTATCATGTAGTCAGTTTCTTTATCATCAATTAAACCACTCTCAGGAGCATCTCATATTCTACATACAAATATACTTATTATGTCTCTACGCGTGTAATCTAATACTGCTAATTCTTCAAACAGATCTTTCAACTTCAAAGGCCGTATATGTAATTTAGGGACTCTAGACTAATGGTGCCTGAGTGAGCAGCCCCACGCTACTGATAGTCCATTTATGCATCTATGCTGTGAAATGGATATATGGTTTGTTTGAAATATTCAGTAAACATGCATACAGCAGCAACAACTTTAACTTAAACAAGGCCTTAGTTCTAAATGGATTTGCGGTTGGCTAAAATGAACCAACCATCAGCTGATTCTCTAAGAATTTCAATAAATTAATATTGAACAATCAGGTTGAATTAATAACCCGTGTAAAGAAAAAAGAACAGATTCAAAGAGTGAGAGATAATAAGTTCAAAGGATTTAGCAGTAGCCATATAGTTCACAAGGGTAGGAGTGCACAAGACCAAAGTTATTTCTTTATTATAAAAGGCTTAGTCCTAAAAGAATATATAGCACGAATGTCTGAGCCCGGGCTTGAACCGGGAACTCTAGTGTGTGACACTAGCGTGATAGCCAACTACATCACCCAGACAATTGAATGTTGAATTGTTGCCGAAAATACAAGCCATGTACAGAGTTCCTTCTTACAGCGTCAATAACTAGGATAAAATGAATAGTAAGTTGGAAAAACAAAAAAAAAAAGTAAGGTCAATGGAACAAGCCAGCAACATTAGCTGCTTAGATGTGTGTGAAAATGACACGACACTGGACCATAAGAACCATGGCATAGCTGTACTTATTTTCACATCAGAATAGACAAATTTCAATAAGTAATCACTTACCACAAATTCTCTTGGAATTAGAACATCCTGCTGCAGGAAAACATAGATAGGTGCTGGAACTCTGGAAAGAAATCTGCATGGTTGGAACGCTGCTCAGCCCCCTCCCCCCCAATCTTCAATTGATAGCCTGAAACTGACAATAATACAATACAACCAGCAAAGAGAAACACTGTTTGATTTTTAGAGACGATAATACAATTGACATGCAATTTTAGATATTGTAATTGCAATCATGCATTATGCATCATGCAACAATGTATGGTCAATATATGCCTAAAGGTTTAGCACATGGATTTCTAGTAGTGTTACACTTATATAGGATCTAAGCCAATAGAGTTAGAATTGAGAGCATCTCTTTGTTCTGCCCCCAAAATGTCCTAGACTTAAAATGTACATTAGCTAAATTGCACCAAGACGAGAGAGATCGACAAGTGAACCATAAATCATCATGTTCTATTACCTCATCTTGAAAGCGCCTTCAACTAGTCCCTACGCAAAATTTTATGCAAAGGTTTAAACAAGCAGAGGAAAGGTTCTATCTTACACTGTTCACATAAAATTTTTAAAATTGCAGAATGATTTCTTCAAGGGATGCAACTACATCTGCAGTTCAAGGCTCACAGAAGACATCTATGAGATTTTCCTGTGTTAAGATATACTTCTAATCCGAACGGTCATCTTTATCGAATTCTACAACTGCACAAATTTTTCAGTACTCTCCTATCAAAAAAAAAAATCAGTATTCAAGACTGTATGTGTGGTGTTATATGAGCATTCTAGACAGATGAAGTCCACTTCTTTTCCATCAAGTTCCTGTTCGTCCATGTTTGCAGCAGGAGCATATATTTCTTTATGCCAGTCGTGAGATGGTCACAGAGTAATCTGGTTGTAAAGCACATTCAATTACTGAAATGAAAAATCCAGGTTCATAAGGAACTTCCCAAATAGTAAGAAAGCCCTGGAATGAGCATTCTATATGGTGCAGTAGCACATTCAGATGCCCTCATAATATTCTTTGTCCAGTTTGCATCAATTAGCACGTCATGAGTGTCCTGCCTTCTGTTACAAGATAGCTAGGATATTTACCAATGACGTATTTCCTAGGACTGAGAACAGAACAGAAGAGAACAGACTATCAAACATTTGATATTCTTGGACATGTTTAGAAACATGTTAAACATGTCTACTTTATTCTCTTATTAGATAGCCTAAGAACACAGGGGGTTCTCTTTGTTCCTTCTTAATCTTCCTTTTTTTATATACATACTCCTTGTGTCCCAGATTGTTCTTGCCCTTTTGTTTCAAGTTCTCTCACATATTCAATATACAAAGGGGAAGAACATACTGGGACGGGAAGAGTAGAATTTCCTGTCTACTGAAACTTTTTATTGCATCTAGGGCATTAAGAACCACATCACGAATCATACGGATACTCTGTGCAGTATTCTATGCCAAGGAACCCACCCTCTATAGAGAACTGAAAACATCATGCTATTGTTTGCCAAAACTATAAAAGAAAGGGATAAACCAACGTTATTGTTTGCCAAAACTGTAAAGCAAAAGCATCTCCTGGCATTATTTTGGCTGAAATATATAAAGTGAAGTAGTGAGGATTTAAGACATGCATCCCCCAAATATATGACCAAAAGCTTAGACATGTTATCACATTACTCCCGCTGTAAGAAAAGAGAAAGGAGTCAAGAGACGCAACTAACTGAATTTATGTGGTTAGAGTTGAGACCGATGCCTCAAGGTTCAACTGCAGATGACACAGAAATGAACATTTTGTGTACAAACACTACAGAAACTTAATAAACCACTCTACTTGGCCTATTCACTCAAACTCAAAGCAGCAGCCAAATCTCATGGTTCAGGAAAACAATTTGACACCTTGTATTCTACAAAAGATCGAAGTAAATAAGCAATATTGCAATGACATGAATAATAATGCATCAATTCTCACCCAATGAAGCAAGTCAGTGTAAGTTGGTCTTTTGAGGACTGCATTACTCTGCAATACCCATTTTTTCACCACCAGATTGTTGTTTGTCCATATTTACAGCAAATGCCCATTTTGTAAGTGATTCTCTAAGAATTAGGACAGATGTACAACGCTAATCGTCATAGACATATCCAAACCCGCACACATTGCAGCTCAAAATAGATTATGAGGCCCCAATTCGTGACTGGAGGGGACACCAAAGGCCTCCGCCCTTCCATCCCTTGGATAGATAGAGAGGGAGGGCAGGGCTAGTCTTCTACTGCGTAATTCACATCATCTATAGCCTTTTGAACACGATTTCATAGTGTACAAAGCATAAATCTTTACTTTCTCATAAACAGGGCCGGCTATTAGCCCAGGCGAGCTAGGCGGCCGCCTAGGGCCCCCGATATTTGAGGCCCAATAACTGTTGGATCAATACATATAAATTAGGAAATAAATATACTCATAAACATGTGTTTAGCCTAGTGGTATGTGTTCCACCCTTCCATATTTGAGTGCAGGGTTCAAATCCTACCTAGCTTCATTTATATTGATTTTTTGTTCATTTTTTTTTTTTTTTCATTAAAAATATTAACGATTTAGGGCCCCCTATCGAAATTTCGCCTAGGGCCCCCGTAATCTCGAAGCCGGCTCTGCTCATAAACCCAATCATACAAAGCCATACACCACCTTCTAAATAATGCAGTGTCAAATGTAGCAAAGCCAGCAGTGTATGTTGGTTCTTTTGATGACTGCAATACCCATTTTCTCACCAACAAATCGATATTCGTCCATATTTACAGCAAATTCGCATTATTTAAGTGATCCACCAAGAATTAGGACATATTGTACAATCATCACATACTCAATTCAAACTCAGATTATATTATCACCAACTCAGCAAACAGCCAAACATTGCAAAACCCAGAAAACCAATTCGCAAATTCACATCACATTTAGCTTATTGAACACGACTCCATATAAGCACAAATCTACATATGCTATTCCGCATAAACTCAGTCATAAATTGTCTTCTACACTGCACATAACAGCTGATAAACCCAGAAAGTTTCAAACTTGTAAAATCATAATACAAATTTCATATCACATCAATTGAGCAATAATATAACCAATACCCACAACATATCTTATCTATTACGATACAAATCCACAGTTCCATGCTCAAAAAACAATCAAATGATCGACAATCACCTGCCAATCTTGCAGAAATGAACCACAATTAGAATAAAGGAGGCAGCTTTTCGGGAAAGTTGAGGTCGGAGAATGAGAAATACTCAAACTTGTGAGTTGTGATGTGAGTATGATTAAAGTTTGAAGAATGAGTTGGGTTATGAAGGTCAAAGCCCAAAGGTGTTCCCCAAAAGGTGTCTAGTCTCCGGAAGAACTATCCCAATCAAAAGGCTTATAAGTTGATGGTTGCGTTTGGTCAAACAATGGATTAATACTCGGGATCGAGTTTAAAAATAAACCCGTCAACCAAACAAAAGTCATCAAAAGTATTGTGTCTGTTTAATACTCGAGTTATTCCCACATTCTACATTCCTAAGGCTCGAATTCGAAGATACGAGTAGTTTGTTTGTCGATTTAATCTCATATAAACACAAACTAGCTGAGTTTTCTAATGAAAAGTTGAATCAATTGAATCCCGTGTCACACATATCGAGTACGGAGTAAATTAGTAGGATTGATCGAACATTCAACAGTCACCACTTGGACAACAAAAGAAAATTACTTGATCGGCAGTGCAGTACGACTCGAGCTATCTCTTACAATTGACATCTCACTGACTTACAGAACCTATACAAAAGTAAGTTTAAACACACGCAAAATTGTATAGTACAGCTTAAACATATGTTCTATTTGTTCATTTCACAAGTCCAAAGTTTGACAGCTGAGAAGTAATTACAACCATATACAGATTAACAAAGACGGCGATCCACACTTAAACATTTAACCTCCACAACATTTGACGAGCAGCCTCCATCTCCTCATTTTCCTTGTCATAAGTGATTTCTCCCCATTTAACAGATATAGTCATTGTAAGATCACAAGTACACTTATGCTCTGAAGAAGAATCATCGTGATGTGGCTTGAATTCCTTTGTAAGTGTGTACCTTACATGATCTCCATCTCGAAAAGCTACTACCAAATCCACATCAACAATGAGTGATGATTCCGTCGGCACAGAGACCAAAGATTTCAACAGCTTCAGATCGGTTGAGTAGGAACCTACGAAAAAAGTCGGGTGCTCCCAATCTTCCATAGGCTTATCAGAAAAAAGGAGTTAAGTAACAAATCAGTCCCCGAACTTTGCCTTGAGGGTGAAATTGGGGACTCTTAACTTTTATTGTAAAAATTAGGGACTCATCCCAATTTTCCATCCAATTGTTAACATCAGTTAACTCCTTTCCCTCGATCTTCTCTCTCATATCATCTTCCCCAACCTAAAAATTCAACCCAAAAATTACCCAAAAATTTCAACCATCCAGAAATTATCCAAATCCTAAAAAGGAGGAGAAGGTGGAGACGCTGGCATCGACCCGTCAGTCAACAAAATCTTCTACTTCGATTTCTAGGTTTGGACTAAATACTGTTTTGGGTTTCAACATCATACACCGTCTCCAGCGGAGGAGTACGATGTTGCGGCGTCGCTTATCCACCAAACCATGCCTAAATTTGACACGGCTCGAATCAACCTTCGCAATGAGCAACAGTGTCGATTGATGCAATTAAAGGGCGATCCGCCCTCCAGCAACCTTGCTGCCACCACACGAACGGACTCCACTACCAGTGGTGAGGAATCCTCCACCAATCGTGGGCGTGGTCGCCACAACAACCAGCGCAGCCAAGGCCGTGGTCAGTCCCGCCGTGGTAACTCGTATGGCTACCCTCCCGCGGACCCTCAACCACCTGCTCGCGCGGATCCGGCCCCTATTCGTGCCGCTCAGCCCGCTTCGAAATTATATATTCGTCTTCACTGTGCAATAAAAGGTGCCTCCATCCTGCAATTTTGTGATGATGTTGAGAGCCCACTTGTGCCACATAATCACAAGTTAACACCAAAGCTAACAGAGTTACCCCAGTCCCTAATTTTTACAACAAAAGTTACGGGTCCCCAATTTCACCCTTAAGGCAAAGTTCAGGGACTGATTTGTCACTTAACTCAGAAAAAAAGAGTCATATAATAGAATTCTTTTTCATACGGCTCAACATTTTTCAAGCATCCATATCTACCTAAAACTGTCCCCCAAACACTAACTGGAACATCAGATTCTCCCGTGTTCAAGAACGAGACATTAACTTTGGCTGTTATTGCATCTGTGAAGATCGAATAATACACAGCTGCATAGTTCCCATCGTCACCTCGAATAACCGAACATAACGGTTGGTTGAACCAATCCGAAGTTGATAACTCACCCCACGTCATTTGCTGACAACATGACCATCCGCATCCTTGAGGTCAGTTATCAATCTAAAAATATTACCATCAAGACTATGACAAGGCTCATTTATTGATAAAAGCCTATGGTTAGGAGACAATTCTTCAGGTGAATCTTCTTCTCTTTAAAAAATAAACATCTTATGACAATTATCTTCGATTTCAATTGTTCCATGGATACGAGAAACATTGTCGTTGTTGGGACCGACAAACACAGAAAATATCTCCACCGTCCTTCCTTCAGGTTTCATGAAATAGTCATACAAGCTGTAAGAGTAAAAGTCAGTCAGTTTCACTGTCTAGCTAATGTGCTTGCTTTTGACATATACACTATAAAAAAGTACATAGAACTGTATAATACTGCATACTAGTTCACCATTAACAAACAAATCTATACGAAAATATCTTTAGTTTTGGGCAACAACTCAGGTAAGGTAGGGAAGCAGCAACTTACCTAGGTTCCATATGCTTCAGAACCTCCAATAGTGCCTGCATGAGAAGCCACATGCTACTCAGAATCATCAACTACGAGCCCGCTGTGATAAAGTCTGATTTATCTGAAGCGCACTTTTCTATTGCTGAACATACTTTTCAGTAAACACCCATACAGCAGCAACAACTCCAACTTAAACAACAGGGCATTAGCTTTAAAGGGATTAGCTGTTGGCTAACATGAACCAACCATCAGGGAGTGTGACACTCATGCTGATTCTCTAGGAATCTCAGCTCGATCAAAAATACTCGTCATCCAGCAAAGTTAAACTCAATTCAGCATAAAAATCAATGAATAAGCCTGAGTAAAGAGAGAAGAACAGACCCTAAAGAGTGAGAGATGTAAGTTCACAGATTCAGCAGTAACCATATTGTTAACAAGGGGAGGTGATCATAGGATCTACATTATTTCTTTATTCTAAAAGTCCAAGTCCAAAATGATATAAAGCACAGATGTCTGAGCCCGGGTTTGAACCGGGACCTCTAGTGTGTGAGACTAGCATGATAACCAACTACACCACCCAGACAGATTTGTGTTTATATTGTCCGAAAATACAAGTCATCTACAGAAAGTACATATCAGTTACATATCATTTTTTTTTAACAAAAGGATGAGAAGCTTAACTATTCATCTCGTCAGAGACAGTGGCTATAAAATAGATCGAAAAACTGACCCCGGTCATGCTCTAAAATTCAAAGAAAGGCGTACGCGCTTACCTATATTCTTACACAAGTTCACTACCAGGATACCAAACTTCTATATGACAGGAAACTACGCTCTGTATGAGCTGCGCTTACCTATAAAGAAGTAGGCTCATGTTACCCAAACAGCTGAATGTTAACTTGAGGTCCAGTCTGAAATAAGAGCAGAAAATGAGTGCCATACCATCTCAAAAACATAACTTAGACACTTGACATCAGAATGATCTCAGATGGGGGGGACTGGGAATGGGGACGGGGGCTTGAAAAAAAGGAGGGGTGGGGGGGGGGGGTATCCACAAACAATACGGAGTACATCTGTTTAGAATACTTATCATCATTCACATAATTATAGGAACACAGAGTTTGTTTCTTAAGGAAAGTCAATGAATAGGATAATATGACCAATAAGTTGGTCAAACAAAAAGTAAGGTCAATAGCACCATTCAGCAATATTAGCTACTTAGATGTGTGTGAAAATGAAACGAGTCAACGACATTGGATCACTAGGAGTATGACATAGCTGAGCTCGATTTCACGTCCAGATTAAACCAATTTCAATAACTACTTACCATAATTTAAAACGTCTATCCAGATGTCGTAGTTAACTCAACAACCAAAAATTACTCTTAACCGTCTGAAACTCTGAATACACATGGCTAGTCGGTCATTAATATATATCGTCAATAATTTCATGGCTGGACTGCTCCATAGTCCAAACACCCCCCTTTCCATCCCATTTGATGACCTGAAAATAATAATATGAAACAAGCAAAGAGAAGCACAGATTTGATTTATCGAGACGATAGAAGATGTAACTTTAAACTTCCACACATCAATCATATTGTGATTCCAATCATGCACTATGCCTCACGCATTCACGCAGCAGCAGTGAACGGTTTATATATTCCTGAAGTCTTAGACATGGATTTCCAATCGTTCGCATAAAAGAAGAACTTATCTCAATTGCAGACAACAGAGTAATATATGGAATCTATGCCAATAGTCTTAGAACTAGATATAATCTCTTTGTTCTGCCCCCAAACATTAGCTAAATTGTACCAAGACCAGAGCAATCAACAAGTGAACCATACATGATTCTGTGTTGATACCACATCTAGAGCCCCTTCAACTAGTCGCTAAGCAAAATTTTATGCAAAAGATTGCAAACAAAGGGGAGAAAGGTTTCTGTCCTAAACTGTTCACATAACAAGCTTTTATGAGATATTCCCTATGTAAAGATATGCTTGTAAACTAAATTGTCGTCTTTGTCGACTTCAACAGCTAATCAAAACCTTCAAGAAGACTGTGTGTGTGGTGTCATATGAGCATTCTAGACTAATAAAGCCCACTTATTATCCAACATTTCACTGTTCGTCCATGTTGCAGCAGAAGCATATATACTTTGATGCCAGCCGTGAGATGGACACAAGAGTAAGTTGGTTTGAAGCACACATTTCAATTACTGGAATTCAAACTTCAAGGTTATAAGGAAAACTTTATTTATTTATTTTTTGTTATTGAGTAAGTTCAGCGACATAAGTAGAAGACTAGAAGTGACCTGATGAATCTAAGAAGTATAGACAGTATGCTTCACATATAAAAACAATAGCCACCTCTGTCATTGATAAACAGCCATACAGCCCTTACAACAAGGTAGAATGTACTACCATAAATTTCTCATCTAAAGCAGTTAAATAAACAACAGGCGGCACAACTCACTCATGCATCCATCTTTTTCATGATAAACTAAGCAAGAGGGGAATGGAATAAACAACAATTTCTCTTTCGATGTCGGAGCATGGGGTGGAAAAGAGCACACCGTGATGTGCTATAACTAGTGTCTGGATATAGAAATTAATGGATAGAGCAGTTAAATAAACAACAGGCGGCACAACTCACTCATGCATCCATCTTTTTCATGATAAACTAAGCAAGAGGGGAATGGAATAAACAACAATTTCTCTTTCGACGTCGGAGCATGGGGTGGAAAAGAGCACACCGTGATGTGCTATAACTAGTGTCTGGATATAGAAATTAATGGATAGAGAAGATTGTAAAAGCTCAGAACACATTTTGGGGGAAGATGTGTAAACCCAATTCCAAATCGGAACTTCAAATCCAAAACCAAAAGAAAGCTCACATAAACCGAGAGACAAACTCCTATACAAGGAATAGCACTACTATCATAAGAAAGGGTGTGCTACACAAACTAAAGGAAAAACAAGCACCAATGCATATGAACCGGAAGACATCACAACGGGAAATGACCAAAAATGGCCCTTCCCAGCCTGAGAGACTTTGAAGTATCTGCACATATTCTATCAATTAATTCTTCTTAAGGCCTTAGGTAGCATGTGCGCGAATCTAAGAGCCAATTAGACCATGAAAAACAAAACAGACAGATAATCTTATATAATTGAATAGTATAGTGACAAAATGTTAAACACCGATGTTCTCCAAACAAGCAAAAATAGGTATCATTCAATTAAAAGAGGGAGAGAGAGAGAGAAAGAAAGAAAAGCAAACAATCAAACAAAGAGGGAAAAGAGGGAGAGCTAATTCAAAATCCACACACGTCTACTGTCTACTCAAGTTTGCTATCAGTGTTAAGAGTAACTTACCAAAGAGTAGGAGAGTTCTATAATGAGCATTCCACATCAAGCAGTAGCCCATTCAGCATGCACTGCCACAAAGGGTCAAGGAACAAAATCAAACGAGCATCAAACTCTCATGGCCAAGGAAGCAAATTTACCACTTCAAAACAGCAAGAAATTGATACAAAACACAGGATTTAATGAGTAAAATAGTTACTACTAGATGCTTACCATCTGTGTTTAACAGTCAATACCATGGAGAATATGCACTCATAGTCATAGATAAAGCAATCCAGAAAAGCAATGACTTCGTTTTTCAACCAACATGATTCTCATGTAGCAAAAACCAGCTTGCTCTCATTTATCAAACATTTTCTTTAGTTGGAATAAGCGAAGACCATTATTTGGATGATTCTCTAGATCTCAGTGTTTGCCTTTCATCTTACACAAATAAGCTAAGTGCTGTCATCTATGTTAGACCAAATAATTCTTTCACCTTGACCAGAATCAGTCGTTGACAAGCCCACCTAGAAGAAGAGTGTATATATCATAATCAATAGACTATGTAAAAGCTTTTTTTTCAACATCATCAAGTACATGAAATGCATCATAGGATCTGCCCATGGCACACATATCCTTCAACAGAATGCTACAAGCAAAAACCCATCAGGCCTCACGGCATTCTTGAACATCCACCTTAAAAGCTAAAGAGAACTGTAGCATTCTCCACTTGGGACATGACCGTTGGCGTTCTCCATCTTCCTTAACATCCAACAAGCCTCATCACCAAACATAGCTTCCTTATACAAATTTGACACAAGTTTCAAGTTTCAAGGTTCTCGCTAATTGCACATCCTTCAACTCTATAAGCCTCAACAACCTCCCTATCCTACTCAGGTATCAAAGAATTTAAAGTACATTACAATTTACAAGTCAAGCTATAGTATATTCAGTGAGCCTAAAGTTAGATTGCCAGCCTGCCCATTAAAAAAAATTAAGACCCAGTTGAGGTTTATTGGCGGAAAACCGTTTCAAAACCTTCGTATAAAAGGGGCATCCAATTAGCATGAATACTAACGAGGGTCTATGCAGGTTTTTGGGAGCAATTTAGGGGGTGGAGTCAATCCTATGGTGTCTTTTACCTGTTTACTAGACATCTTATATTACATACAAAAAAGAAAGGTAACCCAAAAAAACATTACTCCATCATCTAATATCTTTTGCAACTAGACTCGAGTCCCCAATTGTCCCTTGCAATCAGGATCACTAATCATTAATTGCAGAAAATTTCTATACCCTTACAATAATTGTCCATCCTTGACGCATAGACGCACCAGATGCGACTACTATACCATGGTTAACATAACCACTAATCCTTTTCAACACAACTCAACAGTAAAGCAAAGCAAACTGACAAGGGGCATTTAAATCCGATATCTATCAGGCTTAAGGACTAATAACACATATCACAATGACATTAGCTTCCAATGCTCACCTAATGAAGCAAACCAATGTATGTTGGTCTTTTTGAGGACTGCAATACTCATGCACTACCCATATTCTCACCAACAAATTATATTTGTCCATATTTACAGCAAATGCACATTATTTAAGTGATCCACCAAGAATTAGGACAGATGTAGGATGCTCATCGTCATATACTTAGCCAACTCTGCACACATTGCAACTCAGAAAGATAATAGTAGGCAAATTCACATCATACATAGCTTTTGAACATGATTTCACAACAGATACAGCATAAAATCAATGCAACTTCTCATAAACCCAATCATACATTGCCATAAATCGCCTTCTAATAATACAATGTCAAATGAAGCAAAGCCAGCAGTGTAAGTTGGTTCTTTTGAGGACTGCAGCACTCCTGCAATACCCATATTTTAACAACAAATCGATGTCCGTCCATATTTACAGCGAATTCGCATTATTTAAGCAATCCACCAAGAATTAGGACATACTCTTCCATGCTAACCATCACAGTATCTACAACTTGATAATATTATCACAACTCAGCAAACATTGCAAAACCCAGAAAAACAATACGCAAAATCACATCAAATTTAGCTTATTAAACACGATATCAAACATAAAAGCACAAATCTACATACGATTCCGCATAAAATGTCTTCTGCACTGCACATAGCAGCTGATAAACCCAGAAAGTTTCAAACTTGTAAAATCATAATACAATATTTCATATCACATCAAATGAGCAATAAAATACCAATACCCACAACATATCTTATCTATTACGATACAAACCCACAGTTCCATGCTCAAAAAACAAACAAACGATCGATAATAACCTGCCAATCTTGCAGAAATGAACCCCAATTAGAAGAAAGGTGCCAGCTTTGCGGAAAAGTTGAGGTCGGAGAATGAGAAATACTAAAAACTTGTGCGTATGATTGAAGATTTGAAGTATGAAGTAATGGAAGAAAGAAACTTGGGGAAGAGAGGAGAAGAAAAGCTTCACGAGTTGGGTCAGTGTCAAAGCAAGGGTTTAGGTCTGGAATTGGGCGTGTAATGCGTCTACTTTGCGAAAAAACCATCTTAACCAAAAGTTGTAAGTCGATGGTCGATGTACGGAGTCTATCACTATTATGTGAGTTTATGAGGATGATTTCGAGTAATGATGGTATTCGACTCCCCTAAGGTCCTAGGACTATATTACGATTTTATTAGTAGTTTGTTTCCAATTAAATCTCGTACCAATTCGAACCAAGTAAATTTTAATCTCACATCAAGTTAGAAGTCGAATCGATCGAATCTCGTAAATATCAATGTGTCAAAGATCGGAAGTTAGTTAATTAGTCCAAACTTAGATCGATTGAACATTCAACAGTCACCACCAGAGATTACAAGACTATGATTGTTAAACGTTCAAGTAGTAATCATCCACCACGTGTTCTCCCTAACTTCCACTTAAAACTTCTCCTTCACACTTCTTGCTCTTCTTCTGCAGCTCTGATTAATTACCAATTATAATTATCAATGGCTTTCTCTACAATCTTCTCTTCCCCATTGAAATCTATCCCCATTTCTGATGCAAAATTATGCCTCAAATTACACCCATCTCCTTCCATGGTTCTCCACTCAATTTCCAGAAAAATGTCATTTGGGTCATCAAATTCTTCATTTTTCCAAAATGGGTTTTCTTTAAAATTGTCGAATTTCAATGGGTTTTCTACAAATTCCCAGAATTTTTCTGCAGGTGTTCAGGCTAGAGCAGCTACTGAGAGAACCATCCATGATTATAATGTCAAGGTATTTTCTTTGAATTTTGCCCAATTTTAGATTTAAAGTATTGAGCTTTCATTTTTTTTTTTTTTCATTGTTTGAATTTAATTGTAGAAAATTTTCACTTTATTAGGTTTTTTATGGTGTATTATTGCACAAATTTCCGAATGATTAAGCTAAATTTTAGGCTTTGTAGTTTGTAGTGTTATATTTTGATGAATTTGTGCAATGTTAGACCAGAGATTGTATAAGTGGGATATTACAAGAGGAATGATGGTTGTTTTTATTCGAAAATCGTAAGACGATTAAAGAAATCGAGGAAATAGGTTTTTGGGGACTTGAAAGGTTTTGATTTGAGGTTAGAATTGCTGAGAACTTTGTTATTGAAGACTGAAGGGTGCAAACTACACCGATTTTTATGCTCATTTTGGTTATTGTGTGTACCATTTCTCCTCGTGTTTGGAGTCGGAGGCTAGATTTAAGACTGTAAGTTCTCGTGTTTGTCTCTGGACTACCCCCAAAAAGGGTAGAAGTACAAGTGTTACTGCGATCATTTGTTTGGTTTATTTCCTCAGCTGGAGTATGTTTCTCTCGGTACTGTCTAGCATATGGGAAATGTGGAACTGACTTCAATTTAATGCCAGCGCAAAGGTAAAGCTGGAGCTTTTTGTAATGGGTCTTTGTGATTAAGTGCATTTAAGGAGTATAGGATTTTATGAGATGAATGTCGAAGTTCAGTGAAGTGAACAGCGAAAGATTGGTTCAGCAAAAGATTTACTCTTACAGTAGTAGCTGAATTTGTTTAAGAAGTTATGGGCGAATTATTCTTGATGAAAGTTTGAATCTTTATTGTTTTGTGATTTTGATATCGTCACAGATGAGGATGACAAAATGGCTTTATCGATGCCAATCAGATTCGGAGTATGTCTGCTAGGATAACTGACCTGGTCTTGCATGATGATGCCTTCACTTTCTGTACCTTCTAGTATATATGACTGTATGTTTCTAGGCTGATAGGTGGCAGGTCCTTGGTGTTTGTAGAAAAGGACTTGACTTTTGAAAACTGCAAAGGATAGAGGTCAAGTGTGTTTGAGGATATTGAATTTGCCAAGAAGATTCCTGCACAAGGTTCAGTTAAGAGACATCTGTCCTTTTCGTGTGTGTGTGAGACGGGTGTGCCTTGGGTCAAGTATCTGTCATCAATTCACATGTAATGTGCAACCGTTCTGGGCTAGGTCATTGATTTTTAATGATAATTGCTACCTGCAAGTGTTACATGATACTACTTTATTGGGAGAGGCTGTGATGACTCGAGAAAAGTCGGTTTGAATCCTGAACTCTGGATGTACAATCAATTTTGAATGTTGACTTCACCCTGTACACCCACTTTTAGGATATAGTTATCTTACATTACTCGGATTTCAGTAACTTCCCCATGTCTCATTGCCTTACAACTTACATTACTTGCCTTACTCCTTGTACACCCACTTCGGTTTCCTTGTTCATTGCATCAATCCGTGGTATCTTCTGAAGCTGTAGTAAAGTAAAGGTCTGTAAAATAAGATCATAAGAGACAGTTGGTTTAAATATGTTGTGAGTGTTTTATTGTGCAAAGGAAAGACAGTCTCATGGACTGCAGAATACTATATCTCTGCTATGAAGTATCTTGTATGTGCTGACTGAAATTAAGAAAAGATTGAACCTTCTACCTATAGGGATATCCTAGAAACTCAAGGACTAGCGTTAGATTAGTATTCTATGTCTGTCTTTAGTGTAGCCACAAGCAACAAAACAGAGCTTCCGAATTGCACGGTGAGTCTGATTGTATGATGCATAAGTCTGCTAACGTGAACTCTTAGGGACAGGACGTCAACATAGTTTGTTTGAGATGTGAAACTCTCTTGGATGCATAGGCACTAGCCTTGAATTTCTGGTTCTCAAACACGAACGTTAAGGTTGAGAATGAATGCTTTTGTAGAGGGAAGGACCCTTGACAAAGGGCTGTTGTCTTCCGTTTACACATTATTCATGTCTTGTATGCTTTCACAGTTCTAGCAATATTGGGGAAGGATCCACCTTTACAACCCGCTAATGCCGAGTGGCAAAACTCAGACAATAATAATCGTAATAACTAGTTTGATAATATAATCACTTGGACATGTACCGTATAATGGCTAAAGTTCTTGTGGTCCTTATATATTCTCTGGACACTGATGGTGAAATATATGTATCCACAACATGTGGGTATGTGGGAACTCTACTAACCTCTTGCTGATCAGTGGCTGGCGTTTACCTTGATGGCCCTGTTATGAATTTAACATTTGCATTTCAATTAATGTATGATTAGGTCTACAATAAGTGGCTGTGATAATCGTGCTCTTTCTCAGTATCAATACATTCAGCCTATCCACAGTTGATATTGTGTGACTGCTTCTGCCCAAATAGCCGAATAGTCAAGGAATTATGGGGTTGTAGTTGTCCCCATTCAGTCTGTCCACATTAGTAACTTTCCCAATCTGAAGTCTGCCATCTATTCCGAAATGGATTCTTTCCCTTTGCTCTAATTGATTAAGGCTATGTTTTGTAATAAAGCTTTTGCAACATTAGTTAGTACTGTAAGTTTTAATTCCACTGCTAACCTTATCTATTTATTGGACAGAGAGGTTGCTAAGCGATTGATGAAATACCAAACCAGATATAATCATAAGTGTGCATCCTTTGATGCAACATGTTTCACTTCGCGTATTGAGATCAAGGGGCCTCCTTCAGAAGATTGTCTTTGCAACTGTAGTTACGGATCTGAATACCTGCCATCCAACATGGTAAGCTATGTACTTCTGCTTTTTTCTTCTCATGTTCTTTAAGTTTTTTTTTTTTTTTTTTTTTTTTTTTTTTGCAAGATTTTGATAGCTAGTACTTTCTTGTTACAGGTTTCACAAGCTTGTAACCAGATGCTACTGCGCCTCTGATGAGGTGGCTCGAAGAGCAATGAAAGCTGGCTTGCAGTATTCTCAAATTAAGGTTCATGGGCTTCCTGTTCGGCCTTCCTTTGTTAAAGCAGTATGCCTTTCGCCAAAGGTCTGTTTGCTGTTTCTTGTTTCTTATGTTTGTTAGTTGTATGCCTTTCCCACAAAAAACTGACAGTTATCCTTGAGTGTGGCACTGACACCTAGTCAGCTATGTGCCTTTGGTGTGTACTTCTTAGTGAACTGTATGCACTTAGCTTTGTTACATTACATGACAGCTTTACACTTTAAGGTCAGACATCATGAGTCATGACCTATTTTAATGTAAAATTGATTAAACATTGTCAATCAGTCGGAGTTCAATCCATAACCTTACACGTCTTCATGTCGAAAGAGATACAACCTCTAAAAGGAATAGTTAAAGTAACATAATTGAAGTCTCTGAAGTCCACGTTGGTTGCTGGTGCCACTTTTACATGCCATTTCTGTATTCCTCTTCTGTTAAGTATGCGTGTCCCTGCGGCTCTGCCATGTCTTAGGGTATGAGTACTGTTTTTTGTGGAGCAGACGCCTTAAGCGTAGGGTTTTAACTTTTGATTGTATGTTATGTGTCCAGTCTGTGTTGCGGAAAGAGCTAGTAATGGATGAGAATCTTCCTGCAGTTTTATTAATGGGTGGAGGGGAAGGCATGGGGCCAATTGAAGCTACAGCGTGGGCACTTGGGAATGCGCTTTATGATGCAAACCTTGGTGGTGCGGTTGGCCAAATTCTTGTTATTTGTGGCCGCATTAAAAAGTTGGCTGCGAAATTGCAGTCAATTAAGTGGAAAATTCCTGTAGAGGTATGTGATACCCTGTCTCGTAGACTTTCTGTGAGAACTCTCGCGTTCTTCTTTTCATGTTCCCTGCTGACTGTGGGGAAAAAACACATAGAGTCGAGATTGTCTTTCCTATTCCCTCTGTTATTTCATACTCATTCCTACCGCCAATTAAATTTCAGGTCAAGGGGTTTGGCACCAAAATGGAAGATTGTATGGGAGCTTGTGACTGTATTATTACAAAGGTAACTTGATTTCTCATGAGGAAGAGTTTATGGCTATCCACCATCTATTTTCTTATTTGGCATTTTTGCAGGCTGGCCCTGGAACTATTGCAGAAGCAATGATTCGAGGATTACCCATCATCCTCAATGATTACATTGCAGGGCAGGTACAGAACGTCTTGATTACTATTTACACAACTTCGAGAACTTTGGGCAAATTTGGATGTTATTTGTAGATCCATGTCTTTGTCAAAGCGTATGTTAGCATTTGCTTACTGGATTTGTGCTTGCAGGAAGCGGGTAATGTGCCCTATGTTATTGAAAACGGCATTGGGAAATATTCAAAGTCGCCCAAGGAAATAGCCAATATTGTTGCTCAATGGTTTGGCCCAAAGGCGGATGAACTAGTGACTATGTCGCGGAATGGATTAAAGCTTGCGAGGCCAAATGCAGTATTTAAGATTGTACATGATCTTCATGAGTTGGTCAGACAACGAAGTCTCGTGCCAGAGTACGCTGGTGCCACTAAACTTGTATAGTGAGATGGTGCAGTTTGAGTATCAGAAAATCAAAATCCTTGTTTCAACGCGAGTGTTTATTAGAGTAGTCGAGATAGTGGAAAGCAAAAGTTTTGGTTGTAGTAACGAAGAGGAACAGGAATATTTTTTGTGTTCTTGTTAATGATCATTGAACAAAAACAAGAACAGAGTGGAAGGAAAGATGTAACAAAGATTTGACATTATTGAATCCGAAATCATGTGCAGTAAGAAAATCAGTATTGAAAGTCATGGGTGTTCAGAAATCAGTTTCTTGTGCAGTAAGTACTTCACTGTTTTCCCTTGTAATGGCAGCTACTCTCTCTCCAGTCCTGTATATGATAGGATGAATGCAAGGTGTTCGACAAAATTGTTTAGATTTTTCTAAACCCCTGCAACGTGCACATGCTTTGATGCTATGTATCACTACGTAATTCGGGATAATATACAAATCAAATAATCACTTTAAGAACTCAAAAAAAAAAAAAAAAACAATTTGCACAGGAAATGCTGATACGAGTCTGGTATACCAAGAACTACAATAAAGTCGCTTTGCCACAGCAAAGGCAAGTTATCATACAATACCATGGAAAGAGTTTGAGAGACAGTAACTAAAAAGAAATGAAGGAAACGTTAATGATCCAGTACACCAATTAACTACCACTACCGTCTACCACTACTTCTACCGAAACCTTAACTTAAAGAGTTAAAACCAAAGTCTTAAAAACTAACTTAAATCAAAAGTACTGGAGCTATGGACGTACATTAGAACTCCACAACATTTGATATTGACGAGCTAACTCCTCTTCACACTTCTTCAATACTCCACAACATTTTGCGAGTAGCCTCCATTTCCTCATTCTCCTCATTACAAGTCATTTCTCCCCATTCAACGGACACAGTCATGACACAAGTAACAAGGTCAAACTCAATTGACTCGTTGTGATAAGGCTTGAATTCTTGCGTTACATATGAAAATGGAGCTTTGTACCTGGTCCCAAGTTTGATTTGCAAGTCCATAACCAGGACTAGAGAGGAATCGGTCGGCACCGATAACAAAGACTTGGAAAGCTTGAGAGGATATGGCAAAGAGGAAACTTCAACATCTTCTTTGGTCTTGGAAAAGAGAATCATATCATAGAACCCTTCCCCATATAATTCAGCATTTCTAAAATCACTATATCGACCAACAATCATCCCTCCAATACTAAATGGATGTGCATATGGATTTTTAGGCAACCGGCTCAGGAAAGATACGCATACTTTAGCCGGTATTGCATCGGTGAAGATTGAATAATACACCGATGCAAACCGACCATTTTCACCTCGAATAACTGAGCACAGCGGTTGGTTAAAGCAAGCCGGATTTGATAGCTCACCCCACAGATGGTTGTGTAGTCAGCGGTCGGTTTTCAAATTGAAAAAGTGGCCATCAATGCTATGGCAAGGCCCATTAATGGCCAAAAGTCTAGTGTTAGGGGACACTTCTTCGGGTGATGAATCTTTACCTTTTTTAAAGATGAACATCTTGTGACGATTATCTTCAATTTTAATTGTTCCATGGACACGCGAAACGTTGTTGGGACCGACAAAAACCGAGAATACCTCCACCATCTTTACTCCCTTCAATTTGACCGAAGGATGAGATGAGCTGCAAAATTAAAAGTCACTATCACTTTCATTGTCTAATCTAATTGCATGCAATCTGTGTGTAAACTATATAAAACTGTCTAATACCACAAGCTAGTTCACTATTAACCGTCAAATACCATACACTAGTTTTCATTTTCAATTGTCCAATATAATATAGTGAAAGGAGTAAACTATAACCAGAAGAGCAATTGCTTGCTTCACATATTTTGTAGTTTTGAAGTCATATAACAATGGTAAACAACAGAACAGAGAGGTGAAGCAACCTACCTAGGGATATCCATCATAACATCAGATGCTTGGTAAGAATCAACCTGCACAGAAACAATCATAGTAAAAATCAAAGTCTGGAGATGAATGTGAGCAAAAAACAAAGACACTACAATGAGAATCAAGGATGTAAAGGAAAACAAACTTACTCGGGGTTTTTTGGGATTATGCTTGATGCTCTCAGACGCCCCTTCAGATTTCTTCTCATCATCTTTATTCGGGTCTAAAGTCAATACCCTTCCGTAGCCGATGCCTAGTTCCGTTGCAATTTCATGGATATTTCGCCAACGGAGTCTCACTTGGAGATTACAATTGTGAAATGCAAAATGCTCCAATTTTGTCTCCATGGGTGGTTTCAATTCAACAGCCGCCAAATCGTGACCCGTTTGACAAGCTTCCTTCGTTACAAAAGCATTAGCAAGAACCTCCTTAGTGGATCGATTCATCAGTTGAACTCTAAGTACGAGGGAAGCATAAGCCGGAACAACAACTTCGGTTTTGGACAAAGCAATAGGAGTCTCCAATTTCACCTCTTTTAACCTGTTTATTTGATTGTCTAAGGCGTCATCATTACGATAACATGCAACAATCGTTGCACAAATGTCTTCAGCGTGATCAAACAATCCTTCGCCTTGATGCCCGGCTACTCTGCTCGTTAATATGATCTCTTCTATACTAGCCACAACCGCAAACTGAAATGTTGTATATCGCACAACGACATCACTACCATCTTCCTCGTTAGCTTGCACAACATTCAGCATCTTAAACTCGGGATCGACGGTGTGACTCAAAGCGAATTTGGAATTTGCAATGACATGTTCATCATCCATGAGAAACACTTGCATCTTGTACCCTGACCTTGGTATTATGACGGTCTTATAAAGTGTACTAGTAAGAGAAATGAGGCCTCCTCCAGGAATAACCTTATCCGGATCCGTCTCGTCTCGGTGGTAAACTTGAGCGACAAGATTATCATCTTTGTCAAGTATACGAATCCAACCCCGAATATTGCATGGTGTTTCATCGCATTTGTAGTTTCTGGGGTATATCTCGACGGAAAACACCTCCAAAAGCGGTGTTGCTATGATCTGACTGTGTTCATCACTTGTTTCACGCCTTATATATCTACGAATGAATGACGCTAATTTGGGAGGATATTTACCCTCCGACAATCCCGCCAACAGTCTCTCCATAGACATTATGACTGATGAACTGCTCCGTTCGGTATCACTGTCGTTTTGAGTTTTTGAGCGTAAAAAATTTAGTTAAATAAGTTATAAAATTAACTTTAAATGGTTTGGTTCTATAATAGTTATATAGAAAATGAAAACCGACAACAGAAAACCAAAAACCACTTTTTTCTGGTTTTAAAAAATGGGACTTTGGTTTTTAAAAAAAAAAAAACAGAAAACGATACCAGACATGCCCTAAATTAAAAAGTTAGAACTATACAAAAACAACAACTTCAATTTCTTTGATCTTATAATTCACGCTAATGATTAATCGAATAATTGCTTAATAATCAAATACAAACGAGAAGTTAGGGCATTAGATAAAATTAATCAATTTCTTTGATCTTATAATTCATGCTAAAGCTATAGGACATTAAGATCAAGAACAATAGTGAGGGTGATAATAATAGTGAGGCTGTTGAATGCGGCCGACCAAATCCAACATTGCACCCAGGATTATATATATACGGGTAGTCGGGTAGTACGGATTACTATTCTAATCTTATTATCCTAATCTTAACATAAAGGAAGTATTTGAAGTTTTATCATGTGCCATATCCCATACGGTAGAAAACCGTTAATAAAATTATTCCAAAACGTCTGCAGTGCCAGTGAAACGACTTTATGGTAAGTTTGAAATTGCCAAAAACCCTGACGGATCAACACAATTTTTTCCACGTTTGGGCTTTAGTTTAGGCCTGAAAATGGCTCAATAACCGGTCCAAAATAAGCGCACAAAAATATGGGCCGGGCTTGCGCCTACCTTATTGCCCGGTTCGACACATGATTACCTCTAACTCTGAGTGCTTCCCAATAAGTTCTAGAAAAGTGACACATTCTCACTCACATCATCGAAATTAATACTTTGTTTGATAAATATATACTCATACGTATTTTGTTATGGGTGTTAGTTCGAGAATGCATAATGGTGAGTTGCGATTGTATTTTGTAACACGAACTAAATCATTCATGTAACTTGTAGTACAGTTTCTACCAAGTCCCCTGCCACAAACCTGTAGGTTGTTCCATTGAGCTCAATGACACTACATCCTGCGCTTTTAACTATCCCTTCATCGTTCATCTTCTGTCTCCACCTCGCCGCTTCTTCCCATTCCCCACAGGTTGCGTACAAGTTAGAAACCATCATAAACTCTCCGTCACTCATATCTTGGCCTCTCTCGTTCAACAGCTTTACCACATTCCTGCCAAACCCGAGATTTTGATGAATTACACAGGCATTCAAAAGAGCCCCCAATATGCTTTCACCAGGCTTGAATGGCATGGACTCGACAAGTTGGAATGCTTGGCTCAGCAAGTTGGCTCGACCCAAGAGGTCGACCATGCAACCATAGTGTTCTAGTTTTGGAGAAATCCCAAAATCTTTCATAGTCGAAAAAATGTCACACCCTTCTTGTACCAGACCTGAATGGCTGCAAGCACTGAGCAACGCAATGAAGGTTATGTCATCAGGTCTCAGGGTTTTGCTGCATTTTATAGCATCAAACAGTTTCAAAGCTGCTAAACCACGACCGTTGAGGGCCAGGCCAGATATGACTGCATTCCAGCAAAATATATCTCTTGTCTGAGACTTGTAGAACACCTCCATACAGTCACTTACGCTACCACATTTGGCATACATGTCGATTAATGATGTAACTACTTCAGGGCTCATAAGATTGTTCTCCAAAGCATAAATGTGCGTCATCCTTCCACTTTCAACAGACCCCTGATGCGCACAGGCCGCCAAAACACCAGAAATCGTTACATTGTCAGGTTTGAAATTTTCAGCCTTCATTTGTTCAAACAGTTCAACTGCCTCAACATATAGCTCATTCTGTAGAAAGCCAGTAACCATTGTGTTCCATGTCACAATATTCTTCTTTGGTACTTTGTTGAACAATCTCTTTGCTTCGTCCATACGTTCAGCTAGGGTGCAAGCTAACAGCATTGAGTTCCACGATGCTATATCTCTAGCCGGGGCTGCATCAAACAAGCACTGAGCTCGTTCCAATTTACCTGCTTTCGCGTACCCTGAAATCATGATATTAAAAGAGGTGACGTCTTTCAACGGTGCAGACTCAAACACATCTGTTGCAATTTGCATCTGGTTATGAGAAGCGTATGCATCCAACATCGAGTTCCACGCAATTATATCTTTCACTTGCATCTTCTCAAATATTCTGTGCGCACAATTCACATCGTCAAAGCCCGAATACATGTTCAAGAGAGATGTCTGCACAAATTTATCATTGCAGTACCCAGTTTTGACTGCTTGGCCATGAAGAGCATATCCTAGACGTATAAGAGAACACCGCCTTGCAGTTTCAAGGAGTACAGGGAAAGTGAAGTTATCAGGATAGAAACCTTTTTCCTGCATACTAAAAAATGTAGAGAAACCTTGGTTGACATTACCCTCCTGCATCTGTCTCTTGATAACTTTGTTCCAATTTCTGAGGTCAAGATATTGCGAGCGCCACGAAGAAGTTACAGTAGGTAAACCCATGTAATAACCTGCAGTTAAAAGCGCCCGTCTTCGGTTTATTCACCAACAAAATGCGCAAGAGGAGATTACCAATGAAATACGGGCCACAGACTTCATATCCAAAAGACAATTTTAGATAAGAAGACAGAATAAGAGAAACAAACAAGTTTCAGACATAGACAAACTCTACAGTAATACATACAGCTCAACACCCCATATTCTCACCAACAAATTATATTGTTTGTCCATATTTACAGCAAATGCACATTATTTAAGTGATCCACCAAGAATTTGGACAGATGTAGGATGCTAATCGTCATATACTTATCCAACTCCGGACACATTGCAACTCAGAAGATAATAGTAGGCAAATTCACATCATACATAGCTTTCGAACATGATTTCAAAACATATGCGGCATAAATCAACGCAACTTCTCATAAACTCAATCATACATTGCCATACATCAGTACATCACCTTCTAATAATAGAAATGTCAAATGAAGCAAAGCCAGCAGTGTAAGTTGGTTCTTTTGAGAACTGCAGTACTCCTGCAATACCCATATTTTCAACAACAAATCGATGTCCGTCCATATTTACAGCGAATTTGCATTATTTAAGCAATCCACCAAGAATTAGGACATATTCTACCATGCTAATAATCACACACTAGTCCAACTCAGAACTCACTACAACCTGATAATATCATCACAACTCAGCAAACATTGCAAAACCCACAAAAACAATACGCAAATTCACATCACATTTAGCTTTTTAAACACGATTCCATAACATAAAAGCACAAATCTACATACGATTCCGCATAAACTCAGTCATAAATTGTCTTCTACACTGCACATAACAGCTGATAAACCCAGAAAGTTTCAAACTTTGAAATCATAATACAATATTTCATATCACATCAATTGAGCAATTAAATACCAATACCCACAACACATCTCATCTATTACGATACAAATTCACAGTTTCATGCTCAAAAACAAACAAATGATCGATAATCACCTGCCAATCTTTCAGAAATGAACCACAAATAGAAGAAAGGTGGCAGCTTTGCGAGAAAGTTGAGGTCGGAGAATGAGAAATACCAGAACTTGTGCGTATGATTGAAGTATGAAGTAATGGAAGAAGGAAATTAGAGAAATTGGGGGAAGAGAGTAAAGAAGAGGAGTACTAGTTGGGTTAGGGTCACAGCCCAAAGATATTGGTCGGGAATTGGGTGTAACGTGTAATGCGTTAGTTTGCGAGAGAACGATCTCAATCAAAAGTCGCGAGTCGATGAACGATGGTCAATGTTCGATATTTAGTTAATGGTATGGTTTTACACTATTAAGTTTTGTGTGAACCGTCAACCTAACAAAAGCTATCAAAAGTTTTGTATTTGTGCTTGTGAACCATCAAATATATTCCGATTTCGAGTTATGAATGTAATCCCCGACACGTCAAGATTCAAATTCGAGGATATGAGTAGTTTATTGAGCGATTAAATCTCGCATCCATGCAAACCAAGTAAATCTCAATCTCACGATCGATTAAACTTGAAGTAGTGGAATCTCGTGTCGACTCAAACCCGACTAAGTCTCGAAATTACTAGGATCGATCGATTGACCACTCAACAGTCACCACCCAGAGATTACAAGACTCTGATTGTTAAACGTTCAAGTAGTAATCATCCACCACGTGTTCTCCCTAACTTCCACTTACAAGTTACAACTTCTCCTTCACACTTCTTCTTTGCTCTTTCTTCTGCAGCTCTGATTAAAGTATAATCACTGAAATTCATTCAAGACATAATTAAAATTTCCAATGGCTTTCTCTACAATCTTCTCTTCCCCATTGAAATCACTCCCCATTTTAGATGCAAAATTATGCCTCAAATTACACCCATCTCCTTCCATGGTTCTCCACTCAATTTCCAGAAAAATGTCATTTGGGTCATCAAATTCTTCATTTTTCCAAAATGGGTTTTCTTTAAAATTGTCGAATTTTAATGGGTTTTCTGCAAAATCCCAGAATTTTTCTGCAGGTGTTCAGGCTAGAGCAGCTACTGAGAGAACCATCCATGATTATAATGTCAAGGTATTTTCTTTGAATTTTGCCCAATTTTAGATTTAAAGTATTGAGCTTTCATTTATTTATTTTCCATGGTTTGAATTTAATTGTAGAGGATTTTAACTTTATTAGGTTTTTTGTTGTATCTTATTGGACAATTTTCTGGATGATTGAGCTAAATTTTAGGCTTTGTATTTGTGGTGTTATACTTTGATCAGATTATGCAATGTTAGAGCAGATATTGTATAAGTTAGATGAGTGAAATGCACTTGGAAATCGTTAGTATGATCAAGATGACGAGGGTGGTTTTTTTTTTTGTGTGTGTGGGGGGGGGTGGTTGTTCCTATCCGAAAATCGTAAGACGGTTATAGAAGTGGAGGAGATAGGTTTTTAGGGAGTTGAAAGGATGTAATTTGAGGTTGGAATTGCTGAGAATTTTGTTACTGAAGGCTGAAGGGTGCAGATTACACCAATTTTATACCCATTTTGGTTATTGTTTGTAGAATTTCACCTCGTGTTTGGAGTCGAAAGGCTAGATTTTAGGCCTTAAGTTCTCGTGTTTGTCTCTTGATTACCCCTGGAAGGTTAAGAGTATAAGTGGTACTGCAATCATTTGTTTGGTTTATTTCCTCAGTTGGAGTATGTTTCTCTCGGTACTCAATGTAGACATATAGTGTCTAGCATATGGAACTATGTGGAAGTGACTTCAATGTAATGCCAGAGCAAAGGTAATTTGGGAGCTTTTTGTGATGGGTCTTTGTGATTAAGTGCATTTTAAGGAGTAAAGGATGTTATGAGATGAATGTCAAAGTTCAGTGGAGGAAAATTGGTTCACCAAAAGCTTAACTCTTATAGTAGTAGCTGAATATGTTTAAGCAGATAAGGAGGAATCACTCTTGATAAAAGTTTGAATCTTTATTGTTTTATGATTTTGATATCGTCACAGATTAGGAAGACGAAATGGCTTTATCGATGCCAATCAGATTCGGATTATGCTTGCTAGGATAACTGACCTGGTCTTGCATGATGATGCCTTGACCTTCTGTACCTTCTAGTATATATGACTTTATGTTTCTAGGCTGATAGGTGGGAGGTCCTTGGAGTTTGTAGAAAAGGACTTGAGTTTTGAAAACTGGCAAAGGATAGAGGTCAAGTGTGTTTGAGGATATTAATTTGCCAAGAAGATTCCTGCGCAAGGTTCAGTTAAGAGACATCTGTCTTCAATTCCCACATAATGTGCCACCGTTCTGGACTAGGTTATTGATTCTTAGTGATAATTGCAACTTGCAAGTGTTACATGGTACTGTTGACTTCATTGGGTACGGCTGTTATGACTCAAGAAATGTCGGATTGAATCCTGAACTGTGGATGTACAATCATTTTTTATTGTTGACTTCACCCTGTACACCCATTATGAGGATATAGTTATCTTACATTATTTGGATATCAGTAACTTCCACATGTCTCATTGCCTGACACATTATCTTGCGTTTGGTTAGTATTGTATGTTTGTCTTTAGTGTGGGCACTAGCAGCAAAACAGAGGTGCTGAATTCTCTGAGATGATTGTAACTAGGAGAGGTATAGTGGCTTGGAAAAGAGAGAATCTTTGCTGTTTCTAATCAAGGGCCCATGATTTCTCCCAAAAACCCAAAAGTCGGAACATTGGCTGTTCTAATTAGTTCAGCATGTGTTTGGAATTGCGTTTCAGCATGAGCAACGAATGATGTAAAGATAGCTACTGCACTGGTCTTGTGTGCAAATAAATGGGCCCTAGTAGCTCTAGAAAATTCATCATAAAGCCTTAGTGACTAGGAAAAAAAAAACCCCATTTCATTCATTTTTTTAAGTTTGTCAAATTCCTCATATGATTTGGACAACATAAAGACTAGCAAGGATTCCACAAGTCAGCTTTAACATACTCGGAAAATCTTTGTCTGGGAAGAACAACTTAAAAAGAAATAAAAGTTGATGGAATTTTGCCCTGGTCAAATTTGGCACACACATTAGTCTGGTTTCTAAAAAATGCCTTGGCAAACACCAAACAGTGCAGAAGTCCAAGATAGTTGATCTGTTTGGTGTAGCAGTAGCAGCAATTTGCAATTGAGAGGCTTAACAAAGTAGAGTCCATGTTTTCCTTGCCGTTAACCAGAGAAATAATCTTTGACTGGACCTGCATCGGTCATGACTTAAAGAAGGTGAGAGGACCTTTGTTTTGCTTGCTGATTACCTGAAAGTAGATTTGAGTTTGAGACTCGGGTATATGCAAAGCTGTAGAAAGAGTACTTTGGATTGAAAGCTTTATGGTCCCAATGTTGTGGACTTTTACTTTGGTGCCTTTTGGTATAGTGATGCTGCAAGGTGAGCTGGGGCCTAGGGGCTAGGTGTATGATAATCTTCAAAGAGATGTAGATGACTTAGTATGGGGTAATATGGCCTAAGGCATCATATTAATTACCCATCTATGTCCATAATTAATAGAAAGGAGACATGGATGATTACCTACCAACTTTCCCGGGGTTAGGTTTGTCGTTGCTTAGACTATCTGCTTAGAAATTGCTTTGTGGGCATAGTCGTGTGACTGATGGAGAGTTTGAGACAGAAATTAGTACTGGTTGCCTTTGAGCCCTCACTGTTTTGCCTGTGGTTAACATCCACATGGGACTGTATAGCAGCAGTCAATCAGTTGTCTCCTGTGGAATTGACCTTATGCTACGCATCTCATCTCAAGATCTCTGGTTTGGTGTAATAGGTAGAATTAGATCTGAACCCTGAATAACCTCATTTGAATTGTCTTTGAACATGGTATAACTGAGCATCACTAGACTGATCAAACCTCTCAAAAAAGCCACACCACATAACTTTAGCCGTCTGACGGAAAGAGTAATGACCATAGACCTTTTTCAAAATCCATATTCACTGCCACTGAAAACATCGGAGACTAGGAGTTGCCCTTGGTTGTCGGCAGCGGGCAGGATGTATATACCATGGATTTGATGGTCAAGTTCACTTTCACCCTTGTGTCCATTACTTCCACCATCAGCTCCACTACCTCCATCGGTCTCATTAATTCAGTACTAGGAGTGCGGTCACTTTAATATAGAGTGTTTAGGTCAAATCATATAGATTCAACAGTAATTGGCTCACTGAGAGAATTCTGGTACATTGAGTTCAAGGAATTAAGATGGAAACTTTGGGCCTATTGCATAGTGGATCCATGTAATTCAACAGTTCTTATTCATAACCCATGTAGACATGATTGCGAGACATAGGGGATAAACTAAACATTTTAATCTATGGATACCGCCATAGAATAGGTATTGGACTTGAAAGGTTAGTGATTACCTTATTTGAGGTTATAATTAATGAGGATATGATAGCAAAGACTGAAGGTGTGCAAAACTGCAAACTACACTGATTGCCTTTGGTGAAGATATCATTAAATGGTCAGAAAACAGACAGATTTATAGGTAGATGAACTGGAAACCCAGCCACGCTGGATTTTCTTCACCCATTTTTGAGTATTGCTTGTACCATCTTTGGTTGTGATCGGAATCGGGGGTGAGATTTATGGGGTGCAAGTTCTCTTGTTTTGTCACGTGACTATCTCTGAAAGATTAAAAGTACAAGTAGTGGTTTGTTAGTTGTCACTGTACTGAACTGTTGAGTTTCTTTTTCCATCTTGTTCAGTAGAGTTACCATATAAGACTTCGGAAAATTGGAATTCATTGCAATGTCTTAGTGCAGGATATTGATGGAAATGATGTTTCTCTCAGCAAATTCAAGGGGAAGGTTCTCTTGATTGTTAATGTTGCTTCAAAATGGTATACATTTTAATGATATTTCCTATTTCGTGATGCTCTATCTTTTTCTGTAATTGGTCCTTGATTTTAATCATAGTCATGTCAGTATCTAAATTGATACATGTTTTGGCTTTCAGTGGGTTGACATCATCAAACTACACCGAACTCTCTCATGTATACGAGAAGTATAAATCTCAAGGTAAGCTGATCATGTATGACAGTATGAGTTCTTCAGTGATTCGGTCCTTGTTTTCTGACCTACGGAAGTTTACTGCACTAGTCAAGAGTCATTGACAAACTAATAGAAGTGAAAATCATCTGTTAAGGTGAACGGAAAGTCGTAGTTCAAATCTCGATTACATTTTGATGTTCTGTATATTCTTATGTTTGGCGATGGGTGATTTATTTCGCTTTGTGGCTTAAGGGAGCTGGCATGGTGATTTTAAGGCGAGTCCCCTTAATTTATTCAGAGAAATTGGATTGAGTTGTGACTTTGTAGCTTGCTGGACTTCTTGTCCTCCAATGTTTTTGTGGTAGTCTATAAACTTCCACTTTTTATCAGAAGAAAAGAGTTGCTAGTTCTGCAGACACTCGGGAAACCTGGATCAGCCTCTTAGGGGATTAGTATGCCAACTAATACGTGTATAATCAAAACAAACCTACCTGTCAACCTTGTGAATCTGTCTTATGTAATTGCTATAGCTACATTGAATGATGTTTAGAATTGATTTCCCCGGAGCCCGAAGTTTGCAACGGAGAGACTGCGGCTTCAGCCTCGCTTGATGAGCCGGTCCGGAGCACCACTCCCACTTTATTAGGACTTACTTACTGGGGAGCAGTGAGCACTGCTTTTTGTGCTGAAATAGTTGAAGTTGTAAACCATCTATTAAGATGTTCTCTATCGAGGAAGTGACTACTTGTTATCGAAAAGTTGGTCGAATCGGGCGATTTACTTGCTAGGAAACTAAATTTACTTGCTAAAAGATACTATGCAAATGTTGTTTTCATTTGTGCAGGCTTTGAGATTCTAGCGTTCCCCTGCAATCAATTCGGGGGCCAAGAACCTGGATCAAATCCTGAAATCAAAAATTTTGCATGCACAAGATACAAAGCAGAATTCCCTATATTTGATAAGGTTTGTTGGGAACATTTCGAATGGCAATTTCGTTTTGAGTATCTAAGTTGGCAATTGAAATAAATTTAACCATTTGAATGTATTGACATAGGTGGACGTCAATGGTCCAAGTACAGCTCCGGTTTACCAGTTTCTGAAGTCAAGTGCTGGTGGATTTCTTGGTGACTTGATCAAATGGAACTTTGAGAAGTTTTTGGTGGACAAGAATGGCAAGGTTGTCGAAAGATATCAACCTACGACTTCCCCTTTCCAAATCGAGGTATGTTAGTTTTATATTACGGTAAAAACTGTTTATCTTATTGGGTTTTTTGCTCTCCCATTCTAATTCAGATAGGTTTAATGGACTGTGATGGATCTCTTTTCTGTTTCATGATTAGCCTGAATGATATGCTCCTTATTGCACACACATCTGCAAAACGTTAGTGTGTATTCTGCTTTTCGTTTGCCGTGCTAGTGCTAATCATGCCATGCATTCATGCTGAGAGATCTAGTCGATCGTAGCACAGACTATTCATTTTTATTTTGAAGCTTCAAAAAAAGAAGCAGCTCGTACCCTGCCCCCATCTAATTTTTACGATAACATGCTTGTACGTCGTGTGACGCTAACCCGCCTGCTTCAAACTGTTACAGAAGGACATCCAGAAGCTGTTGGCTGCTGCATAGAAGCATCATACTACGTGCCGCAAAGAACAAAACTAAACCAATGCTGATTCAAGTAAAAGATCTCGTTGATTGCTTTTCCTCCTCAAAATACATTCTCTGAGTCTGTATACTTAGAAAAACTGAATGGATACCTTGTAATGAAACTTGTTAACGTGTAAAGATTGGTTCATAGAAAATGCAGAATGAGAGTTTTGAAGTGAAGTATTTTTCACGAACTTGCAAAAGAATGGACATACGACCTTGATCATTCATGAAATGAACGCGATTTCTACATTATTTTTAGCATTAAACCCAGGCCACTGGCTAGCTACACCCACGCTCTCCGGCCAGGGTCTAATGAGTTCGAGAATGTTATGGACAGTGATCGTTACATTTCTAATCAAGATGAAATACTTAAGCATGTAGTTTTTGCCTATGGAATGGACGTCGTAAGGCGAAGTTGTTCAACATGCAAAATCCTGCAGTTGCACACTCCTAGAATGGACAACAATCTTTGTCGATCTTACACTTCTTTTCGTCACAATAATCTGGAGGATCCGCAACCAAACCTTGCGCCATCACTGTAAAGACTAGAAAGCGTAGGTCGTAGATGGTCAGCATCCGGAATCGGAAATAATTTACAGTCTCATAGTAAATATGTCACGACTCAAAAGTTATGTATATGAGATATAAAACAATTTGCTAAAAACGTATAACTTGGAAAAACAAAGACATCTTATTCACATATAAAAAGCGTTACACCTAATTCCTACCACTCCAATGTATAAATAAAAGGTTTTAATCAAGGTAGGGATGAGGTCGAATGTACGTATGTCGTACCCTTTTTAAGAACAAAGAGAGTTTTTTTTTTCACGGAAGAACCATAGTAAAAGTTTCTTCGGGAAAACACACCCAAACTATAAATTTAAATAGTAAAAGACAAGGATTAACCTGATGAAGCGATGAATAAGAGTAAAATGATCATCTTGTAAGAAGTTCCATTCATTTTGCATGCCCTTCTTTATTTATTATTGAGAAATATTGAGATTTAGATGAAATTTCTATACAATTATTATGTAATTCTTAATGAATTAATCTATGGTGACCTCGCTATTAATAGCATCACAAAGAGGATTGTAATCGTTGATCTTGTTTATATCCAATGTGATATGGTCATATGATAACGATTCATGTCCATGTATGTGCAGTGTAGAATCAGATGCAATCAAATAATATGGATTGAATCTAATAATGCTATATAGGGAGTAGTCCGTATATATTAAGAGCAATTATTACTCCTTAGTCTGGTTAAGGATATATTTGGTAAAACTAGCTGAAACAGTAGATAGTAATAGTAAACGAATGCTGAAATGGTTCTGAAATAAAAGATTATAGAATTAGCCAATAGGAGTCTTTGGTAAAATTAGCTCATATAGCAGCTCATGCTTATAAAACTACATAAAAATGCATTATTTATTTTTAATTTTATTTTATGAAATAAATAAGGCTAAATTCACAATAAAATTATGATAAATAGCTTAAATTTAGATAAGTTACATGCGGTAACTTATTAAATAAGCTACCTTATTATTTTAGCTAGTTGAGTTAACAAACCAACTTATTTGATTAAATTAAAGAGCTTAAAAAACTAGTGAAATAAGTTGGTTTATTGTACATACCAAATACCAAACATATCCTAAATTGTTCATAACAGGAAAATAATGATTTGGGCATCATCATAAAAAAATTGAAAATAAATATAAGCAAATCAAATCAAAAGTTTTTCTATTCCATTTTGGATGACTAATGTTATATCTTTGATGGGACATAAGACCATTGTAACTTGCAACTTTGATTTTCCTTACCTGGCCTTTTATGCGTGAGAAATCAAACATTCAAACAACAGTTGTTTTAACGTGTGGTTTTTTAAATGCGTGAGATCAATCTCATATTTTGTTTTTCCAAACCAGAATCTCACTCAAATAAGGTAGATTTTGAGTTCTGAGCACACGTTAGAAAACCGATAAAGAAAATCATCGATTCTTGATTACTATAGGGTGGTTACCACTTACTCCCTCTGTCCCATCTCAAACGCCCCTTGTGATATTTGTAATGTACAGTAATAAGAAAAATTGATATAATAAGTTAAGTGGGGTAATATTAGAAGAACATGTTCCAAAATAGTTAGAGTGTTTAAGGTGTGATAATATAAATTCACTATCAATAACATTACTTTATCATTACACTGTTCTGTTACTACTCACTACCATTTATTAATTGACCAATTTTTTTTTTTCCCCTTTCTGATGAAATGAGACCAAAATGTTGTATAGTCATGTATACGTTTCTTTTTCCCTCCAAAAAAAAAAAAAAATGTATACTCTGGAGTACGTTTCTTTGCTTTTATAATATTTTGCCCCCCATCCACAAAATTCCAACTACGTACTTCCCAAGTCAACCTTCTCGATCTCATATTTCCTCCGATCTCAAATAACACCCATCTTCTTCCTTACTCTTCTTCCCCATATGAGCTCCTCCAACAACAACAACAACAACAATGATAATCTCATCACAAAAACAATCCAATGGCTAAAAGTGCTCTCATCCTCCTTAACACCATCCTTCATATTCGGCGTCGTTGTCGTCTACTTCCTCGACCATGGTTTCTCCGGTTCCTACTTTCGTGTCGTGTCCGATTTCTATTGGAAAGACGTGCAACAGATAAACCCTTCCCATGCACAGTTTTACGTAGGACTTTACTACATTCCTTGGATCATGCGCCCAATGTGGGGCCTACTTACTGACATCCTCCCCGTCATGGGATACCACCGCCGGCCGTACTTTGTACTCTCCGGGATAATTGGGGTGGTTTCAGTGGTGGTTCTCATGGCGGACTTGACCCTGCCACCGAAGCTGGCGTTGTTGTGTATGGTTGGGGTTTCGGCCGGGATGGCGGTCGGGGTGGTTACGATTGATGCGTGTATTGCTAAGAGTAGTATTGAGGTGAAGGAAGTTGCGGCGGATTTGCAAAGTCTCGGCGGTTTTTGTGCGTCCGTCGGTGCTTTGCTTGGTTTTGCTTCTAGTGGTGTTTTTGTTCATCGTCTTGGTGCTCAGGTAATTTAATTTAATTTAATCTAATTACTACTTGTAATTTAATTTACGATGTTATTAAATGTTAGAGGTCTCATATATAAACGCGCATTTATTGTAACATAAATTGTCACAGGAGTTACTTATGTATATTTATATTAATTTTATATTAATGATGAGTGGTGAAAACTTACTTAATATTTAGAAGTGGGGTGTTTAAAGAAAGACACCCCAGAGAGGACATTGGGGTTTTTAAGGGAGACGGAAGGAGTAGCCGTTAAAATGTAGCATAGTAACCACTTCTCACTTAAGTAATTATTCAATGTGGTTTAGGTGTTGATTAATTATGATGAAATAATGTAAATGTTGCGGGTCAGGTGATTTGAATTCGACCTTTTCCGTGTTGGTACATACACTATCTGGTGATGGTGATGAATATGTGTGGGGTAGTAATTATATAAGTACTTTTGTCATAAAAGAGTCATATCGAAATCAAATATAGTTTAAACAATTGAAAAGAACGCAAGGAGAATGTAGTCGAGTAGATGCTTTGATTTCTATTTTTGGATGTCAGCTTCGTAGTCTTATACTCTTATGTGTAGTGCTCTAGTAGTAGTAATGTATAGTTAATTAAGGTTAAGATCGAGATCTGAGTTGTTAAATTAAAGTAAAGTAAACATGGGAAGTTGGTCAAATAATGTGACACAAAGTGTTGAACTTGGCGCTCCTTGAAGACAGGCCACTGCCAGGATTTGGTGTGTACTGTACTACTGTGTAGTGAGGTGGTGGGTAGTTGGGTACGCACGCACTGACGATTTTGGTTGTTTTCCTAGCTAACTTTTCAATTTGTTTCAAATTTGAGGAAAAATTGTACTCTTTCGGGTGAATTAGTGTCGGTATGTTCATAATGAATTATAAAAGACCCGTATAAAATCGGTTAAAAAATAAGTTGTACGGTGGAATTTGTCAATCAAGGCATTGGTCGAAAAAATATTTAAATTCATCAAGGCCTAGTAACGACTTGGATCCTCTCACATTCCTTCTCGTATTATTATTATTCGTTTCGACTGAATACTAGAGTCAACCATTTGTGAACTGACAATTCATATTTGACAAGTGAACGAAGAAGTAGGACTTATTTGCACTAGTATGTATCTTGTAGGGGGCACTTGGGCTTCTAGCAATTCCACCCGCTTCAGTTCTAATATTGGGCTTTGTTATCCATGAAGTGAAAGGGACCAAAGCTAGTCAATTTCAAGCCAGCGAGAAGGTACCATTTTTCTATTTTTCTATGCATTTGCTTAATACATTGGTTTTTGTGTTGACGAGATTTAGTCGAGTCTCAAAGATAAAGATAGTCGATCTACATAGAATATCGTTTAATTTCCACATCGTCATGCACGCGGAATTTTCATATAGGCTGCTGACAGGTTGGGAAAGGCAGTTAAAAATATGTATACGACTATGAGACTTCCCCAAGTTTGGAAGCCATCACTCTTTATGTACCTCTCTCATGCCCTCAGTTATAGCACTCATGAAGGCCATTTTTATTGGTATACTGATTCAAGTGCTGGCCCCGGATTCTCTAAGGTACATGCCCTACTTATTAATGACTATTCTTCGTTCGCTTATAAACTATGTAAGGTCACTCGGTACTTATGTATTTTGAGGAATGTGTACCCACTAAACGGTCAGTCAAACTAGATGACAGGTTAGATAAAATTCCAAGCTAACTTTACATGCATTTTTTTTTTGGAACATTAATTAATCGATTAGTAGATACAACCCTCCTCAATATGCGTGCCAAACGGCCTTAAATACGAAATTTATAGGCGAACAGAGGGCAGTAGCTTTGTGCTCTTAGCATGTTCATGGATAAAATGAAGTTTTTCAATTCGAAATGTGGTAACAAATTAAAGGAGTATGTTAGTATGTATAGTGACAATGTTTCGTTTTGTAAAAATACAGGAATTTATAGGAATGATTTACGCAATTGGTGCAATAGGATCAATAATAGGTGTACTAATCTACCACAAGTACTTGAAAGATTTCCCATTTCGGAAACTCTTATTCGCGATCCAGCTCTTATATGCCACATCGGGAATGATCGATCTCTGTTTTATCCTAAGATGGAACTTAAGACTAGGGATCCCAGACTCATTCTTCATAATCATGGAAGAAACAGTGTTACATGCCATATCACGTATACGTTGGATGCCGATGCTGGTTCTAAGCGCGAAATTATGTCCCTTAGGCATCGAAGGGACATTTTTCGCGCTTTTAATGTGCATCGACAACCTTGGTTCTCTCTCGTCCAAGATGATCGGAGGGTTAGCTCTTCATACGTTGAATGTTTCTAGGACTAATTTTACTAACTTGTGGTTGGCCGTCTTTTTAAGGAATTGTTTAAGGTTCGCTACGCTTGGTTTAATTTTTCTCGTCCCAGATGCGACACAATACGATGTTTTGGTCCCTAGTACGGTCGAGGACAGTAGATCGGGTAGAAAGAGTAGTAAAGAGGTCGTTGATTTGGAACTTGTACCCTTAAATGTAGACATTTGATACTTGATACTACATATCGTAACACGGCAATCACGCAATCATGTATTTATACGTTATTATGTAAATATATTGTGTAAAGAGCGCGACAATAATCACATAGAGAACTATATTTAAGCGTATAAACAATTTTTCTGCCAACTATGCAAAGATTATCTGAATCCACACTTTGTGTCGTCGTACATACGTAGTTGAAACCAACTACTCGTACTAGTAACTTCAATGGTTGGATAAGCAAAATATATAAAACGATGGATATTCACTTAATGCACAAAACTCATAATATTTATTTGAAGATCGAGTATATTTATTACTCCGATCCACACACGCTTGCATGACATAACATGGTCGAGAACATATAAATTTGACAATATTAACATATAAATGTACGCGTACATATCGTTAATAGGTAAAATAACACTCAACCATTAAAGTACAATGTACGAAAATAAGTTCAACATGAAGTGTTAAACGAACACACAAACACAACGAAAAGTAAAATATTATTGATTTATTGACGCTAGAAATCACCACCAATCACGATGTCACAGTATATATGTAGTCCATATCAAGCACACCAATTCAAGTAAGAATAGCAGTATGATCCTTCACAGCAATGAACATAATCATCCCACGGCCAGAATTGACCGCAAAATTGCCCGGGCCCTGCACAGCTTTGCGCCGTCGCCACCACAAAGCTTTGCACCATCACTGCATCAGAAATTCGAAACGAACTCTTAATTAGACACGTTCATGTAAACATATGATCTTTAATTAAAAATTTCTATGCGCAACATCAATTACGAGAATATGTAGGTCAAACAGTCAAACTACTATAGCTAGGTTGACTTGTAATCGTAAGTGTTTCACATTCAAAATTGTGTACAGTGACTATTCCGATAACCAAATGATATATAAATTCTTTTTTGAAGTAAAAATGCTATATAATTTTGGACGAGAAGTGAAATAAAATATTAAACATGTGCAAACCTAATCCGATGATGAGAAGAAAAGCGAAATGCATGTTCTTGAGAATTTCCATTTTTCGATGGGAAGAATATGATTTACTTAAATACTTAGCTTACTGATGAATGTGTTTTATGTGTATGTATGTAGTTCATACGCCCACGATGTCACATATTTATACTAGCATTGATCATCAGCTTTGGGCATGTTTTGGGATGATTACTTGTTTTAAATTATAGTCTTTATAATCAATTCTAGTTTATAGTGTCAACTAAAACAATTGAAGAATTGCAACTTAAATCATGGAGTGCTTTTATAATGACTAATAATGTCTTAATGATCGAGCAATCAAGTATTCTCTGAGGCAATTGTATGTATTTGGAATCTCATATTGACTAGAAGTATTGCCTTGGCATTACTACCGGTAAATTTTTAATATTTGCACAAGATAAATAATCTGATCGATCTTTCTTCTAAATAATTAAAGGGAACACGGAAAAAAAAAAAAAAAAAAAAAAAAACCTAACACAGTAACACACTAACACCTTACTCATAGTTGTACTGTGAAGAAGATGCTCATGTGATATTCATTATTTTGCTTGTAGCATCATCTATATAATTAAATAGACTAATACGGAGTACTAGTATATCTAAAGAGGATTATGTATAGTGACAATGTCTCGTTTTGAAAAAATGCAGGAATTTATAGGATTGATTTACGCAATTGGCGCAATAGGATCGATCAATAATAGGTGCACTAATTTACCACAAGTACTTGAAAGAGTTCCCATTTCGGAAACTCTTATTCGCGATCCAGCTCTTATATGACACATCGGGAATAATGATCGATCTCTGTTTTCTCCGAGGATGGAACTTAAGACTAGGAATCCCAAACTCATGCATTCTTCATAATCATAGAAGAAACAGGGTTACATGCCATATACGTTGTCGATGCTGGTTCCAAGTAATAGGAAAAACGGAAGGTGACGATATTATTATATTACAATATACGGTGCTATGGTAATATCATATATATCGTTAAAATCGTAGCTATTGTGAATATGTACGAAATACATTTATGGTAGGTTGTATTTAGAAAAGTTGTATCACTTGTACTTAAGACGGTGGTTGTGTTACAGATAACGACCACGTTCGCCGGCTTCAGTTAAGCCATCTTCCATGCCACGTGGTATGTGTCTCTAATTTTCAATTAAAACAATTTATTTACTTGTATTTTATGCTACAGAGTATAGATGGGCATTTCATCTTTGGTAATAAATAAGTGATTTTTTTTCTATATAAAAAAATAACAATTTTTTTATTATAAAAAATCAGTATTTACTATTAATAGATTTCATCTTTACCTTATTATTTTGTACTTTCCTTATTATTTATTGAACTGAATTCACATCATCCATAATGAAAGTGAAAGTTTTATAAAGTATAGTATTAATCGACATAAGTATCTGTTCAAAAAGAAATAAAATGATAAAATTTATTTCGGGCGTAGCCCGGGTAGTAAACTAGTAGGATTGTATTATTGATGAAATCAATGAGAGAGAAAACATGTACGAACGATTGAGAAACACGAAACACGAATCATGTCTGATAAATTCCGCTGCGTTATGTTTCTCCCCATGAACTAGTTTCATGGTACCTATCGATCGACCCGAATTCCGTAACACTAATCGCGAAATTATGTCCCTTAAGCATCGAAGGGACATTTTTCGCACTTTTGATGTGAATCTACAACCTTGGTTCTCTCTCGTCCAAGATGATTGGAGGGTTAGCTCTCCATACGTTGAATGTTATGTTTCTAGGAATAATTTTACTAACTTGTGGTTGGCTGTCTTCTTAAGGAATTGTTTAAGGTTCGCTACACTTGGTTTGATTTTTCTCGTCCCAAATGCGACACAATACGATGTTTTGGTCCCTAGTACGGTTGAGGATAGTAGATCGGGTAGAAAGAGTAGTAAGGAGGGCGTTGATTTGGAACTTGTACCCTTAAATGTAGACATTTGATACTTGATACTACATACCGTAACACGGGAATCACGCAATCATGTAATGATACATTTTTATGTAAAGATATTATGTAAAGAGCGTGACAGTAATCACATAGAGAATTATATTTAAGCGTAAAGATCATTTTTCTGCCAACTCTGCAAAGATTATCTGAATCGACACTTTGTGTCGTCGTACATACGTACTCTAGTTAAAACCAACTACTCGTACTAGTAAGGCCCTGTTTAATAGGACTGCATCTTTCTGAACTGAACTGATCTGATCTGAATGATTCTGATCTGATCTGAATGATTCTGATCTGATCTGAATGATTCTGATCTGATCTGAATGATTCTGATCTGATCTAAATTGGTTGAAAATTTGATTGAATTTCAACGAATTAGTATCAATTATGGACCAAATACATAGATAATTATTTGAACATTTCTGAACTGAACTGATCTGATCTGAATGATTCTGATCTGATTTGAATTCATCTGAGAATAAGTCCTATCAAACAGAGCCTAAGTACTAACTTCAATGGTCAGATAAGCAAAATATATAAAAAGATGGATATTCACTTAATTAATGCACAAAACACATAATATTTATTTGAAGATCGAGTATATTTTATACTCCAATCCACACACGCTTGCATGACATAACATGGCCGGAAAACATAATTTTACCATGTTAACATACGTACATGTCGTTAATAAATAAAATTGTAACACCCCACAATTTTGGGACTTTAATTAATTAGGGTGTTACGTTTATTAATCATTTTGAGAGAATTAATAAGAGTCATTTTGGGAATTTGGTGAATTATAGACTATATTATTAATTGGGTAGCTCTATTTTTGGGAAGTTCTATAATTGGGTTATTGGACTTGAATCGAGTTTATAGATCACTCATCTCACCCGATTAATAAAACCCGAACCCGAGTGTAATCCCTTACCCATTGATATAAACAAAATAAGAAACCCTACCTTCCCCTCAATTTATTCGGCCTCTCTCCATCTCCTCTCTCTCCTTTTCGTTTTCCTCCACCCGCAGAACATCTCAGCAGGACAACATCAACTTCAAACACACATAATTCTCTCATAAAATCTCTGATTAAAGCGTGGTTGGTGGCGTTAGAACCGTGCTTTCGATAAAAATCCAGGAATATATAAATCGTGCCAAGATTCTATCGGATGCTACTTGTGGTGGTGTTTTAGTGGAGCTGTGTCTATTTACCCGAGAATCTGTTCCGCCCCTCGGTGTTTTGAGGATTCCCGTCGACTCCTAAGGAATTAGAGGACGATATTTTATGTAGATATCACTTACTCTATCATTAACAATATATCCAAAATTGGTAAGGCCTAGACTTCTGTATCAAAAGTTACATTGGTTTTCGTGAGTAAACCCTAATTGTCTTTCGTGGTTCATTGTGAAGTTGATTCCCGTCGATCCGTTTAGAGTTTGTGGACGAAATTTTGAGGAGAGTTTTCTGACATACCCTTCTACAACATACTAAAATTTGGTGGTCATCCAATATCGGAGGTAAAAGTTATTTGTGTTTCTTTACCACTGTTCCTTTGAGGATCCGTTTCATATTAGTGAAAGTTGTGAGTTGTAAGACTTATGTTTACATATTTTTGATTAGGGAATTGTGGATTGAGTTTATAATTGGATGATTAAGGATTAGCGTTATGAGGTAAGAACGTTGGTTACAATCCCAACCACGAAAGCTAAACTCCAAAGATTATCTCGTCTTGATACTAACCTTGCTTCTAATGACCATTGCTTACGTATTATCCCTATCGTTGTCCTACTATTTTTGTATCATTATCACTTGGATTAACCTTGCAGCGTTCCCGCCTTTCGGCACAAAGAACCGGCCCTTCGGCCTCTTGATTTCGCCCGGCCCGGCCTCTCGGCCGAGCGTGTGCGTCGTTATTACTTCGTTGTGATTTTGATGTGATTGTATGATTTATGTTATATTAACGATTGTATAATGTATTGTTTACGCGCGTATGATTGTGTACATTAATGTTTATGATATTGTATGACGATGAAAACCACCTAGAGTAAGGTGACGGGACCAGGTTCGGTCACCTCTATACCTCTGATCAAGGTAGTTTAAGGTCGGGTTAGCTACCGACTTCCTAATAGACTTTCCTCCTAGGGGTACGCATCCTACTGGATCCCTAGCGAGGGGTGTGCACACTTTAAGTTATTAGGGGCATGTTTGTACTGCTCTAGCTCGCGCTGGTACGAGATTGTGGTGGCTGTGGGGTAGGAGCCCAGCCTTGATCTGTAGCAAGACCGTCGGATCTTGTAGCGATATGGAGATTATCGCGCTATATTATCGATGAACGATTGTCTATTATAATGCTTGCTTATTATTTGTTAGCTACGCGCCTCAAGGCGCGTATCTTTTGTTCGCTTGTATTTTGTGCTTCTTACTCAGCCTGTATGCTGACGTTCTTTATTCTCGTTCGTTCCCTACCATGTTCTGGGGCCTGTGTCACTTTTTGATGGCATAGTTGACAGGTCTTGTTGAGTTTGGATGCTTGCTTGAGGAACGTTAACATGCTGGGGTTTCTTAAACGTCTATTGGATTATTTCATTTGATTATGTAATTTTGAATTCCGTTTTGAGAACTGTAGTTCGACATTTAAAGACTTCCGCTATTTTATCTTTCGTTGGTTTATTGTAATCGAATTTCTAGCCTAGCAATTGACTTGGTAGTCAGTTGCGGCGTGACAATTCTAAATTATTTCTATTTATAGTTCAGTCAAAATTTAGGGTTGTTACAAAAATAACACCCAATTATTAAAGTACAATGTACGACAATAACTTCAACATGAAGTGTTAAACGTAAAAGACATCCCCCAAAAAAAGAAGTGTTAAAACGTAAAATGCATAATTGCATACACACAAACACAACGAAAAGTAAATTATTGACGCTAGAAATCACCACCAATCACGATGTCCCAGTATGTAGTCCATATCAAACACACCAATTATAATAAGTGCAGTATGATCCATGACAGCAATCAACATAGTCATCCCACGGCCAGAATCTACCGCAAAATTCCCCGGACCGTGCACAACTTTGCGCCACCACAAAGCTCTGCACCATCACTGCATCAGAAATTCGAAACGAACTCTTAATTAGACACATTCGTGTATACATATGATCTTTAATTAAAATTTCTATGCACAACATCAATTACGAGAATATGTAGGTCAAACACTCAAACTACTATAGCTAGGTTGACTTGTAATCGTAAGTGTTTCACATTCAAAATTGGTACAATGACTATTCCGATAACCAAATGATATATAAATTCTTTTTTAAAGTAAAAATGCTATATAATTTTGGACGAGAAGTGAAATAAAATATTAAACATGTGCGAACCTAATCCGATGATGAGAAGAAAAACGAAATGCATGTTCTTGAGAATTTCCATTTTCCGATGGGAAGAATATGATTTACTTAGCTCATTGATGAATGTGTTTTATGTGTATGTATGTAGTTCATACACCCACAATGTCACGTATTTATACTAGCATTGATCATTAACTTTGGGCATGTTTTGGGATGATGAATACTTGTTTTAAATTATAGTCTTTATATTCAATTCTAGTTTATAGTGTCAACTAAAACAATTGTAGAATTGCAACTTAAATAATCATGGAGTGCTTTGATAGTGACTAATAATGTCTTAATGATCTAGCAATAAAGTATTCTCTAGGCAATTGTATGTATTTGGAATCTCATATTGACTAAGCTAGAAGTATTGCCTTAGCAAGTTAGCATTACTACGGGTAAATTTTTTAATATTTGCACAAGATAAATAACCTGATCGATCTTTCTTCTAATTAAAGGGAACACGGAAAAAAAATAACACAGTAAGACCTTACTCATAGTTGTACTGTAAATTGAAGAAGATGATACTTATGTAGTTATTGTGATATACTGATATTAATTGTTTTGCTTGTAGCATCGTCTATATAATAGACTAATACGGAGTACTAGTATATCTAAAGAGGAGTACGTATAGTGACAATGTCTCGTTTTGTAAAAATGCAGGAATTTATAGGAATGATTTATGCAATTGGCGCAATATGATCAATAATAGGTGTACTAATCTACCACAAGTACTTGAAAGAGTTCCCATTTCGGAAACTCCTATTCGCGATCCAGCTCTTATATATATGCCACATCGGGAATGATCGATCTCTGTTTTATCCTAAGATGGAACTTAAGACTAGGAATCCCAGACTCATTCTTCATAATCATAGAGGAAATAGTGTTATGTGCCATATCACGTATATGTTGGATGCCGATGCTGGTTCTAAGCGCGAAATTATGTCCCGTAGGCATCGAAGAGCGTTTTTCGCACTTTTGATGTGAATCAACAACCTTGGTTCTCTCTCGTCCAAGATGAATCGACAATCTTCATACGTTGAATGTTTCTAGGACTAATTTTACTCACTCGTGGTTGACTGTCTTTTTAACGAATTGTTTAAGTTTCGCTACACTTGGTTTGATTTTTCTCGTCCCTAGTACGGTTGAGGACAGTAAATCGGGTAGAAAGAGTAGTAAAGTGGTCGTTGATTTGGAACTTGTACCCTTAAATGTAGACATTTGATACTTGATACTACATACCGTAGCATGGCAATCACGCAATCATGTATTGATAAATTATTATGTGGAGTAAGTTGTACATTTTAAAGTCCCCTCGAGAGACTTTTAAAAAAAAATTAATTACTACGATCGTCTTTACATACTGATCTTCATAACAAAACTAATAATTCTACATATATCAATTTGTGTGTATCGTTGTTGTGCGATCCTAGATCTTTCCTCGAGCTAATGGTCTCACGTAAGACAATGAAATTACTTTAATTACTGAGTTAAGATCGCGACAATTAGTTGTAAAGATATTGTGTAAAGAGCGCGACAATAATCACATAATTGAAGAACTATATTTAATTTGAGCAATTGAGCGTTTAGATAAAAAAATTTGCCAACTGTGTATGCATGCAAAGATTATCTCAATCCACACTTTGTGTCGTACGTAGTTGAGTACTCCGTACGACGGTACTAATTAAACCAAATACTCGTACTAGTAACCAATAGTCGAACAAGCAAAATATATAAAACGATGGATATTCACCACTATGATGCACAAATAACTCATAATATTTATTTGAAGATCGAGTATATTTATCACTCCAATCCACACACGCTTGCATGACATAACATGGCCGGAGAACATATGAATTTTACTATGTTAACATGCATACATGTCGCTAATAGGTAAAATAACACCGAACCATTAAAGTAAAATGTACGACATACGGTAACTTCAACATGAAGTGTTAAACGTAAAATGCATACACAAACACAACGAAAAGTAAAATATTAACGCTAGAAATCACCACCAATCAAGTACACCAATGCAAGTAAGAATAGCAGTTGTATCCTTCACAACAGTAAACATAATCATCCCACGGCCATATTTTACCGCAAAATTGCCCGGACCCTGCACAGCTTTGCGCCGTCGCCACCACAAAGCTCTGCACCATCACTGCATCAGAAATTCGAAACGAACTCTTAATTAGACAAATTCATGTATACATATGATCTTTAATTAAAATTTCTATGCGCAACATCAATTACGAGAATATGTAGGTCAAACACTCAAACTACTATAGCTAGGTTGACTTGTAATCGTAATTGTTTCACATTCAAAGTTAAATTGTGTACAATGATTATTCCGATAACCAAATGATATATAAATTCTTTTTTTGAAGTAAAAATGCTATATATTTTGGACGAGAAGTGAAATAAAATATTGTGCAAACCTAATCCGATGATGAGAAGAAAAGTGAAATGCATGTTCTTGAGAATTTCCATTTTTGAATGGGAAGAATATGATTTACTTATTGATGAATAATGTCACGTATTTATACTAGCATTGATCATTAACTTTGGGCATGTTTTGGGATGGTGACTACTTATTTTAAATTATAGTCTTTATAGTCAACTCTAGTTTATAGTGTCAACTAAAACAATTGTAGAATTGCAACTTAAATCATGGAGTGCTTTGATAATGACTAATGACTTATTAATGATTGAGCACGTAAATAAAAGAGTTTACTACATCCAATTGTATGTATTTGGAATCTCATTTTGACTAGAAGTATTGCCTTAGCATTAATACGCGTAAATTTTTCAATATTAGATAAATAATCTGATCGATCTTTCTTATAAAGGGAACCCGAAAAAAATAACAAAAAATAAAAAAATTAAACTAACATCTTGCGCATAGTTGTGAAGAAGATGCTCATGTAGTCATGTGATGTTAATTGTTTTGCTTGTTAAGTGCTAGTATATCTAAAGAAGAGTCGATCATTGAAAAGAAGAGACATATAATAACTAGACTAGGAAGGTCTATGCCTATCTACTTGAAATCAAATCAAATTGGTTGAAAGCTACGACATAAACAATGATGTGGGATATACCCTAAACCCTCGTATATTCCAGGATCTCCTTGGTAGCCTAGTGGTGAAGGACTGAAGGCAATGTCCTTCCACCCCGGTGACCAAAGATCGATCCTTGCCTACATGGGATGAGGGATCCCCTTACCTTCCCCCCTCTTTCCCATGGGTTTGGGTCTGATTTTCAATTGGGCTTATTCCTGGCGGTAGGAACACCAAGCTGGAGGGCCCAGCTTACCTTAATAAAAAAAAAAACCCCTCGTATATACACTACCGATTCATATGAAGAGAAAAGAAACTTGATTGTTCGAGCAACATTAACAATAATAGTTCAAAGTTCAAGCTAATAGCCACACAGAAATAAATTCTCGACACAATAGTGATGTGTGTTTTTCACTATTACTTAAATCAATCCATTTGTATATTTCCATATAAATTAATACTTTTTTTTTTAGACAAACAAATGCTACACATTGTACAGAGTTATGGTCACAGATTGTACAGAATCAAAGATCCTATTCTGATAATCCATGTCGAGTATAGTATACTCCTTAGTCCTGATCTACAATCGAGGAAAAAGTTACACTTCGTATATAATTGTATAATTTCCTGCAAGTCATTTAAACTTTGGCGCGAATTTATCTAATACGAGTCACTCATTGGTTGAGTCATTGGTCAAATAAGAACGGGTGTAGTTCGACATGACTTGAGTCAGCAAAACCACAGTCCCATAGACTCGAACCCCTGGCTCACGCAACTCCGAACCACATGTTTCTTTGCGACTCGGAAATTTTTGTTCAAGTCGTTCTTTCGGTCAACCGCCGACTATCAGAAGTTGAGTGTTGAAGACTCTACATAAACCCCTTTTCTCTCTCCTCTCAGAATCTTACAATTCCTCAACCTCGCAAATCGCAATTTCAATTCACCATGGTAAAACCATTTTTCTCTCTCCTAATTACTTTAATTTGTTTATATAATCATTGATTAATCATCATGGCGCATGATTATCATTAGTCGATTACTCGAATTTCCCCCATGTTGATTTTAATTTTGCGGTTGTTTTGGGAATTAGGGTTTTGACGGGTTTAGGGTTTAGTGTTAATTCGATTGATTAGGAACTGTTTTTGTGTTTAAAGTTGTGATCTTTGTGGTATGTAGCATTTGTTTAGAGTTGAATTGCAGTAATTCGTGGCTAAAGTGATGAATTCTTCATGTTTTTCCATTTTTTGGGGTTGGAATTGATTTGGGGATTAGGGTTTTTGTGCAAAGTTTTGCTCTTGGTTGAGTTCTGTATGATTGAGTGTTTAAAGTTGACGGAGATGAGAAAATCGAGGAATTTTGTTTGTATTTGATGATCTTTTGGTGGTTGCGAATGGCTGTGAAAACGTGCGCATTGGTTTTTATGTTTATGTTCACATTTCATTTCGCACAAAACGGTTACCAGATGACTATTCATGTTAGCCAACCCCCAAACATTTTGGGAATAAGGCTTGGTTGTTGTTGTGGTTGTTGTTGTTTACGTTTCATTTTGCGGCGGGGCTTGAGAGGAAAGGATGGACCTTTCTTTTATTTGTGTGAAAGTTTAGAATTTATCTGGCTATCGTAATGGCTGTGAAACCATGCACATTGGATTTTATCTTCACGTTTCATTTCACACGGGGCTTGAGAGGAAAGGATTGACCTTTCTTTTGTTTGTGAAAGTTTAGCATTTACGGAGAGTATCTGACTATCGTTGTTGATCCATCTTTCCTTTATTTGTGAAAGTTTAGTACTTATCTGGTTATCGTAATCGTTGATCCGCTTTCTTTTTTATCTGCATTTATGTTTCATTCCATCTTCTCAATTTAGATTGACATACCAGTTTGGTGCATTGTTACTGGATGTCGGTTCTTTAATTTGGTTGACAACTGTCTTTTGGGGGGCGTTGAGGTTTCACGAAAATTGCTTTCTTCAAGTTTATATCTATCTTGTAGACAGATGAATGTATCACTAGAGCTGCTAGTACTTTGTTTAACATTTTATGTTCATGCTATAAAGTACTTGTTTCAAGTAGTTGAGTCCATGATCGTTTCTCCGAGGAAAGTCATATGCTTGAAGCTAAGTATGCTTTTGTGTGATTGGTGTGGTGAATCCATGCCTGCAACTATGTCTACCTCAACACAACAGCTTGTAATTAACTTATATGTTAGACATAATAAGTTTGCATTTGATGGTTACTACTTACCAGTTACAACAAAGTTCTCTTTACAGCTCGGTCGTTTTTAGAATTGGGCTTTGACTAAACATGGCAGGTCAAATCAGAGTAGACTCCCCTTGTATATTTTTTACTGCTTCCAGCAGTCCTTCTAGTGCTTATTATCTGATAGTTAATCTGAACTTTGTCTGCAGGATAACAGGCATACTATTATTCTGATGCAGCTGTCCCATAATAGAGCGTCGAGAACATTTATGGATTACGAATCAATAAGTCAAGCCATGGATGGTATGTTTTCTCACGACTGTATCTTTTTTTTACTTTTTTTTTTTCCTTTCTGGTTCTGACTGCATCTGTGGAGGATAATCAAAACCCTAGCATAGGCTTCCATAAATTTTTTTTTAAATTTCTACTTGGATGGTCCTGGTGCTATCTTTTGGTCCTGTCAGTCACACTGATAAATGTGATAATACATTTGGCTCAAGTCTTATATAAGTTTTTCTCAAATTCAAAGGGCTAATATTCTAAACTGAGAGGTTCTTGGAAGAATGATAAATTAGGGTATCTTTGATTCGTCCCTGAGGGATTGAACTATGGTTCTTGGTTGCCCTGAGTAATGCCTTGAAGAGGGTTGTTAGGAATGATTGTAGGAGAGCATGTGAATATCTAAGAGTCAGAACCCAAGGTCTTGTATCGTCCTCAGTTTTTTATGGTTGTCTGGGTCGCCAGCCGCCGAGTTTGAAGGAAGTAGTGTAAGGTAGGAGCGGCAGAAGTGCTTCCAGTAAGGGCTTATTTGTGGTGCTTACATTTTTGTCTTAAGTAGGTTTTAATGTTTTAACCTTCATCACTAGACACCCACCCTTTTTTTGTGTGTGCGTGTTCTGAGTACATCTCTGAAGGATAATCAAAGCCCTAGCAAAGGCTTCCATACAGTAATCTTTGAATTTTTACTTGGATGGTCCTGGAGCTTTCTGCTTGTCCCGTCAGTCACACTGTTATACATTTGGCTCAAGTCTTGTATAAGGCCTTAATCTAAAGAGCAAATGTTCTGTAGTCGGAGGTTCTTGGAGGAATAGGTGAATTTGGAGTATCTTTGATTCGTCCCTGGGGGTTTGATCCACGGTTTTTGGTTGCGCCGAGTAACACCTTGAAGAGGGTTTCTGGGATTGATTTTGGGAGAACATGTGGATATCTAAGAGTCGGAACCCAAGTTCTTGGATTTGCCTCGGTTTTCTATGGTTGTCTGGGTCATTGAAGGAAGTAGTGAGATGTAGGAGTGGCAGAAGTGCTTCCAGTAAGGGGCTAAGGGCGCATAAGTGGTGCTCGGAGTTTGGGGCGTAAGTAGGTTTTGATGTGTCACTCTTCTTTTTCTCTCTTTACTTGTAAGAAAAACAAAATACTTAACCATTTTCACTTTTGTTGCTGGCCTAGATACATTATATCACTGTAGTCTATATAACTTTGTTTCTACTGTGCTGCTTTTTTTTTAGCACCCAACACTATTAATGACCAAAAGCAAAAGGGCGGATTCTATAGGATGTTCCCTATAAACTATTCTAATAGTAATATTAATCTGTGAAATATCTTTTGTTGATTTGAGTAATTAGTGATTTTGTGACTGACATGCTTACTTTGACAGGTATTTGTGGTTTGTATGAAAGAAAACTGAAGGAGATAAATCCAACTCTCAGGGACCTCAATTATGATATTGGCGATCTCTATAATTTCATTGATGGGCTTGCGGACCTGAGTGCATTAGTGTAAGTTTCTTTCCTTGTATATTTTATAGCTGTAATGAAAATTCACTTCAAGAGTGCTTATTCTTGCATTCCAAGTTCTTTTTTTCCTTGTATATTTCATTTTTCATGTAGGCTGACAATTGCAGTAACTTCTTTTTTCCTCTGGTGGTTTTATCTTGCATTTCAAGTGGCATGATTTTGGCACGCTTCTTTATCCTCTATTTTTCTCTTAAAAAAACGCTCTAATCATTTAGATAAACGAATGGATTTTACTAAAGTGAATTCCATACTGAATTTCTACTGCGAATGTTATGGTAAATCATGCTATAATGGTTCTTCTGATTATACCAGTGACAGTTTTCTCAAGGTTGATTGATTGAATTGTACCTTGTTTCGTTTATTCGTCTTGTAGTTATGACCGTAACATCCAGGCTTACCTACCCTATGATCGTCAATGGATCAAACAGAAGACTTTCCAAAGACTCAAGAAGTTGGCGCAATGAATCAAGTAGCAGCTTGCTTAATATTGGGGAGTAGCTTGCTATCAACTGCAGAGCTGTTTTGCAGAACTGATGCGGCTATATCTGTAAGAACTTGGTCTATATGCACAAAGCCTTGAATTGCGTGTAATATTAAGTGTACTGGTCTTTCCTTAAACTATGTTGAATTTAGTTGTAAGGAAACACTCATTCATAAATGTGAAGGAATTAGTTTGAATCAAGCCTCTGAAAATTTCTTAATTCTATGTCTCGATTTGGTCTGGGATCGACATACCGGAGTAGCTAATTATCATCTTTCTTGAAAAGTTACGAGAAGAAAAACATCCTGTGCTTTTGTGTCACATTTCCTTGGTAGGGAAGAAATGACTAGATGTAGGCCTTCCCTTCATTTTCGACTTCATAGAATCTCTGGAACAAGTCTTTTGAGCTGAAACAGCCCTTTATGTGAAAGCTGAATCATCTCATCCTCGAAAACTTTTACCTGTCGATCCTGATGTGCGCAATGTGATACACATACTAACATTACTCCATGAAATTTCACACACATGCATGCAATGAATGGGATGCGTGCATTTCAATTCTCATAATTACATCAGCACATTTCATTTCATTTTGGTAATGATTCCAGGAGTAAACATTTTACTACATCAGCAGTATGTTTTCTGTTTGATTGTACTGCATTTTCAGAAACTAGACATGTATTTGTTCATCAGTGACGTAAAAGTGACAGAATAGTGAGGGATCCTAGTTTAAGGTTAGTGCATACCACATACTAATGATATACGGCATACATCTTGAAGAACGAAAGGTTGATAATTGACTTCACTTGCTGGTAGGCGATCTTTTTTTTTTTTTTTTTTCTCTTTTAGTTCGCCTACCAGCGAGAGATTGGTCTTGTATAGTGGACCGACCAACTCTTAATGTTACATGTTAACTTATGCTCGCATTTAATTTTTATGTAATCTGAACTACAATTGTATTATGAAGTCATGACCGGCTATACAATAATTGACTTAAGATTCCTTGTAATTAAAAACAAATGTCAAACTTGACATTACTGTTTTACGCTAAGTATTTAAAGCAGGCATAAAACTTGAAAACGAAGCAATGAATAGTAAACTTTGTAATGATAAATTCCACTCGTAACTAACTTTCTCTGTCTCTCTATAAAACCACATTTTCAACCTAAACTTTACGCTAAGGGTCGTCAACAACTACCAGAGTATTATTCATCTGTTCTTGAGTTTGTATCAGGAGAAGGGAGGTTGGCATCTCTAAGCAATGGTACCGATTACGACAATGGTTTATCTCTTCATCACCTCGATGATCTTCCTCGCAAACCCGTCTGCTTTCCAGACTACTTACGATTATCAATCTCGGGCATCGGTTTCTGGTTTTGGTTTCGGCTTTGTTCATCCAGGTGCTGCTTATATTTAGAGATTCTCAAAGTTTCTGTAGCTGTATGTATAATGTATATGTTTCTAGCAGGTTTCTGTTGCTGCCAACATTCTGGAGAAACATCTTTTAGAGATTCTCCACTAGTTCTATCTTGAAGTAACCAACTTGAATTTTGTATAAAGCTTCTTCTATACTTTTCTCCTTGTCCTTATTTGTTATCTTGGCTCCAACGTTGATTTGTAGATTTCAAAACTCTTATTTTAAACCGTCTCACGTCTTAAGTAGTGATTATAATTAAATACCGAGTTTTCTTTCGAACTCTCAGTTTTCTTAGGGATTTATCTTGAAAACAAACATATTGTGTAATCGGAATCTTATTGCTTAAAGCTGAAGTTTTCAGACAATAGTAGCACAAGACTTGAAAGCAAAGCAATGAATAATAGTCTACATACTTTAACTCATCATCGTGTTCCCCAGTGTTACAGCTGACTTTCCCTTTGTTTGGCACGCTATAAAAGCCAGTTCAACTAAACAGTAGGCCGAGGATGGCGTAATAGTGAAGGGTCAACAACCAAATATCCGTATGCTCGTTTGAGTTTCTAAGAAGAAGGTTGGCATCTCTAATCATGGTCCCAGTTACAACTATGGTTTATCTCTTCGTCGCCTCTAAGTTCTTCCTCGAGAATCCGTCTGCTTTTCAGGTTTCCGACTATCTACCTCTGGCAACGGTTTTTGCTTATGGTTCCGGCATTGTTCACCCAGGTGATCCTGCCATTCTGTAGTTTTCGAGGGAGTTCTAGTTGCAATCGTTCTACATAAATAACTTTTTGCAATGTAACTTAAAGGGCTAAATTTGTCACTGATCGATCAAGAACTTGTCATTGCAATTGACTAAGTTTTAGCTTATTAGTGACGATATTTGGCCAAACTTGGTGAATTTCTACATAGCTTTACATGTTCTGGGGGTTGTGTTCTTTTGTATTTCTTGTCTTTCTTTTTCGGCATTGATCAGTCTCCATTACTTGTATATTGAAGCAGAAGTGAATACTCTGTATAAGTTTATCGTGAAACATTGCAAGATATCTGATGCTTTTCAACCTCAGCTACACATTCTCTGTAGAAGTATATGCATCAAAATTTCGGAAACTGTAAGAAGTTCCTGTGCTTCTTTTCGCGCATGTATGGGATAATCACCCAGGGAAGAATCTTATATTGCGTATAACTGTGTTACACACTTCCAGTATTACAACAAAATGTCTGTACACAAGATTGAAGTTTCAGCTGTTCCAGAGATTTCAACTGAGAAACTGCTATTATTTCAGCTTGTACCTTGTAACATTGCAAGATCTGCAACTGTGTGCGTTTCCATATAATTACAACAGATAATTCGCCCCAGATGGGCAACAATAACTGTGGGTCTACAAAAAAAATGAACTATATGATACAAAAGAATCATGCTACAGTGTAATGCCTTAAGAGAATTGCCTGCTGCTCGAACAATGTATGAACTTCAGGTCTGTCTACCTGCAAAACCTTTCCTGAACGCCAACATGAGGCCTGTCAGATGCTATCTACTGTCAACACTGGTGACAAGGGAGGCTAGCTCAATGTTTTTATCGTCCGATGTTTCTATGTCTGCTGTTTCTTCTGTACTTGAGACGAGAGAAGGAAGAATAAACGAGTTGGTATCAATTCTGGGTATCAAAGATATGGCCAACAGTGGGCAGATTCTGGCTATATTGCGGATCAAAATGGCGATCCAGAGATTGTCAAAGCTTGTTCGTGTAATCTTCAAAACATGGAGTAAGATGCCTCCCAGCCAGGATGAAGTGGATGAACCAACGTTGTCAATAGACATTATCAGCGCGAAAAAGGTGCCTTCAATTCCAGGGGGGCAAAGTTTGGCACTGAGAACAAGTAGAGGCATCCATTTGAGCCTCCCAATAAACTGTGAAGCACATTCGTCAATAACTGCAAAGAAATGATCTGGGATGCCGATATTCAAGTTCAATCGCAGTACCAGCATCAAATCCAGCATTCCGGAAGCACCCAAGGCGAGCTGACTCCAGAAACACAGATCTCGAAACTGGTGATCTTTCAGGGCATACTGGAATAGCAGTGACCCCATTAGGGCACCAGCTGAACCAACAGAGAGAATATAGCCAACAAATTCCTTCAAATTTGGGTGAACAAAGAAATGTAAGAAACACAGCCAGAAAGGAAAAACACGAAATTAGGATAAACAGATCATGTAAATACTCCACTACAGATATAAACTTATGCCTACCAGCCCTTGTGGAACCAAAAATTCTTTCCTGAGGCTTTATGCCATGTGGTCTATGGAGTCAATAAAGTTAAATACCAAGGCATCTCACTGACTGTCTGAGGTTAGCTAAGGGTTGTACCAAAGTTCTAGGTTTGACATCTTTCTGCGTCACAACCCCATAAAAAGCAAACACGCCATAGGCATTGCTTCAGACTTCACCTAACCTGATCAACCTTTAATTAAGGCACTTCTGAGCTAATGGAGTTTTTTTTTTTTTTTTTTTTTAAATGTCCATCTATTAGATAGATAACAAAATGAAAGTAAACATGTTATATAGTAACAGGCCATATTTCTTAGACTCGGCTAGAAGTATCCCACAGGGGGGCATGTCCAAGTGTCACACTTGGCTATTTTATGGAAACACACTTGTGCTTTTGGCCTAAGATGACTGACCTAAGTGTCACTCCCATGTCCGAGTGTTGACTGTTGAGTGTCCGACCCGGGTATTCCAGGTGATATGAAGAGTGAACAACAGGTTACGGAACCAAAGTAAGGACTCTATAAATGTTAAGTCATAAAGTCTCAATAAGTCAATATTCAGATCATACCTGGGAAAAATTGGGACCTGCATTTGAATCGGTATACCAGTAAAACATGCCGTCGTAGACATTCAAACTCAAAGCAAGAGACAAGTACATATATACACATGGCCGCCAAACCTCCGGCAACTTCAGTGTCCCCCACATGGCAGTGGCTGCATCAAAGAATTTCTGTTTTACCTGATTCAAATTGATAGATACGATGGTTGAACTAATAGTATACAACCAGGAAGATGACAAGGAAAGAGTGAAGCTACCTGCTTGTAAGATACTTTTGCCGTTTGGGGCTCATCAAGTACGGTTCCAACCAGAAACACAAGTGCTGGTGGGATTACAAGCAATCCATATAACCCCTGTCGTTTAGAATCAGGGAATTCTCAGTTGGAAATTGCAATCATGCATGCCATTTTCTGAAAGAAAGTTCTATTTTTCTATGCACAGATAGCAATTATTGTTTTAATACCTTTGGGCCAATAAGGTGAACTAGGATACCACTGAGAAAGAATCCCAAAAGCGATCCAGTTGAAGAACTCAGTGAGCACAAGCTTTGCATGTCGGCTGCAAGATGCTTATGCTTATTAGAATTCTGCGCCACACAGGCATCTACAGTTACATCTGCTATTGCAGCTCCAGCACTTCCAGCTGTCAAAGCAAGCACCGCGAAGAAGATATGCAAATTCTTATGCAAGGATAAGAACAGCATGGGAATGATACCGATAACCCCTAAAACAACATAAAACCACTTAAATTCCAGGATGAAATAATACACCTTCAGTATGAAATAAAATACACACTTAGACATAATATTATCTGAAAGCTAATTGATTAACACCGAAGGAGAAGAAAAACAAAAGATCGGTTCCAGAAATGGAAACAAAAGAAATTCATTAATTTCCTTGTGGTAGATCTACTTTCTCCTGTGGAACCTCCTTTTTATGCAATTGTGATAATAACAAGAAGCCAAATCTAAGCCATTTTACAAGACGTAGAATAGTCCATGAGCAGAAAGTTCGAATATGAAGGGATTAGCTGACAACATTGGCGCATGTTACACCGTGATTTTTTGCGCATTCCATCAAGAAACAACAGATAAGGCCCTTACATAATCAAACTACTCCGACTAAGAGCCTTAGCTAGCCCTTATCATGCACATGATATGCAACCTTTTTCCAACCTTTTGTTGGGACAATCTCTGCAAGGTTTAGGTTATGTGTAAGTGATCTAGTAAATGCCAATTTACTCTAACCAGTGTTGGTGTACAGATGTCCATCAGTAGACCATCACGGTTGCATGTATTGGTCTCAGACTAGGCAAATTGCGCATTTTTCGCTTAGAATCATGTCCAAGCGCCACATCATTGTCAGAGTGTGGAGTCCAATAGAAGTCAGAGTCATATATCTTGAAGCCTTTTCAGCCCCTAAGACCTAAATTTGCATACATGGATTGATTGTAGAATTGAAGTAGTTCAAGCTAAATTCCTAAAAAAATTGCAGCTCAAGCATAGTAAATGATGAATGGTCACCCCGAAAACTCCAAATGTAAAAAACGCAAAGAATTTCATAACAGTGATTGGAAACATCATGGAACATTTAAGCTTTCAGTTAAAATGGAGAAGTTGAACACTTTTCACCCCTTTGACAATCTCAAAGAACATTTGGCCACCAATGTCAAGGAAGACAATTTCAGGGATCCACAGACCATAGGGTACAACATTTTCTTCAAAAACTTATGGTTTTATTAACATCATCCTAAAACTGTGACAGCAGTACTTTCATGCTGAAACATCAGTTTATCTGATCAATTACCATTTCAAGGTTTTAACCAAGATAAAGATCAACCACACTCTGCAGCCAATAATTAACCAGAAACAAAAACCAAACAACAGTGACAAAAATTTCGATATTGTAAAAATATATATATCTGGAAATGTACCTGCAAGCATGAAGTAAGGCTTTCTGTGGAACCCTAGCAAAGGAACCACATCTGTCATCAGACCCCATATAGGCTTAACCATCCAAGGTATTGAAGTAACCCCTTGATAAATTTGCGCCTCAGACGGCTGCAATTTCTGCTCATCCTTCATGTAATACTCGGTCCCTACACGAATAAGGGATCCACCCAGTCCCTGGCTGATTCCATACACCACAACCACCCCAAACACAAAACTCCAGTGCATCTCAGTGGCAAGCATTTTGAACCAATTCAATGGTGCACATAAATAATCCGAAAACCCGAATTTGGGCTCATCTTCTTCCTCCTCCTCTACGTTCTTCAGTTTAATCATTTGGGTTTCTTCTTCAACCATGGCTAACTAACTAACTATATCACCAGAAATCAGCCCCAATAAACCCCCCCAATTCAATCTAAACCCTTGCTTAACTAACTTCTGGTATACTTCACATCAGAATATCACATGCATAATAAGAATTAAAAAAATAAAAAACTAACAAATTTGATGATTTTGCATACTGAGAAACGTTACCAGCAAGCTAAAAAATCAATGTTGACTCACCTGGGTAATGAAAAAATGAGCAAAATATGTCAAATTTACAATGCAAGTTCAAGCAAAATGTGAAAGCAAAAGAAAAACCTGCAAAGTTGAGATTAACCAAAAAAGATCAAATCTTGTAGCACAAGTTTGGTAATTTGGATCTGGGTTATGCAAGATATTTTCCAAAAAAATTGGGTTGGTTGACCTTCAAAGTTGGGTATAACTGTAGAAGAGTATAAATATTCTGATTTCTGAAGTAGGTGTTCTCCAATTACTTGGTGATATTTTGTTTAAAGAATAGTTTTGCATCAAATTTATAGGACATAGCTTTGAAATTTGAAGTCTCTATTACAAGTGTGATGCTTAAGCTTTAAAACTTAGCCGTAATAAGCAAGCTTTGTGCTTTACTTGAGTTTCCCCCTCCCTAATCGTCTCTAGTGTCTTAGTCCAACACAGTTATCCAAGTCAAAATTGGTAAAAGGGTTCCATCGTCTTATTAGAAAGTCTTAAAGTTGACTAGTTGAACATACTCGTGGTTACAATATCGACATGAATTTCTATTTTTGTCCGAGTTGGAAATTTGGGGGAATATTGTAAAATTCTTGCGTTCTTTAATTCTTTTGTTATGCAAAACGATAGTTACCACTACTCACGTCTCTAAAACACTTGTCTCTTTTAGGTCCGATGAAAGAGCGAGGAACGCGCATCAATGATGTAGGGTAAATGAAGCTATGATAAAGAAGATTGTATATTTGTATGTATAAAGAAAACTAAGTTTATACAAATAGCCGAGCTCTTACAATTAACCAACAAAGCATTCCGAAAATATAAGAGAAATCTAGCCTCACTTCTTAAATTCTGACCCTCTGTGTCAAAAACTTAACCACTATTTCTTCAAAGAAGCTTTGACTGTTAGAAACTTTTAGAATCATGATCAATGATGCCATCCCCATCCGCAACATGAGCAAAATCGATGAGCTTAACTGCAGGGTCCGAGACTCCACCGAGGGAATCCCTGTCGTAGAACATTAGAACAGAAGACGAAGATTTTAGCTCCATTAACTGGGGCAAAATGCCTGAAGAACCACCGGAGACTGCTGAAGCATAGGCGCAATCAGGTACTTTGTTAAGTAATGTAGACTGATTTGATGAAACAAACTTCCTCAAAACGAGTGTAACATCGTCTGCAGTATAACTCTGAGTCTCCTGCTTGTTAAGTCTCCAGTAACCTGATTCCTCATAACCATAGAACTGTAGTCCACAGATCCTAAAACCCAGAGGAACACTGGAAGTTTCTCTGTCTTTCTTTATACATTTCTGAAAATAAGCCTCTGATGCCTGAGGATACCAAGTCCTAGACCCCATCTTAGCATCTATGATTGAGGGGTTCGCGTAATCTGTGACCAAATCCTCCAGCACAAGATGAGGTAGGAGGCCAGACCCATCAGAAGCTTCTATAATCTGAGTCCCGTGAAATTTGGCAAAGAATCTGCTCACATGATTCGGAATACTAGTATCAGAATGCAAGGACTTGTAAAAGGCCAGCTCTCTAGCGCCTGTTTCACCACTCTGAAGAGGCTTGTAAAACCTACCTGAACCATCTATGAGTGGCCCAAGTCTCCCGTCACTGGCTTTATGTCCTCCGACCTGGTGTTCCGGATTCCTGAAGACAGGCATGATCATAGATTCACAGTTCATTCACTCAGACTTACAATCTGTTGAACTGTGACTTATTATCTAAAGATAGATTACAAGAACATGATTTATTATCTAAACTTGTTCAAGTTAAATACTTGTAAACAAATAACAAAAGATGATCCACTGTTCTAAAGTTCATCAGACATTGTTTCCAGGGATCTTTCCCAAAGCTCAGATGTCATAAATTTTTCAAATTAATTAGTATTTTTTTTTCCTTCTTACATGACAATTAAGATTCAGTCTATAACCAAAGTTCAGACTGAAGATTCGCTCCTATTTCCTTCAGAATACAATTAAGGCAGAAGGTCAAACAAAAACAAAAAAGATCCAAGTTTCCTGCATTGAAAAGCCGAGAATTTCTCTGAGAAGCTAGACCGTAAAATCAGAATCAACCTCCAAGAAGTTGTGACCCTTTTTGTTCAAACTCTTCATTTCTGTAGAGAATCTTTGCCTGCGCATGCAGTGGGTTGTGCTACAATCTCCGAGATGAACTTGATTAAAGAGGAAAGACCACCCAAGAAGTTATGATCAATGACGCCATCACCATCAACAACATGAGCAAAATCAACAAGCTTGATAGCAGGACCTGATGCTCCACCTTTCACAAGTGACTTTTCATCATAAATCATCAGAACAGAAGAAGAATAGAAGTGATAAGTCGTTTGATCCTCAAACCACGACTTTAGCTCCTTCAACTGTGCCAAAATACCAGAAGAACCACCATAGACAGTTGATGCAAAGGCGAAATCAGGATCATTGTTGAGTTCTGTTGATTGGTTGGATGAAACGAATTTCTTCAAAACTTTGCTAACTTCATCTGCTGTGTAAGACATAAGAACCTTCCTGTCAGGCTTCCAATATCCAGAATCCTGACCCCCATAGATTTGTAATCCAGAGATCCTAAACCCCAAAGAAACACTCGAGAACTGTCTGTCCTTTTTGATACATTTCTCGATATAAGCCTCTAATGCCTGTGGATACCAAGTCCTGGACCCAATCTTAGCATCCATGATTGATGGATTCGAGTAATTTGTGGTTAAGTCTTCCAAAACAAGGTGAGGTTGGAGGCCAGACCCATCAGAAGCTTCTATAGACTGAGTGCCATAAGATTTGGGGAAGAATCTACGTATATGATCAGGAATTGTCTTATCAGACCAGAATGACTCATAAAAAGCTGCCTCTATAGTGCCTCGCTCACCACTCTGAAGAGGCTTGTAGAACCGCCCTGAACCATCTATGAGCGGGTAAAGTTTGCGCGCATCCGAAACCGAGTTTCTTAAGACCCAAATTGAAGATCACATCTTGTACATAATGTGCATGTTATTATTAGATTATACTCCTTTGTTTATTGCCCAAAACATTACAAAAATCAATCAAATAAAATAAAACCCAGGAATATTACACCTTTTTATTCATCATCATGCACACTTGCTAAAAATAACAAATACCAAAATGGAAGGTTCATAGTACGAATATCAGAATATGTACATGAATATAAATTAAAATAAAGGAGAATGAAAAGGGGAAAGATGAAAAACTTACGAAGAAATCTGAGAAAAGTTCTCAAGGCGTCCAAGTTTCGCTGGTTTGCTATGTAGTGAATGACTCTGCTGCTTCTTATAGGAAAACTGGGTTTGTTTGGAAGTAGTGTGTCCAATACGCTGTTCGTTGATGGCGTCAAAAGGAGAAAAAAAAACTTCTGACGCTAATTATTTTATCAATTTATGGGGTGCTTAGATTTGGTCCTAATTAAAGTTGTTAATCTAATTCAAAGTGTATCAAACAGGTTTTTTTTTTTAACGAGAAAGGATATTAAATTTTTTTCGCTTTTGACAATTATAAAAAGTAGTAATTCGTATGTCTTGTTTAGTTGAGAAGACTATTGACACTCAATAATGATTATTAAAATTATCAAAATGATGTTGATATAAGTATGATTTAGTTTAAAGTTTCAATATGGACATTCAACGTAACGTTACATGTTGATTTTCTTTTGTGGTGGTTGCTAACAAAAGAATATTGCAACTTGGCTTATTGAGTCAAACCATGAATTACATGGAAATTGTGTAGGAGCGAAATAATAAACTCCAACTTGTTCGAGTAATTAAATAATTCGGTAAATTTCAAGGTAGTAACAAGATTCGTCATACGCTTCTTTGTATATGTTACATTTTACCAAATATTGATAATTTATACACAATGAAGACTTGAATTTCCCGGTGGTGGCTAACAAAGGAATGTGAATATGTGAGGGATATATATTCTTACAAATTTGAAATTGCAAGTGTCGTTATTTCAACTTGGGTTTATTATTGAATCAAAACATAAATTACTTGGAAAAACTCCAACTTGTATTACCAAATATTCAAATACCAACTTCTCGTGCACTCATCTGCACATTCTCCCTTGTTGAACATTATTCAAACACTTGACTACAAAAGCCTGTGGCTTACAGATTACAGAACCATAAACGCCCATAAGTGAAGTAAGTCATAATTAAAACTCGAGACCTCAAGCTAAACCGTGAGCAATGCAGAGGCCAATCAGGCCGTTAGACGAGCCTACAATCCCGGTGGCCCCTATAACCCCTCAGGCTGGTTGAGGGCTCTCCATTGCATGCAATAGAAGGTGGGATTCTGCAGCAAAGCACCTACTTAAAAAGCTAAAGGACATTAATCTACTACTATCACGTAAGTTGTAAGTGAGTACTCAAGTCAAAGGTTTCGACTTTACGGGGGTAAGTTTTGCATACATCCGAATCCGAGTGTCCTAAGATCATGAATGTATCCATATACTGAACTAAAGCTCATAACCATCTTGTACATCATTCATCATCTAGACTCTACCCTTTGGTTTCTAACCCAAAACATTACAAAATTAATCAAACAAAATAAAACCCAGGAAAATTGTTGGACCTTTTCATTATGCACTGGTGGGCTGGTGGCTAACAAAGCAATATGTTGAACATTCTTGCAAATTTGAGAATGCAAGTCTCCTCTGTCACAAAAAAAAAAAAAAAATGCAAGTGTCAAATATTGCTACTTGGGTTGGATAGGAGCAATCTTATTAAACTCCAACTAGTGTAACCAACACGTCTCTTGTGAACTTTATCTCACTTGTTGTCTTGTTGAACATTCTAACACTTGTTCGCTTGAAGTGTGTGAAGTTCTGCAGGATTAGCCATCATCCAAGGACTCAACAAAATTACAATGCTGATTAAGGTTGGGGCATTAACAAGGGAGGTAGCGTGGTTTAAATCTCGAAAACAAAGGGAAGTCGGGTGTCTCCACCGAGAGAGAACTCTATTACCCTTCACTTGTGAAATCAGGGCAGAATCGGCGGATACAAATTAATGAACACCAACTATAATCTAGCCATAGAAATAAATTGATAGACTTGAGCTCAAGCAGAAACGTCTAGAAAGCACATAACGTAAGAGTACAGAACAAAGTAAGAGAGGGCGGTTCCAAGCAACCATAGGCTGCACAAAAGAAGGGAATCATATTCCATCAAAGACTAGAGCGTACAAGCGTTTGGCTTTATGACTCAAAAACTCGCCATAAGTAACTCTTGGAACTTCCACTCAGCATTCAAGCTGACTGCTGATACAAGGTTGCAATACTGAAGAAATGCATCGAGTTCTAACTCGAGTAAGAAGAGAAAAATAGTTTGAGAAAGTGTATACTGACCGCAAGAAAAATACTCTCAAGCAACTGTCAAACTTATTCTAGAGATGACATGTGAGAATTCCCATACCGGAATCTTCTGATTGATGCCACAAGGAGGCCTTTGGAACACCTGGTGTCAGCAAAAGAGTTTACTTGTGAACAAACGGTTATAGTGAAGCAGCTCACATTACAATGAATGAAGCGAGAGCGGTTTTGAGGCGGGGCTAACTCACTCAGAGTATCATCAAGAGTGAAAACTCAACGCCAAACGACAGTTTTTGCTGGCTTTCATCTGCAATCACCTTTGCGAATGACATCATCAGTTCTTCAGCAAAGAAATTATTCAAACCCTTGCTTTCTCAACATATAATCCATCTGCCCTGCTCAGCCCAAGCATATGCCACACATGCATTCCAGATTTTTCCTGCAAATGTCTTCTCATGCCTGGCAGGCTGGCACTCTAATTGCAAGGACCTTGACGATATTCATAGACATTCTACGCCCCTCAAAAACCACAAAATCCACTTCCACTATCGACAGCAACCAGCTATTGGAAGCAAAGCATCCCTTCTAGGGGACATGGGCAAGCAGCCCACGTCTTCACTAGTTTTGTGATGGAACATTTTCTGGAGATAGAATACCATATAGCACTGTGAAGCTCTGACAATGCTCTCATCAACCTCCATTATCCATGCATCATCACATTTGTACCACTGGTTATGTAAGCGTAGAAAAGTGACATAATGCCCAGATTCCAGCATTCCTGAATGTGTGACCACAGCAAAAACTTCGTATTCACAAACAGCATCAGCTTCTTCGTCTTCAAAGGTAAACATTCGGTTTCCATGTCTGCTTCGTACTATTGTGGACGACAAATATGGGCTCATATCCAACAAGAAGGGGAACTGTAGGTACTGATCTATCTTTCTGGACATCTTTTTGATGTGGGAGTGCTCAAATCTTTTAATATGAAAACAAAGCACCATAGGCAGCTGTCTGAAAGACATTTGTTTCAGTGATTCCTGCCTCTCTTGACAATTATCACAAAAAAGCTTCTGGTCAGCCCCCAGCTTCTCAGACCTTGTAAAGTGATCCAGGCAATTTGAAAGGGTGGACATGCTGATACTGTCATTCAATTGCGTCGTAGGCCGGCCAACGCGATGTGCTACTGGGGTCACATTTCGCATATCCAGATCGAGAGAGACGTCTACACAAGGGTCATATGTTGTTGAAATGGCTCCGCAAATTGTGCAAGTAACATCTGATTGCAAGAGGCCAGAAAACACCTGGTGCGCAATACACTCACAATCTCTGACATCTGCATCCAGGCAGCTCACATATGAGAACACAGTCAATTAGTAAAATATACTTCTTGACTTAGCAAACACCAAACATATAGAAGTTCCCAGGATTGTGGCCATTGCTTTCAGAGGAGCTTTAAGTTAAATAAATTCAACAAATATATATGGTGATCTAAATTTCAAGCAGCTTCAGTCCTGACAGGAATACTGGAACAGTGAAAAGCTAATTGTTTGCAAACTGCGCAACCTTTAAGCCATCACGAGAATTAATATAAGAAGTCTATCTAGGTGCATACAAAGAGCAAGTGTGTACTTAAGACACCTGGCAGCACCAGAAGAATACCCGAATGAAAGAACCTAGTCACCTACAAGTATATATTTAAACGATAGCAACACCAAATGAATATAGATAGGTATGACAAAACTGTCATTCTCCTCTTTAGTTCTAGCAGCTATTGCTCAGCACATGAAGTGGAACGCAACACAAGCACCCCACTTGGCACAGATAGGAATGACTCATAAAAGAGAACACTTTAGGACACTGAACTGACATAGCTAATCTTTCTCGAATATTTTCAGTTGAAATGGGAAAAAAAAAAAAAAAAAAAAAAAAAAAAAAAAAAAAACCTTCCAAAATCCGACACCCACCTACAGTCAGCTTCAAGTTCTTCGACTCTTTCTCATGTATTTGGTCAAGAATTGAGATAAAGAACTCATGTGCATCCTGCTGCTCGTAAGTTGCATGGTTTTCTGAGTGCAACCACCAACTGCAAAGACAAAACATGAATATATTTTGTTTCACCAAAGATTTAATTTCACCCAAAATACGAACAGCCTCATATATTATTAAATTATAATGCAATATTCCCTCAGCCTCCACCCCATAGGAATGATGACATTTTACATGGTGGCTAAAAATGTTCAAAGTTCTGAAATTCACTTATTACAGATTAAATTACTTAGCAAAATAGACCAATTTTACATTATAGAGTTCATTACGCATTTGAAAAATATCTGTGGTCGAAGTGGAACACGATTCACCATTGTTTTTGGGACGAAACGAGTAAAGACTCTCGAACACTCAATGCACTGAGCTGCAACAGATTATTAATTAAACCATCTCCTAAACGCTAACCCCGCAATCCCAATGGGAATTTCCTAAAACTTCAACCTTAAGCAACGTCATTAAGAAGCTAACATACTTCCACACAACAAAACCCAATCTTTACACTAATACACAGTAACTAACAATCAAACACAAAACATAAGCACACAACTACACAAGGTAATAATACAACCACATAAAAACAGTTAATAAATAACAGAATTTGGAGGGAAAATCGAATCAAATCGAAAAATCGAAACAATGAGGTGTATATATATATATACCTATAAAGGAACTGAGCGGGGCTATAAGGAGCGCGATCACCAGAGAAAACAGCAGAGAAAAGACCATCAATATCACAAGGCAAACAAAGCTGATCAGCTGATCTTTTCCTACAAAATTCGCGGTGATGCCGATCACTGAGGAAGTAATTCCGCAAAGGTGGAGCATGTAACAATGCTTGTAACACAGAGTTCATAAAACAAGTACTCCCCAAATTGTTCAAACCCCTCAATCCCAATGGATATACCATCTTAGACCTCGGATCTCTCCTCAAAACAACCAAAGTTTTCGACTTTATTAAATCGAATTCGACACCACCAAACGATGTAGCAGCAGCAGCAGCAGAAGATAAAGACCTCATATTCTTCTTATTATTATTACTGTGACTCTTACGCAACAAAGAAGTCGACTTTTGTGACATGAAAACCCTGTCAAAATCAGGATCATACACCTGATCACAGCACACTGAGCAGTATAATTCGGCTCTATCAACATCAACACAGATTTCATGGTCTTTATTTGACTGAGAATGTAAATGGGCATGATTATGATTCAAATCCGATGATGATGATGTTACTGTTACGCAACAACAAAAAACACCAGAACATACCAAACAAATGTAAAATCTACCCTTATACCCATGACAAAAATCACATCTGGGGGCCTGTTTTTGAGGGGTAAGATTGTCTGATTTTGAATTTGGGGTTGTTTTAAAGCAATTTTGGAGATGTGTATAGCAATTTAACCCATGTTTAAGCTTGAAATTTGAGAGATGTTTGCATGGTTTTGGGATTAAAAAAGTTGTGTTCTTTGTATACATCTATATAAAGGTGTAAACTTTGATCAAAGATTTGATCTTGTTCTTCAAGTTTTATGAAATAAAAACAGAGATCTGCCAAAGAATTAATTATCAAAATTAAATTAAATATAAATTTTAATTCTTGAATCAATTAGGATATACTATGAATTAATAAGATATATTATTAATAATAATAATAAAGAGGAGAAAAAAAAAAGATTAAAACTTTGATGAAAATTAGTGATGATAATTAGAGAAAATAAAGACTGATAGATAGACAAGTAGTCGTCTCTTGTGAAGAGACTTCTTCTTCAAATTTTTTTTTTTTTTGAAAAAAAAAAATCAAGGTGAAGAGTGAAGAAGAAGGAAATGGAGAGGGGAAGGAAGAAGAAGGTACGGTTGAGTGGTGGTGGTCTTAAGAAATTTGGTATAGTTAGTACAACTACAAAACGGGTGGGTCGGTGATTTGGGTCTTTTTTTTTTTTTTACTCACAAACAAAATAGGGCAAACTTTTTATTTGATCAATTGGGATTTTTGAGCATGCTCTACTCTTCTCTTTTATGTGCTCTTTCACTCATTTCCCCCTTCTACTTTCTCTCATGAAATTTGTGGTGTGTGTGTGGAGTATTGTTTTTGTAGGGTGGGTGGATTGAACTATTTAATTGATCAGTTATTGACTATAATAAATCGTATCTGCCTGTAAATATACATGGAAAACAAATGATTTTCTTCTATCAATATTGTTATATGGTCGATTCGTTTCGAGATCGTATTTGCCTGTACACTGTATACATGGAAAGCAATGATTTGCTTCTATCAAAATTGTTATAGGGTCGATTCGTTTCGACCATAATAAATTCGTATATGCCTGTAAACTATCTACATGGGAAGTAATGATTTTCTTCTATCAATACTGTTATCAGGTCGATTCGTTTCGACCATATTAAAGATCGTATCTGCCTGTAAATTATGTACATGGGAAATTATGATTTTCTTCTATCAAAAGTGTTATATGATCGATTCAGCTGGTCTCGTGGATAAAGTGGGATTAAGAAACATTTACTTGTACAAAATTTGACTCATCCTTCGTCTTTGAGGTGTCATGTGTCCAAAAAATAACTAAATATTAAAAAGGACACCAGTGAAGAGAATCTACTGTATGTCCTCCTCGTGTCCGCGTCAAAACACATACTGGACACGGACACACCACTCTCATATGTTGTTTACGCTAGTTAGATAAGTTGAAAATTGATAACTGAAAATCGACAACCATTGTATCTAATGTTTTTAGAATCAGTTTTCAAAACCGAGAAAGATAAAAAAAAAAAAAAAAAAACGACACCAAACGAACTCAAAAGAGTAGTTTTTGACAACTTATTTGTTTACAAAACTTAGCAAGGAATAGGACCGTATGCTAAGGTCAACATTTTGTGTATTAAGTGGAAATTGGAGTTGGAACCCACTATCGCCACAGCGCACTAGCTTCGCCGCTTCTCGCCGTCGTCGGTACCACCAATCTCCGCCGTCTGATACACCGCTAATTCCAGGAGCCCCGTCGTCGCCTCCGCATTGTCGACATCACCTCCGCGATCATCTCGTCTATTTGCTTTGCTAAACTCGCTCAGTCTGAGGTAACAAACCCTAATTCCCAATTCAGTTAATTTGATTTTTGAATTACTAAATTTTTTAATGGTTTAATTAGATTACTGCATTAATTAATTTGAGTAAAAAATCACCAAATCTGTGTAATTCCACCATAAAATGATAAATTTAGAACCTTTCTCTCTCATTTTAAGTAAATTTGATCATATAATTATTATGTTTTTTTTGTTAATATAATTCAGGGTGATTAGATGAACTGCTTAACTATATGACATTTGATTAGAAAGTTCGTAATTATCCGATATTATGGGAATTATGAGATGATTATAGAAATGAAGGTGATAGCATCAATGGGACTATGTGAGGAATGCAAATGAGGAAATCGGAAAGAGAGAGTGTGTAAAACCGAAGGCAAATCGTAGAAAGATTGTTTCTTGTTCCTGTATTGTAAGGGTGGATCATCTTATTATTTTAAGGTGGTAAATAGAATGCGATATGCCGATATCGAGGTTGGTTAGTTGATGGTGAGCTTGATTATTGAAATCCTGTGAATGTTAGTAGTTCTCAGTCGACGAATTAGCCTTTGTGAATGTAAGTAGTTAGAGCGAGGTTTTAGGAATGTAGATGAGGAATATACATCTTTGGTCATTTATTATGGGATGCCATCGACTAGCCTGACTTATAGTTCTAGTGATCAACTTGTGAATGTCGTCTTTCTTGGATTATCTAGTTCCATTTTTCTACTTTTGCAATTCTTTCGAACTCTTGCTTTTTTTTTTTGTTGGTTCACTTGATCTTTGTATTATCCTTGATATCCAACAAAGATCTTCCCGAACAAAGGAACCAACCTTCATATCCAACAAGGGTTCTCCAAAACTGTCCATAGTAATTTATTGGAAATGTTTGAAAGTGGCTTGGTAAAAAAAACGGCTCAAATTTAGGAGAAAGCCCTAGAGGTTCATTTATGGGTTTAGCAAAATATTAGAGCAAAAAACTTATGATAAGTCCAAGATACGGCACGCTAGCCTCAACGGGTGCCGTGTGCCGACAGGGCTCAAAGAACTTCCCTAACAAAGGAACCAACCCTCATGTCCGAATTTGATCAAGGTACTCCAAGGGTGTCCGTGGTATTTTTCTGTAAACATTTGTCTAATTTCAAAAGGTTGTCAATATTGGCCAAAATCGAAGTATATAGTCCACGGTTTTTGACCGAAAATGGCTCCATAATAAATACAGCTCAAATTTTTGAGGAGGCCCTAAAGGTCAGTATTATGGGATTTAGCAATATACGAGAGCCAAAAACTATTGTAAGTTCCAAAATTGAGCACGCTAGCCTCAACGTTTGGCTTTTCCGAAAGGGCTTAAAGAACTTTCCTGGCGTAGAAATCATCCCTTATATCCAACAAGTGTATTCCTTGGCTGTCCATGGTAAAGTTTTGGGTACATTTGTTTGCTTTCAAAAGGTGGTCAAAATTTGTCAAAGCTAATGCATATAGTATTATAGTCCATGATTTTCGGCCCAAAATGACTCGGGAACAAAAACTTCTCAAAATTTTAAGGAAACCCCTAGGTGTCCTAATATGGGTTTTGGCAAAATATTAGATTCAAAAACCTATGGTAAAACTCAAAATCAACCAAAGACGTCCATTTACCTCAACGGGTGACATGTGCCTAAAGGGCTTAGAAAACTTCTCTAACAAAGGAACTAACCCTCGTATGAACAAGGGTACTCCAAGGGTGTCCATGGTCATGTTTGGACACTTTTGTCTACCTTAAAAATAATGGCCAAAATCAAAGTATATATAGTCCACAGATTTTTGCCGAAAATGGCTCCGCAACAAAAATGACTCACGATTTTAAGGAAGCTTCTAAAGGTCATATTAGGGGTTTTATCAAAATATTAGAGCAAAAAATCTATGGTAAGTCCCAAAATCGGCAAAAGAAAAGCATGCTAGCCTCAACGGGTCACATGTGTCGAAAGCGATTAAAAAACTTTCTTAACACAGAAATCAACTCTCATATGCTACAAGAGTATTCCATGTTTGTCCATGGTAAAGTTTTGGGAACATTCGTTTACTTTCAAAATTTTGTCAATTTTTTCAAATCCATAGTATATTCCACGATTTTCAGCCCAAAATGACCCATGGACTAAAATGGTTCAAAGTTTTGTGGAAGTATGTAGGGGCTATATAATGGGTCTTGGCAAAATATTAGAGCAGAAAACCCATGGAGACCCAAAATGGACAAAAAGCGCATATTAACCTCAAGAGGTCTTTTGTGCCGAAAGGGCTTAGAATTTTCTTTAATAAAGTAACTAGCCTTCATATCTATGAAGGGTACTCCAAAGGTGTCCAAGGTAAACTTTTGAGTTTATCTCGCTACTCTATAAAAAATGATCAAAATTGACCAAAATTGAAGTACATAATTCACGATTTTTGGCCTTAAATGGTTTAAAAAAACAACGGCTCAAATGTTTTAGGAAGCCCCTAGGTGTCATATCTCTTGTACACTCATTCACAAAATCAAAAAAAAAAAATTAGGGTTTCAACTTTGGTATTCCCTACAAAACTCTGAGAGTTTTTATCTTTGTTGCTGAAATAAGAGTAGTTTTTGACAACTTAGTTGTCGGTCAAAACTTAGCAAGGAGTAGGACCGTATGCTAAGGTTAACATTTTGTGTATCAAGTGGAAGTTGGAGTTGGAATCCACTATCGCCACCGCGCACTAGCCTCGCCGCTTCTCGCCGCCGTGTGTACCACCAATCGCCGCCTTCTGATCCACCGCTAATTCCAGGAGCCCCGTCGTCGCCTCCGCATTGTCGACATCACCTCCGCGATCATCTCGTCTATCTGCTTTTCTAAACGCGCTCAGTTTGAGGTAACAAAACCATAATTCCCAATTCAATTAATTTGATTTTTGAATTACTAAATGTTTTTAATGGTTTAATTAGATTACTGTCTTAATTAATCCGACTAAACGATAGCCAAATCTGTGCAATTTCGCCATAAAATGATAAATTTAGAACCTTTCTCTCTCCTTTTGAGTAAATTTGATTATATAATTATTACTCACTCCGATTCAAAGAGATTTTCCTATTTCTTTTTATAGTTGTAAGTTGTCATTTTATGGACTACAAGTAGACTAAATGGAAGATCTATTTGTCGTGGAATCAAATGTACTTGGTAGACTGCATTGCAGAATAAAATATGTACTAATTTTTTCAATACGTGAATGATTCATTTTATATAAAAGTAGCTCTCAACATAGCAACCCAAACCTGTAAATAGAAAGAAGAAAATTTATTTGATTCGGAGCTAGTATGTTTTTTTTTTTGTTAATATAATCCAGGGTGATTAGATGAACTGCTTAGGTATATGACATTTGATTAGAAAGTTCATAATTATCCGATATTATGGGAATTATGAGATGATTATAGAAATGAAGGTGATAGCATCAATGGGACTATGTGAGGATTGCAAATGGGAAAATCGGGAAGGGATAGTGCGTAAAAATCGAAGGGAAGTCGTAGAAAGATTGTTTCTTGTTCCTGTATTGTAGGGTGGATCATCTTATTATTTTAATGTGGTAAATAGGATGCGATATGCTGATATCGAGGTTGGTTAGTTGATGGTGAACTTGATTATTGAAATCCTTTAAATGTTAATAGTTGTCAGTGGACGAATTAGCCTTTGTAAATGTAAGTAGTTGGAGATTTTAGGAATGTAGACTAGGAATATACATCTTTGGTCATTTATTAGGGGATGCATGGACTAGCATGACTAATAGTTTCAGTTATCAACTTGTGAATGCCATCTTTCTTGGATTATTAAGTTCCATTTTTTTTACGTTTTCAATTCTTTCAAACTCTTGCTTTTTTTTTAGTTGCTCCGCTTAATCTTTGTATTATCCTTGATATCCAACAAAGATCTTCCCTAACAAAGGAACCCACCTTTATATTCAAAAAGGGTTCTCCAAAACTGTCCATAGTAATTTTTTGGAAACATTTGTCTACTTAAAAAAAAACGTCTCAAATTTAGGAGAAAGCCCTAGAGGTTCATTTTATGGGTTTAACAAAATATTAGAGCAAAAACCTTATGATAACTGTAATAGCCCGATCCATCGTCCGTCGCAACACAACCCAATTAGATGGGTAGTCACTCTTTAGGCCCGAATATCCTCTCGTGAGCTCTAAAAGGTGGAGGCCTTGTTGGTAGTATTATGGTAGGAATCTATTATAAACTGATTATATGAGCTTTAATTTCCCAAGGTGGGACAAACCAACTCCATAATCCACTTTCCATATTCCGTAGTGTTACAAATTATAGATTTTAAATTATAGATTTTGGTCAAAAATGAGAAATATAGTAGGGGTTATATGGTAAATTTAATTGTAATAAGAAGTAGAGTGACGACTATACTAATTATAGATTTTAAATTACACGGAGGTTTGTTTCATAATTTTTAGCGATGCTTTAATTTTTGGATTACTATAAGATTGATATCATGATGTATCTTCTAAGGTGTATCGGTTTGATAGCGCAAAATTGATGACAAGATTCTGTATTTTATTGCCGTTTTTTTAGTTCTCGTGTATCAAGGCGTTAGCATTATTTAATTACATATAGGATTGTTTAACTCGTGAGTTCGAGGACGAACTCTTCTTTTAAGGAGGGTGGATTGTACAGCCAACTTTGGGTTATACTTAGAATCATGCATTGCATTCATTCATTTGCATCATATGGGTTTGTTATGTGGTTGTGTGAGTTATTTTGCGCTTCGGGGACGAAGCGTTTTCTTAAGGGGGAAGGATGTAATATCCCGAAATTCCAAAGTATTTTATATTAATATGTTAGATTTATTAATTAAATTATCTAAATGAAAAAGAATTTTTTTTTAAATGTTGTTTGTGAATCGTTTTCAAAATGAGTTAAGAAATGATTTCTAAAATCGAGAATTCTATTTTGGGTTTTATTCCTAAATCGGGCAAGACTTAGCCAATGGACCAATATCAACCTAAATCGACACCATTGGCCCAAACATCAATTCATACCCCAACCCAACCCAAAAAGAAATCAGAAAGGAAAAAGGAAAAGAAAAGGAAAGGAAAAAAATAAAAATAAAAACCCCATCACCCTTTTCTCTCTCCTGCCTCACTTGAAAACCCCCCCTTCTACTCTGTATAAAATAGAGTTTACTCTGCTTCTTCTTCCTCTTCGTCCTTCTCGCTCAACCTAGCCTCGCCGCACGCACGCCGTTGCCCATATCCGCCCAGCTCGCCGTTCGTTCCTCTTTTCGACAACCGCACCACCTCCTCTTTCTCGGCCAACTTTCGTGAGCAACGCTTCCTCCCCTTTTTCTCCCGTTTTCGTCCTTTTAATTGAACACGATTATTGGGTCGTTTTTCTTACTTTAATTCATGTTTAATTGATCCTAATAGACGTTATAGTTAGTGGGTAATCAATTTGGGTTAGTTTTATGCATAAAGAATTGATTTTGATGATTGTTTTAAGTTGATTTTTACTAATCACGAATTTGGGTTAATTAGTTTAGTTAGTCGAAATTGGTTTAATTAAATTCGGTAATCATAGATTGGGTATGAATATAGTTAGTTAATTAGGGTTCTTAATTGTAATTGGGGATTTGAGTTGGGTTTGTTCATGCTTTGTATAAATTGTAATTTGTTGTGATTTTGGGGATTGATCTAAATTATTGTAATTAGCTCAATTAATTATGTTAATTATAATTTTCGAAAATTAGATGAATTATAAATTTAAAACTGATTTTCGTGATTTAAATAAGTTAATTCGAATTTTTGGGATTTTATGGAATAAAACATTGTTTTTAATTGATAAAACATAATTTAAATTGTTAGATTAATTTCTAATTAAATTATAATAATCAAGGGTTGAATTTTATGAGTTATATTCTGTTTTCAAAACTAATTTTAGGCCTTTAGGAATTTTTATAATAATTTGGATGTTATTTGAGTTATATTTGATAATTAATGAAATAGAATTATAATTATTGGATAATTGGTAATTGTTGGTTTGAATTTGGTATTGTCATGTTCATACATTGCATATAGGATCATAGTAACATATAGATATATAGTTGATTGGTTGGTTGAGAAAGATTGAGTTTTAATTTGGGAATGTCGTTTGTATAATTGTAGAGCCTGAGTTCGTAGACGAGGAGTACTAGTGATTGTTGTGCTATTGAGTTTTCCGTTTGCTTAAAAAGGTAAGCTAGCATGCCCAACCTTTCTTAAACTTGTAGAAACCTTTCAAACTTATGTGCTAGATGTGAATGGTGTGATTGGATGTGAACATAGTATCATGATAGGTGGAGAACGATTCAATTTATATAATTTTATTATCATGATTGGTTGGAATTATTGTATTGATATTGGTATATGGTTTGACTTGTGATATAAATGTGATTTTGAAAGGTAAGGTTGAATGTATATTGAATTGGTTGATTTGGTTTGGTTTGTGGGCGCATAGCCATTTATATTATGATGTTGGTTTGGTACTGTTGTATATGATTCTGTGATCAACTCTCTCTCTCTCTATAAGATACTGGTTACTTAGACGGAGCAAAAGAACTCCTAATTAATTATTCGAGCCAAAAGAGCTCCTATTTATTCGTTTGAGTAAAAAGAACTCCTATTATTCGTTTGAGCCAAAAGAGCTCCTATTTATTTGCTTGAGTCAAAAGAACTCCTATTCAAATGTTTGGGTCGCATCGACTCCTATTAATTTCCCCACCGCATCGGTTTTTAAGAGGGTGAGGCTCTAGTCTAATCTACTTGGGTTAAAAACACCCAGTAGGGGGTGTGCACACTTAAGGTCTAGTAGTCTTGGATTATGGATTATGGATTATGGTTGATAGGATGAATTGGCAAAAGATTCAGTTCATTACTAAATAATAAGGATTATGGATTATGGATTATGGATTGTGAATTATGAATTGTGACTTATAACTTCTTACTCGTGATCAAATTAATGTTCGATGGATTGTGGATTGTGGATTGTGAACTATGAATTGTGGATTGTGGCTAATGAATTCTGAATTTCATTTGTCGTTAATCTTTGATTTGTTGGATATGGATTGTGGAATGTTTCTTATATTACGAGTATGTGATGAATTAAATGGTGGATTGTGAAATATGACTCTTTAAGTACTGGTTTGGAATTATTATTGGATGATTATATGTTTATGTGCTAAGTGTGTTTTCAAAAATAAAACTAAAACGTTTTCAAAATCCAGGTAAGGGTTTTGGTTTTCTACGAGTTAAGGTGTTAGCTTACGCAATTTTCAGACTTTTTCAACTGTGGTTTTTGTGCTTTAAATCCACCATAGGTTTGTAATGATTGATGCATGCGGGAGCGACGACTCATTAAATAAAAGTTGGATTAAACAAATTTAGACTTTAAGCTATAGACCATTAATAATATAGACTATTTCATATTTTCCACACTTTGAATTATTGTAATTTTAAGTATTGGATGTAATAGACTATTTTAGATCATTAGACTTTTATACTGTGACTTTTGAAATCTCCTTGCATTCGGGTCCTTAACTCGAGTGCGGAGTGACACCTCTGAATTTCCTTATTTGTGTTTTGGTACTCAATAAAATGTTTTTAAAAAGAAAAGGAAATTTGGGGGTGTTACAATAACTCCAAGATACAGCATGCTAGCCTCAACGGGTGCCGTGTGCCGAAAGGGCTCAAAGAACTTCCCTAACAAAGGAACCAACCCTCATATCCAAGGGTGTCTTTGGTATTTCTTTTGTAAACATTTGTCTAATTTCAAAAAGTTGTCAATATTGGCCAAAATCGAAATATATAGTCCACGATTTTTGACCGAAAATGGCTCCATAATAAATACAGCTCAAATTTTTGAGGAGGCCCTAAAGGTCAATATTATGGGATTTAGCAATATATGAGAGCCAAAAACTATTGTAAGTTCCAAAATTGAGCACGCTAGCCTCAACGTTTGGCTTTTCCAAAAGGGCTTAAAGAACTTTCCTGGCGTAGAAATCATCCTGGCGTAGAAACTTTCCTGGCGTAGAAAGTTGGTAGACTGCATTGCAGAATAAAATATGTACTACTTTTTTCAATACGTGAATGATTCATTTTATATAAAAGTAGCTCTCAACATAGCCAACTCAAACCTGCAAATAGAAAGAAGAAAATTTATTTGATTCGGAGGTAGTATGTTTTTTTTTTTGTTAATATAATCCAGGGTGATTTGATGAACTGCTTAGGCATATGACATTTGATTAGAAAGTTCGTAATTATCCGATATTATGGGAATTATGAGATGATTATAGAAATGAAGGTGATAGCGTCAATGGGACTATGTGAGGAATGCAAATGGGGAAATCGGAAAGGGATAGTGCGTAAAACCGAAGGGAAATCGTAGAAAGATTGTTTCTTGTTCCTGTATTGTAGGGTGGATCATCTTATTATTTTAAGGTAGTAAATAGGATGCGATAGGCTGATATCGAGGTTGGTTAGTTGATGGTGAGCTTGATTATTGAAATCCTGTAAATGTTAGTAGTTGTCGGTGGACGAATTAGCCTTTGTGAATTAGCCCGATCGACTCTCGGGCCGCCCGGCACGAAGCACGACGAGCGTGAGTCGGGCCGCAGCTTTCTATTAGTTGAAATGATCGTGCCTTGGCACGGCCCGACACGAAGGCCCGGCCCGCTCAAGGCACGAGGGAGGGCGGCCCAAACCCGATTTACCATTTTTTATACTATTTTAAAAAAAAAAAAGTGAAATTACACTATATTTCTAAAGGCCCGAACCAAATCCCGACCTCAGGCACGATCCCGGCCTGGCTCGAGCACGACGTGCCTCGTGCCGTGCTCGGGATGAGATTTAAATTTTCGGCACGGTTGCCTGGCCTTCGGGACCGTTTGGCACGACGGGCCGGCACGAGACATGACACGGCCCGACCCGCTGCCAGCTCTAGTCATATCTCTTGTACACTCATTCACAAAATCAAAAAAAAATAAAAATAAGGGTTTCAATTTTGGTATTCCCTACAAAACTCGAGTGATTCTACAATAGCTACCAAGACTCGGTAACCATCGTAAGTTTGACCTTAAAAATATTTTTATAGTAATTTATTAAATCTAAAATATTATAAAAAAATTTAAATAATTACATCAAATTGTATTTTTATGTTATAAAAAAATTAGTTAAATTCATCCCCAACCCCATCATTTTCTCCGTCCTCTCCCCCTCCCTGTTATCCTCCACCAAAATTCCCCCAGCCAAGCACCACCGCACAGGCCACCTACCATACACCCAAATCAGCCAATCCACTGGCGAGCACACCAACCGGTCGGCGACACCGGTGACTCCAACTACGGCCATCACGCACCACCGTCGTCGTCTCCTCCCATCTCCACGACTTTATTCTCTCTCCTCACGAATCTCCCATTCTCCACCCATTCCCCTCTAATTTCGGTCCCCCTTCCCCAAGAAGACGACCGCGCCGGTCTAGTGGTGGTGTTGTGAGACAGATTGGTGATGGTTGGATGTAATAGAGGTGGTTGATGGGGTGGAGAGGGGGAGGAAGAGAGAGAAACTGTGGTTTAATAGTTAGTTTATTCCAAATTAAAATTTTGTTAGTTTATTCTAGATTAAAATTTAATAATAATTTGTGTGGTCAACTTATTCAATGGCTATGATTTAGTGGATGAAATCAAAGGGTTGTGATTATGCCTCTTGAGAGTTTTTATCTTTATTGCTGAAATATTATCTTCAGGGGTTATTCGACCCTCAACAAAAAAAACTCCAGGGGTTATTCAACGATCTACACATAATTGGGCAGTGAAGTGATGACCACATCTCAAGTCAGAAACTTGATCTCACTTCCATCGATGAATTTGTTGAGATTGAGCGGAATACCAATATTACAGCAGCTTCTTTTGGAAGAAAAGCTGCTTCGTACCTCATCAGATAATTGGTGCATCATCAACGATGGAACAAATGACCCTACTATTGTCATGGGCGTTTCAGGGTCAGTCTTCATACCATTTAATTTGACTGGTAGATTCACATTTTCCTTCGCTATTGTTTAGACATCAATGGTGAATGTCACAGAAATGTGTGTGAGATTCTTGAAGCAATTTCATTTTGGGTCATCGGTGCGCAGCCTCTCTATGTTTCAATAGGGGTAAGGCTTGCGTACATTCGACCCCGCCTTATGGCGGGAGCTTTTAAGGCACTTGGGTAAAGGTTGTTGTTGTTGTTGTTGTTGTTGCTGTTGTGTAACTCCATTTGGAATATGACAAGCTGTTTGTTAATTTGTAAAGGAAGCCAGCCGAACTTCTCGAAATTAAGCCAGTTTTACGAGATAAGATTCCTGTTATCAGAAGGTTTACTGGGGGAGGTACTGTTATTGTGGATCATGGAACTGTCTTTATTTCTTTTATATGCAACAAGGACGCTGTTCCTGGTTTACAACCATACCCACAGCCGATTATGGCATGGACTAGCCTGTTGTATGATGAAGTCTTTCTTGGAGCTGGAGACTACAAGCTACGTGAAAACGGTATGAAACTTGCATTCCTTATATTTGAAGGTTAATGGGTATAAAAATAGAGGTTTGATGTATCAATGAAGGATCTAATTTGGGTCACTTGTGGTGGCCGTTCGAAAAGATGTGGAGGGGGAAACTTTTGTTGCCATTTAGGAGTGACGACTACTCCCTCCCTCCTCTGTAAACTATTTGTTACCTTTCCTTTTCTACCCCTATCCGCCATCTGGTGCAGACTAATCACCAACTCATCTGTTACCCCTCTATTAATAAAAGTTGTACCTTGTTAATAGGTTTTCAGTTTTCCCGCAGTCCCAGCATGCTGTGATTTTCATCTCTTCTGATACCTGTTGAGATGCTTAGTCAATTACCATAATCTCTTACGATTTCATTAGGAAATGTGATGCTTTAAGGATTATGCACATTTTCTGCTGAATGATTTTAGCTTGCCTCCGATCTTCTCCTTAACTCACGCCCCCAGCTTCTTCTGTTTTCTTTTTTATGTCTCTATTTCTGATGAGTGAGTTTCTGGAGCTAAGCTGCTACACCCTGGTTTGTACTTTCTTATTTTGTCACAGATTATGTATTTGGCAACCGAAAGTTTGGGGGAAACGCCCAGTCCATCACCAGAAACCGTTGGATCCACCACACATCATTTCTGTGGGACTATGATGATTCTAGTATGACCTACTTGAAGAATCCCAAGCGTGCACCACAGTATCGGCTGGTATGCTAATTATATCTCTATGTACTTATTTTTTTCTTCATGCTCATTCAGTAATTGTCCGAGGACAGGAAGCACGTTGAACCTTAAGCTATGAATGCACTTTTTGCGCTTGAGGATCGTACTATTGCATGTATACAAACTATTGGAATCATTAGCTAATGGCACTTTTGTTATACATTTGACTGACATATAAAGTTTATGGCACCATACTACTTTCAACATCAAGCTAGACATCAGCCATATCATGTCATTAAATGCTTAGTAGAACCCATTGGTATACTCTTTAAGTGAAATATCTGTTTTCTGTTTAGTCAAGGAACCATTCAGAGTTTATTTGCCGAATCAAAGATATTCTACCAAGAGCAGTTTTTATCGAGAGAACTATCAAGGCAGCTGAACAGCATTTTTCGTTGAGTTCCATCTCAATGGATTCAACTGTATCTTCTGCCACTGCAAGTTTTGCTCCCACATCTAGGATTTTGACTTCTCAGGAGCTAGAAGCTGCAGTTCTTGATGAACCTGAGGTCTTGTTGTCCGAGTCATTGTGAAAAGACTTCTTTGGTATGAGAAGATAGCCTTTTGCTTGAAGTTGTCTGCATGTCTCCTAGTCAAAGATCTTGTGTGGCTCTCTTCTTGTCCAAGCACATCACGATGTGATATATTGTTGTTGCCGGAGTGAGATCAAAGCATTACTTGAACCTCTCAACTCATCTCTGGGCTGTTCGCTGCATTGGCATATCTGACCGCTGTGCACACTAACCTTACTTTGATCCTGATTGTTTTGAGTGGCAGAAAAAGCTATTTTGCCTGCTCACTGATTTTTGAACAGCTACAGATTGACCGTAGTAATCATATATACTGTAACTGTGCCTTCATTTCCGTCAAATTGTGTACGGATATATTGTGACTGTGCCTTCATGGTGGAATAATTTTGTACCTTTAACTGGTAAATTCACCACTATCGAAGGCTAATTTGTATCTTCCTCTTAGTTTTCGCAGTTACTTCCTCTGTATTATACAATTGCAGTCTTGCAGATTGTACAGACTCTTCATGGTTGTACTTGTGAAGTTTTTACATCCTGATTTGAACCTGTTCTTACCTTTTAATGAAGAAACCGAAACATTGTTTCAAAATTTAACCCCAGTTTGTATCAGTTTTATGCTTTGCTAATGACTTGCACTAATCAATGTGCACAAACAAGTGCATAAGTGCTGCCTGTAGAGTTTCAGTTGCATGTTTTTTTTTCTTTCGAATCTTTGTTTGCTCAGAAACAAGCTTTCTTCCAAAAGGCTCCATGACTTTCAACCTGAGTAGACAGTTCAATTTCAGTGTTGCAGCCTCGTAGTCCTCGATAGTCCTCTTTTTATCGGGGATGTAGCGTTAGTTCCAAGCCAACCAGCCTAAGCAGGAGATGATCAAATTAACCCCCAGACCCATTTTCCTTCAATTACATCCAAGAGTTGTAGACTAGTGGTTGTGGAATCATTGCATCTTTACCAAAATTGTGGCAAAAGAGCTTGACTTTACAGTATGTCATATTTTTTCAGTGTGTATACAAATATGTTTTACAACGTCAGTTAAAACAGAGAATGTACTAAAACCTACAGAACTCTTCGTTGATGATGGCCGTGCCTGGAATTCTTTAGCCACTGTCATATGACCTTCACGGCTTCACAATAGAATTCTTCGTAGCTAACATCAATGGTTTCCACACCTGAACCTACAACATGTACGAAAGTTCCCCTGAATTACTATATATTGATCGACACCAATCTATACTAACACAATTTGATAAGACAAGTCCTCAAATTACCTGGACAGTTATTTCAGCAAGCTGCTGAATGGTGCAGGGCTGCCAATACTGGAGACGTGACCAAATGTTTGTTGTATGTCCTGACCGGATTTTCCTAGATAAGAGATAAAATATGAATCAGTCAAAACATTACTAAGAAAAGCGAGCAGAACCCTAACAGCAATGATTGAGGATACAAAACAAACTTACAATCATCAAGAAGACAGCCTCAGAGGCTTCCTTGATTTACATGATGGTCCTTTCGGATACAGGCCATTATCCACAAGCTTAAGAGGCACAAGACGCAAAAGGTTCTGAAATAACAAACCACATGATTTAAAGATCAGAACGATGCAAGCCAAAATGTACATGTATCGCTGAAGCAAGCTAAAACTCGTGGACACCTTAATAGATACCAGCAGTACCGGGGATGAAATCCCTCCTGGGGCCTATCCCAGTTAAGAGGGTCTAACATTAGTGAGCTCCATACCACGGCACGTTCAACTGACGTTAAAATCAAGAGTAAACATTAGTTACCACAAAATAGATCTGGTGTATAATTCCCCAACTGAAGGAAAATAGCTCACCAGACATAAGCTCTCAGTCAACTGCTTTGCACATCAGCACATGTATATATGATCATCTCTGCTTTCCGGTGGAACCAAAGACACAGGGGGAAGTGTCCTCTTTAGGAACATAATATTCAGGATCCTGCCACATCAATAAAGATAAATAATAAGCTTAGAATGCCTAAATCATGTTGCTTTACGGTTAAAGTACCACGACCCCTTTCCCAGGTAGCTAAGAAACAAAACCCATACAAGAGGACAGACTCGAAATTCACCAGAACAGGCAAAACCCTTATAGAGTCAAAATACTATGGTACACAACTACACAAGCATTGTTAAAACACACAAGAGGAGATAATCCCCCCCCCCCCCCCCCCAAAAAAAAAAAAAAAAAAGAAACCTAGCAAGAATCAACTCCAAACAACTTGAAACAAGCACATATGTGTAATAGAAAGATCCTATCAACTCATCCAGCCAAAAGATAAGAGAAGAACAAGGACAACTAGGTTCCCGTAGGATTTAAAGGCCAATCCTTCTGATTTATTTTATAATCACACATCTTTTATCTAACCATTTGATGAGACACAAGTAGAACACAAATGGGCATGACACAGTATAATCAGTACCCCATACGATCAATCATAATTGACACTAGTATAAAAAATTTAAATAGTGAAAAAATAGTGTACGTGCCTGGTCAAAGATGACAAACTAAAGTGGGGAGATTAGAGAGGATTTAGTAAAAGAAAAGTGCAGAAGAGTGAACCATGATCATACTTCAAAAGGGGGAATAAAGCTAATAAGAACCACTTTCATACAGCAATTCTCACTTCTATAAACGAAACTGAATTCACTTCAGAATAATAATAATAACAATAATAATATTTTGGTTTTACCATAGCAAATACCATAGCAAAGGGTGTAGGGGCTCAGATAGTATCTCGGCTCCCCACCAACTTCTAGTAAATTATTATTGACTCTCCGTTTTGGCGTATTTTAAGATAATAATATTAAAATAAAATAAAACAGGAGCAGAGTAAAGTTCAAACAGTGACACAAAACCAAGCAAACTAAGATCTTACAAATAGTGACAATAATATACATAGAGCATTGTTTTCAAACAAAGTTTATTATGCAACTGAAGCAAGTAACAAACTAGATCACAATCTACAATCCATGTTATCTCTAACCTACATTGATGAAGCTATAACTCTAGAAGGATGAGGAATTCATGACAAATATATTGAAAATCTGCTCAAATACATACCTCATATCTTTTTCCCACGGCAGAAGAGGTGAAACTGCAATAGAAGGTCCTCAAATGTTGGGCGGAAAGCTTTCACCTAAATGACAGTTCTCGTACAACCATACTCGTCAAAGTCCTCAAAATCTATGACATCTTCAGGAGCATAGCCAGCATCTTTCATCTGCTCAGTGAGTCCGCCTAACACGGAATATATTTCATGTGACACTTGAGTTGATGCATCCCCAACAACAAAGGGTTCGAATCCACTTCCTATGTCAACCCATGCACAACCTGGAGGCTTCAGCAGGCCTATGTTCCTCATAGATGTTCTAACTTCAGCCAGCTTGGTCCAACAACCTGCCGAGGCAAACATGTTAGCAATCAGCACATAGTACCCTGTGTTTATTGGCTTCGTAGCCAATAATTTCTCAGCTGCGAACGCCCCTAGATCTGTGTTTCGATGTATATGACATGCTCCAAGCAAAGTAGCCCACATATCAGCAGTTGGTTCGTAAGGCATCCTTCTTATAATATCTTCAGCTTTCTTTAGCAATCCAGCTCTTCCGAAAAGGTCAACCATGCAGGCATAGTGCTCCAAACAGGGTCTTATCCCATACAGAGGCCACATTTTTTCAAAGAGCAGCTGACCCTGAATAACAAGGCCGGAGTGGCTACATGCTGATAAAACCGCAACCATAGTTATATGATCAGGTTTGATGCCAAAATTCTCCATCTTCTCAAATAGTTTGACCGCAATCTTCCCCTCTCCTATAGTTCCATAGCCGCTTATCATGGAAGTATACGTTACCACATCCTTCCGAATCAATGAATCAAAAATACTTTTAGCATTTGTAACATTTCCTGCTCGTGCATACATATCAACAAGGGCATTCCACAGTAACAAATATTCACTGAATTCATTACGCTTGATAATGTAGCAATGGATTTCTTTACCATGTTGGAGATTCGCTACACGGGCACATAGGGAAAGGATGCTCGCTATAGTTACATAATTTGGTTCAAATCCACAAAACATCTCTCTAAAGAGGAAGGAGGATTCCTCATATTTATCATAATTAGCATAGGCTGAGATGATCGAATTCCATGAAACTATATCCTTTTTCTCCATCAGCCGAAACACAATGTTTGCATGTCTAAGGTCTTGACACCTAGCATACATAGTGATCAATGCATTCTGAACATTGTTAAACCCTTCACAACCACCACGGACAGCAAAAGCATGAATCTCTTTCCCTAGCATATTAGCTCCAATATGAGAACAAGCATTCAGGCCACTGGCCACAGAAACAGAGTCTAATTTAATTGTGTATGCTCTCATTTGAGACAGCAAATGTAATGCTCCCTCATAGTTTTCCATTTGCAAACATCCACCAATCATGGTATTCCATGTTATGATATTCAACTCAACACCTTCAAGACGCATCTGTTCAAAAAGCATAAATGCTTCCTCCCACATGCCCTTAGAAGCATAACCAGAAATCATTGAGTTCCATGAAAAACGATCCTTATGAGACATCTTGTTAAACAAGTCACGAGCAACTTCAAGTTCTCCACATTTTCCATACATGGAGATCAATGCATTTCTAACACACAACGACTCTCCAGAACTGCTAGCCGAGATGCACTTGTGAATTTCTCTACCGAAAGCAAGATTTTTCTGCTCACCACAAGCCTTAAGTATTGATGGATAGGTAAATTCATCTGGTCTGATTCCAAACTTCACCATTTGTCTATAAGTTGATAGAGCCTTTTCCGAAAACCCATTTCTTATGTAACCAGATATGAGGATGTTCCAATTCAGAGGATGTAGACAACTTGAATTCTCAACTAGAAAATGCGCCTGAGGAAGCTGATTACAATTAGAGTATAAAGTGACGAGCTTTGGCAGCAAAAGACGGTGTTGATCCAAGCCCAAGTTAATGATTTGTGCATGAACCTGCTTACCTTGAGGGATCAAATTCAAATTACAACAACCAACCAGGAGGGAGGAAATAGGCTCCAGTATTCTATCATAATAACTAGAGGAGGTAACATAAAGCTGGATGGACGAATAGACTTTAAATGCTTTATGCAGATTTCCCTGGCTGATGAACACCTTCAAAGATGCAAGTAAAGGATATACCATTAATTCATCCCAAAATTTGAACGGTTCCGATTCTACTTTAGAACCACCCAACTTGAGAAACTGACTATGTTTTACTCCAATATGCTTAATGTCTTGGTTCCACTTCCTAGGAATACATGTTTCGATTCGGGATACAAACAACCCTTTTGGAGATAGCCATGAAGGAGATAACGGCATGCACCAAAGATAAGATTAGTGCATGCTTGAACAGCATGTATAGGCAACATACAATTCAGATTCACTGGCATTTGTTGCAGAAACAAGATCTTGATTAATATTTTAGTGGCATGATCGCTGCATTCAAAATTTGCAGACAAGTTAGAAAATCACTAGGGATAAGCATCACTTTTCCAGTACACGCAACTTCGCAAACATAGAGAAGAGAAGATAGCATTATCGAGAAACCAACAACTTTAAAAGAAAATTTTACGAGTACAGACTCTCAGAAACGGGCTGGGGCGGGTCAAGGCAAGAAACTCACTTTTACAGGGATGTTCCATAAAATTGACCCTCCAATCTCCAAGTCAATCAAGCCAGAGTAAAATCCCACTGCCTAACCCCACACATAACATATACATAGAAAGGACAAAGAGTTTCTAAGTATGAGATAAAGTTTCAACAAAAGCAAAACAAAACTCTTTTTCATTCACAAGCAAGCAAAATCTCATTCATAAAAAACCTGATGATCCCCCCAAATTTTATCATTGAAAATTTCAAATTAATTTTTTTTTTCCAATACAAAGAGACGAATTAATTACATTTTCAGTTTTTCCCCATTTTTTTTTTTTGGTTACTTTGACAATTTCAAAATCTTTCACAATAATATTAAAGAAAAACAAAAGTAAATCAAACATACTTGATTTCTCAATCAAGGAGAAAGAAATCACGTGGAATTAAGTATGAAGCAGGAGAGAAGTTGAGAGTTGGAAAAGGGAGATGCGTCTGCTTTTATGATTTGATTTATGAGATATAGAGTACAGTATAGAAATAGGGCTCAAGGAGTGAAGCTCGTATTGTTCTGTACAGACTCTAGTAGTAGTTGCTCATAAAAGATACAAGATTGTGATACAAAATAACAATTATAAGAGCAAGCGCAGCGGTGGATCGTTGCATCGAGTTCTTCAATTTCGAACTGCAAAAATATCTTTCATCCATTGCAATTCCCAGTTCGTGAGTTCGACAACGAACTGAGTTCGAAAATAAGAACCCAGTTCGTCAGACTTTGTAGATAAAGTGAAAGCAAAACTGCAAGGCGCGTTAATCTCACAGCATAACAAAAGCAAGCGAGTGTCTCTCACAACCAAATTAATGGGCAACAGTATCTTATTTCAAACGTTAAAAGTGGAAACTGCAATTAAGATAGGTCCCACTAAAGAACTTCAACCAAGTTCTTCCATTGTTGATCTTAGTTCTTATTTTTTGAAATTGTAAAAATATGGTGTGTCATGGGAGGAACTCAATTGTGAGTTCTTCCATTGGGATTGCTCTAAGGCACCCCAAAATACTGTTAATTTTCGATCATCATATTATGTAACTACTAGTAGTAAGGAAAAATATCAATCGAAACTTACTTTCTAACCAAAAAAATTAGTCCCTACGAAACTAATTTATCCATGAATAGAAAATATCTTGACAACAAAGCCAAAGCTGAGACTTTTTTGAAATAATAGCAGTTATACCACAACCATGATCCATGAACAACATTATTATGTTTCTAACGGAAACTAAACTTCTGAAATGTAGTATTGAACAAATGACCAGAGCAATAGGAAAGCAAGAAGCGCAACGCAATTCTCTTATGCCCAATCCTGAGATAAGTTCGGCTAATCTCGAAATGTCATAGTCGAGGGAGAGCAACTAGCAATAAGGTTAATTTCTTACTTCCCATACTATTGTAATATTTTTTGGTAGGGCTATGCGGAAACCTTGTTTTCATATTCTTCCTTCTCTATATTATTGATTCAATCTCTTATAAATTAACAAATCAATAGGAATTTACACATACATGAATTTCACAATCACTACTCAGCTCCTTAATCTCATTCACTAATCAACTTTCGTCTAGATGACTCAATACTCATTAAAAGTCAGCTGATTAGCTCTTAAACTCTTAACTAACATAAAACATAATCTAAATTGAGCAACAACTACCAAACAACTATGGCATTGAACCCAAAAACTCCACTACAACTACTCCGGGTTTCGATCAACGAAACCCGAAACAAAAGAAAACAACTTCAAGACCATACTGCCAGTTATAGGGACCCTATGCAAGACTCTAACAATGCCCCCTACAAAATGTAAACTTATCGGAATAAAGATGCAAACTTTCTATCTTGTTTTTTCAATTATTCCCCAATACAATAGCTACATAAACAGCTTCTTCAATAAGATTGAATGTTTATCATCAATAACTTATCTTCTAATCCCGCCCCAATCATTCAATTCATACTTCCCGCAAAAATTTGAAGCTAAACTTTAGCATTTATAATGAACAGAAATCAGAAATTTGATGAAATTGGAGATATAAAAACGATGTAATAATGCGGAAAAAAAGATGTAAACTTTACCTGGGCAATTGCTAAAATTAATTTGGGCGGAAATTGGACGATTGATTTGGGGGAAAATTGGTCGTGTTCTACAGAATCAGTGTGTGGGTTCTTGTGTAGCTTAAGCGGCTGTTTGCCGGGGTTAGGTTACATTCAAATTGGTTTAATTCAGTTTGCTTGGTTTCTTTTTCTCCAAACAACCTTATTTCGCGGATTGGACTCGAGTTTTGACCCTTGTGTCATTTAAGAGTCGGGTTTTGAGGTTCATTTCGAGCACGAGATAATAAGATGTGTCCAGTGTGGCAATTAAGAAACTAAGGTACAAAAAAACGATTGTAGAATAGTATACCGTCCTTTGGAATTTGGATGCATTTGGACAACAATTTGATATATTTGTCAATGCGGTAATTTCACCATCATGACTTAATAATATGAAAAGTCGAAATATTGTAAAATTGGATGGTTGATTACCTGACTAATTGTTGTTAAGTGTTAATTAATGGTTGATGTGTGCCTTTGATAGTGTTAGTGTAACAACCGCGATTACAAAACAAAACCAAAAAAAGATTTTGAACTAATGGGCATAATTTGGGGATGAAAACCTACAAAAGAAATAATTGAACTCGTTAAAATACTTTACATACTCCCTCCGATTCTATGGAATTGCAACGTTTTAACTTTTCCACTTGTCGAGGTAGTAGCCAAAGGAGCAGGAAAGTAATGCTATCTATAATCAGATACATCACAATCTCTGTGGTACTCTTAGCTGCTAGTATGGTTGGTTATGAATTTGAATACTCAGTCCCTCTTGCAGGTGCAGGTGCAGGTGCAGCTGTCTCATAGCTTCTTTCTGTCATCAAAATGTTACTGCTGACAAATTTTATTTTTGATGAATGAAACCAGATAAAATCTTCAAGACAGCATCTATGGATGGCCTGTCAGCCGCGCTGTTACTGATGCAGAGTAGAGCAGCATCAAGCAGAAAATCTATGTCCTTCCTGGCAGGATCTTGTACGCCAACTCCAATTTCCTTGCATATCTCTTCTAATACAGCTTCTTTTGTTTTGCTCTGCGCGCTCTTGCACACATTCTTAACCTTTCCGTTTGTCAAGATCTCCAAGATAATCTCGCCAAAGTTATAGACATCTGCAGATAGCTCTTCCTTGATTGCAGTGGTATATTGACCTGGATACACAGGATACAGGTTACTGATTAAGTTCCTTGAGCAATCTTAATTTGCACACTTTCTTTCGGAAATGAATGACCATTTGAATTGTTTTTATCACTAATTCCACTACAACAATGTACATTTTTTTTCGCAAGATACAAGTTAAGATTTCTAAGACGTTCAGTTCATACTTAAGAGACAGTACTACTAAACACAAGTGTATGCTACATCTCTGCCCGGAATGACTGTCCTCCCCATTTTTTTTCTGTCTAAGAGCTGTTTGCCCTCTATATACACAAAAATTCGATGTGCAAAGTGAAAGATGATAGTATTTTAGGGACGGGGTTTTGATATGAAAGCAGAGAAAATAAGAAAGAGTACCTCCTTGCATCTTGGAGATTGTTGAAGTAAAAGAGCCCTTATTAAGCTGCAGCAAGAAGCGAAAGCCAAATTCAGCCAACTTAGGCTCCATAGTTGCATCAAAACTTATGTTACTTGTCCTAACATCGCCATGAGGAATTCCAGGATGGCAGTTATGATGAAGAAAACAAAGCCCCTTTGCAATGCCTAACACAATCTTACACCTAGAAGCCCAATCCATCTCTGAGTTGATCTTTTCGGACAAAATCCCGTTAGGTAAGTAATCATACAGCAGATATAAAAGATCCTTGTTGTGGCAGTAACCGAGCAATCTAGTTAGGTTACTGTGCCTTGTGTTACCTAATCGGACAATGAACTCTTCCATAACCTCCATTTTGTCCGGGCTGATCAACTCAATTTTCTTCACTAAAACTGTAATTCCTGTTGGCAATGTGACTTTGCAGACAGGAGATGATGCCAATGTATATGGCATCGTTTCCATGAACTCTGTGGAATCAAAGCTCTTCAAGACATCATCAGCAGTGAAGTTAGGCAACCCGTCAAAAGAAACCATTGTCCAATGGCCTCTTTTCTTCACCTTCTGGATGTAACAGATCCCAGATATAACAAGTGCTATGAAAGAAACAACAGCTATACAAAGAATCAATACCCACAAAAACTCAATCTGTATTTTCTTCGAACTTGAGCATCGCTTCAATGGTTCCCCGCATAGCTTGGGATTCCCAAAGAAAGCACTGCTGTCCATCAACCTAAAACGGTTGCTTTCTGGGATCGAACCAGATATATCATTGAATGACACATTTAGGAGCTGCAAACTCGAGGAACGGCCTAATTCCTCTGGGATTGGACCACTAAGGTTATTGTGAGATATGTCTACCAAGCTAAGAAACTGACAGTCAGATATGGCCATTGGAACATCCCAAGAGAGGTGGTTTGAACTAAGTTCTATGACATTGAGAGATTTGCAAGACTCAAAAGTTGGCATACTGCCTGATATGTTACAGGAAGATGCTGAGAAGTTCTGAAGATGGGGCAAAGACCACAACTTTGGTGGCAGATTACCTCCAAGCTCTAAGTTGCTAGAAACATTGAAATACTCGAGATTAGAACCGGGAGTTATGCCCTCAGGGACACCGCCAGTGAAATTATTTCTTGATAAATCAACATATGTGATATCAGGCATACCAGTAAAGTTCAGTAAGATAGGGCCAGTAAGTGAATTGTCTTCAAAACGAATACGAACGAGGGAAGAACAATTTGAGAGGAGAGGAGGAAGTTCACCAGAGAAATAGTTGGAGAAAAGTATAAGCTTGGACAGCATGCCATTAGCACAAAGATTTGGTGGTATGCTACCATTGAAATGGTTGGTTGAAACATCTAAAACTTGCAGCTCGGAGTTAACACCCAAGTTACGCGGAAGTGAACCCGAAAAGGAGTTACCCCAAAGCAGTAGAGTTTCTAATTTAGGAAGGTCAGCTATGGCCTGGGGAACAGTGCCACCCATTTCATTGACCATAAGGCTAAGTAGACTGAGATTCTTCAGCTCTGAAAAGCTCTCTGGAATTTCTCCAGAAATAAAATTGTCAGAAAGGTCCAAACTTTTTAGAGAAGCCAATTTACTGAATTCCTTAGGAAGCAACCCCTGAAACTGGTTTCTGAAGAGGAAAAGCGATTCGAGGTTCGACAGATTGCTCAGCTCTTTTGGAAGTACACCTGAGAGATTTGCACCAGCAATATCAAGGTACTGAAGTTCACTCATGTTACTGATTTGCCAAGGTATGCCACCCTGGTAAGAATTATACCCAATTTCCATATGGATAAGACTCTGAAGCTTCCCTAATTCAGGAGGAATTTCGCCGCCCAGTAAATTCCCGGCCAATTGGATGAACTGTAAACTCCTGAAGTTACCAAATTCTGCAGGAATTGATCCACTGAAGTAACTCCCAGCAAAGTTAACAACTTTCAGTGACTCGATCAGCGAGACTTCTGCGGGCAATGTACCTGAGAAGCTGTTGCTGAAAGCATTAAGCACAACCAGCTTTTTCAGCTCAGAAATCCCACTTGGGAAACGACCAGAAAAATTATTCCTGCTAATGTCTAAGCTCCTTAAGTTTGTCAGATTGAAGACTGTACCCGGAAAGCGCCCGGAAAATGCATTGTGGCTGAGATTGAGGGTGACAAGATCAGCAAAAACACCAAACTGTTTCCCGGAAAGATTGCCAGCAAGACCTCTTCCTGAGAGGTCCAGACCGACAACCATAGTAGAGTTATTGTTGCAGGAAACACCAGACCATGAACATGCTGCAATTTCAAAAGTTGGGTCTTCTCCAGAAGGCAAAAACCAGTCTCCCAACCCGTTGTAGTGATCGACAAGCTCCGATTTCAAGCTCAGAAGTGCATCAGAAAACACATCAGAAGCTCCAGAAGATACAGATACAGCAACAGAAGCAACAAGAAGAAGGTTTAAACAGAATGAACTTGGAGAAATCATCTCCATTGGAAACTGCAGGACTGCAGGACAACTGAGTCTGCAGTAAACAAAAGGAGAAAATAGAGTGTGAGTGAGGCCCAACTTTGGGGTTTATGGAAATGAGTTCAAAGTAATGCAACAATCATTGGCACTTCAAAACCAAACAGGCTTTTTATCAACATCATTTTTTTTATCTCGACGAGTGTTGGAAGTCGGTTTTGGAGCGCTAATAGTATTTTCCAAATTATGTTCCGTAGAGGTAAAGAATCATATTATCATATTGCATGGGGAATAGAGTATATGATGCTATACAGACCAAAAGAAACGCAAAAAAAGAGCAGAATAAGAGGGGGACCAGAGCTGTTAAAGATTTATTCTGATTATTATGTGATTAGTTAGGTGATTAAGTGCAAAGTAGTTTGATGATTAACATCTTTTCTTGCCTTTAACATTGATTTTGTCGGCCATATCCTCATTAGATTTGAAGAAATCTCTGAAATTTTAGTGTTTTGTTGACTGCACAGGTTTAACTCTTCCTAATTTTCTTCTACAGTGAACAACATTGTTATAACCAAAAGAGCTGATCCTACCTATGCCAAAAATGTACTGTTTAGAAATACGCAATTTCGATTGGGTTTACGATAGAACAGTCCTACTCAAGCATTCGACGATTTCGTGACACGGCATATGCTACTTGGAAGACTACATGCAAATATGCAATACACATTCTACTCAAATACTTCCTTTGGAAGCTCAAATAAGCACATTGACTTGAGCTATGCACACTATTCCAAATCCCAATTTTTCAGAATAAACAATTTCTTAATACATTCAGGTACAAAACCAAGCAATAAAGTGAGTAATATATTTCTAGAAATATCAAAAGACAACTAATTTTTCTAACTACAAGATTTGATAGGTATCTTATGCTATTTTGGTCAAACTTAGACCATCAAAATGAGTCCTATTTAATTCACATTTTTGTCGGATTGCACCCAAAAAACGGCTGAGAAAAGGGACAAAACACAGCAAATAAGGAAGAATGGGCAATAAAAAAACAATATTAAAATTTAAAAGCAATGAAACCCAGAAAAAAAAGCACATATTATAACAAGGGTAGTACATAAACCCAGAGTAAATAAATTCAGTAAAAAAAAAGTAAAGAGTAATATTTACCAGACTGCTGTAGTTCTGTCTCTTTACTCAGTGCCGACCCCGGATCATTTTGGGAATAAGACGGTGTCGTATTTACCAGAGGGGTAAAAAAGAAACAGCTGAAAATAGTGAAGCACTCAGGCCTTTTCACTGCTACAAGTGGAGTGGAGAAAAAAAACAGTGAAGAAGAAGATAAGGATAGTAAAGTAAAGAGATGATGACAGAGAGAGAGAGAGAGAGAAAAGGGTGAAAAAAATGCAAAGGACTAATAAATGAGTTGCTTTGCAAAGGGACCAAAGTGACATTATTGCATGCTGCTTTTGTTCATGATACTTCAGCTTCAAGATTCGCGCCATTAGTAACTTCTATGCAACTTACTAACTACTACTCGTATTACACTATTAATTCTTAAAATGTACAATGTCATAATGAGTAAATAGGGAAAGTTAAGTAATTATAGATCACTCTTCAGTCAAAAGAAATTTCAGTTTGCCACTAATTATTATTTGTTGTTTACGCAACCTCAAATCGCGCAATTAAGACCGGTTTGAACCCGAAAGTGGTGACGCAGTTAATTTGATTTGCTTCTATAAGATTGAATTCATTCAGTTTTATACTCTTTTGTGTGGAAATCACAGTTTGCCTGAACTGTAACAAGGAGCCAATTTCAACACTTCCAAAACTAAGGCATCATGATCTTAAAACCCGAGTCTTAAAGTCAATAACATCGGTTCAATTCTATGTCGTATGGGGTCGTGATTTTTAAACTCCGTTTCTAGAATTTCTTACAAAGGGATTGTAGGAATCAATTCAAAGTAAAAAGTAAAGACTACTAGGGGGAAAAAGAGTGTATTTGACGCTCGGGTTTCAACCCAGACTACTCACATCAATTTACCTTATGAGCCTGCTAGACTCTACAGAATTCTGAACTGAATACAGGAAAAAAGTTCACTATTTGGACAGCTTAACATAACTGCATGTGTACCGGAGGCGTTTGCCTTCGCATCCTAGATCAACCCGACCTGTACAAGCATCCTCAATTTCGCATGACAAAACCATAGCACCCTCATGACAGAATTAAAGAACATTTCGGGGCATCAGAAGTTTATAAACTCACTGAGAAACAGCTACCAGGACGATTATCCTCACTCGAAATCAGAAAAGAATGAACATAACCGAGATGCTAGCTATATGGCCTCTATCCAACACAAGGTAATCTAGAGACTATAAATCCAAGACAGGACAACAGATCAATCAGGAATCGACAAAGAACAACTGAGAACCGATCAGTAAAAATTCTGATGTTCATTTGGGACAATAATGCTCAGACACAAACATAGGCATAAAAGCAAAAGAATGTTAGCACTGTGTCTATAAAGACGACTACCAAGTACAACGATGGCCAACCACCATTATACTCCAATGGGCTAATCCGAATCCTTAACAATCAACACACAAAAGTGGCAAACAAAAGGAAAGAAAGAGACATCTCTCTTTCATCAATGCCAGTGCATCCATGAATACAAGAAGTGTTACATATAAACATATCGTGTCTACATGTACAATCGACTTATGCTGCAAATGGTAATCAACTACGACAGTCTGGTACACAAATCAATAGTGCCACAAGAGCCCTTTCAATTAAAGCAAAGACACCTTGACAAAGCCTTCATAGAACGTGGATCATTCGATCATTAAACAGAACTTGAAACCAGACTTATCGTATTGGGGTGGGGGTGGGGAGGGGAAGGCAAGCACAGAGGAAAAATTAGGAGTAATTATTAACATGCCCAAGTAACTAAGAGATAGAACAACCATAAAACCTCATTCATCAAAATTCGACAATAAGTTATTCAACAACAGACTATTGTTATTAACACAGAGGTATGAGAAGACAAAGATCAACAGTGAGGGGATATCAGAATGTACCCAAAATCTGGGGGATATAGCTCTTAAGATTTGAGCTCGCGACCAATAGTTCAGGGACAAGATCCAGTAAACTCACAAATAAGAAACCAAGCATAGGTCCTCCAAACCAAAATAATAAGAGATTTGGAAGAAGGATATAGAATGTAACAAATTGAACCATAGAGTCATATCAATCATCAAACAAGAAAGTAGCTCATGGCTAATGAGTAATGACAGTCTAGTCCTCAGAAACACATAGTACGTAAAGAGTCACCCGATTATCAAATTAGAATGAAGCACATGGCCAATGAGTAATGACAGTCTAGCCCTCAGAAACACAGCCTACATTAGAGTCACCCAAACAAGCACATCTTCGGTTTCTCTACCATGGAGAATTGATCTTTCTTGTAACACCCTACCAGAATCCTCCAGATCAAGAGGACAATACAAGCAAACTCCCGAAATAACCAGTAAATTTCGAAGTTAACCCAATCAGATTCATGTGTCAACAAATCTAAAACCACACACATTTAGCCAGCAAATCAAACAAAATTTAAGCAAGGAAGTGTACAGGAAAACACCAAGACACAATTCTTATGATTAATGAATACATTCATGAAATCATAACATAGCACCTAACACTAAACTCTCTCACAGCGAAAGCACGCTTACATGGCAGGTTGCAACCACCAAATTGTAGACCAAACATACCAGTCAATTGGCAACATAATAATACACCAAATTTTCAAGTCATACATAGGGGTAAGATACAAGCACCGCCTATGCATTCTTCCACGTTACAATTAGCCATCTCAAATTCGCCAATGGCCATACCCAAGCCCATCCTAGAGGAGAGGTAGAGTGCAAACAAGTTCAGGCATCTCAATCCATCCTTGAACGATAGACAACAATATCTCAGCCATACACTTGCAATCCTAGACACTATAATACGCCATTTCTCAAATTCATCGTATACAAGCCAATTCAAAGAGGAGAGGTGGACTTTCATTGAGGTTTTACAATCCATCTGTAAACCAATTAGGAATACGACAAGACGAGCACTTTGTTCTATACAAGTCTCTTCTCCTCTCTTCCAACCAATTAAGATACCCAATGTCTCACAACTTACATATCATCTTCTCTAAATTTGTAATGCCATGAAATTACACGATCACCCATTCCAAATTTCCAACTCAACCCGTCGATAACAATCCCCATCACCTTTATAACAAATTAAGGAGCTTTTTTAACTTAACCGACTATACAAGTAAATAAAAAAAAACCCAGACATACAAGATAAACCCTCCAATTTCACCAACTTCACACAAAATTATGATCATCATTAAAAACTCTCCATCTCATGACCTAGGTTCGAAAATCACCCGCATCAACTATCACCCAAATGCTTCCCTTAGAACCAACAAGGACAAAAGAAACATACTTTCCAAGTGATTTCCAACCCTGATTATCGAATATCCAAGGACATGATGAACAACACATCTATAAAACCTCAAATCAGTACAACAACATCATCATTACCCCAACGCCGCCATAAGGCGGGGTAAGGGGAATCACATGTACGCAAGTCTTACCCCTATTGAGAACACATGATGACCCAAAATGAAAATCGCCTCGAGAATCGGACCGAATCAGTACATAATTGATAATTTCCACTCAAATCACTCCAACATCATTGTTCAAAAGTATCATTACAATTATAATTACTCCTCAAATGACAAACCAACATTAAAAGTCACAAACTTTCGACATAAAAAGACAATACCAAATCATATGATGATGATTAAACATGATTTTTGAACATTATTATGATTATCATAGTATTATGAAAAGGATTAATTAATTAAACGACACGGCCAACAACAGAGTACTTAGCCTCGAATTTCTTCTCCCAATCAGCAAGAACACCAAGTTCCTTCTCAGTGAGCCCATCAAGGTTCGAAACGACGTCGTCTTCCTCCTTACTCATCTTAGCCAAAGCCCTGCTGGCATCTTTTCCCGCGAACATGGCGTATGGGCCGCCCGGCCCGTAGAAGTTGCCACCGGATGTGACATCGAAGACCCGACCCTTGACTGCTACGTATATGGGCTTTGATGGGTCCGACCCGTTGTACTGTTTCAGCTGCTCTAAGGTGATATCCATGTCGACGAATTTGGTGTCAAAGAGAGAGAAAGAGGAGAGAGAAAGTTGGAAGGGGTGGATTGAAACTTGAATGAGAAGTTTGATGAGCTTAAGACTTGTGTTGAATGTTTGTTTGTTGTTGGCTTGTCTTATTGCCACTGTAAAACTACACTTCACCTTTCAATTTTCACTTTTTTTTTTTCACCAGCCACTTATTTCGGCTGACAGCATTTTCGTTGGTTGGTCACGGCTTTACGAAAAGAGATAGGAAAGTAATGGAATATGAGCTAATAGGTTTTTTAGGACTCGAACTTTGCTACATTTTAGATTTCAGGACCTCGAACTTTTTACAGCTGCAATCAGGACCTCACACAAGGCTGCCGTTAACAATAGCAAACTCCGTTTCTCTCTCTCACCTCATCTTCTCATATTCCAAAGTCTTCATCCTCTGTTTTACCCAGAAAACATTTCCAATTCATCATCATATATATTTTTTACCTCATCGTTCCACTTCTAATTTGCCTCAGTATACGTTGCATATGATTGAACCCTTTCTTTTACCCACCAAAAATTATTCCAAAACTATCAAATTTTTGGGGGAAAGATCAAATTTTGATGAATACCCATAAAAATTCACAATTTGTTTGGATATGGGATCAAATAGAACCATCTTGGTTTAATTTCATAGGTGTGAAAATATTTTACGAAACATCTTGGTTTAATTGCTCCGATGATCTTGAGCATCTCTATATTAATTAATTGGTATGATTTTCTGAAAATACATCCTCCCCTTTTCTTTTTCCTGTAACAAATTTGATGAGAAAACATGAGGATTTAAACGCCCTGACCTGCACTAGTATGTCGGTGGGGGAGTGAAATGGTTTTGACTTGTAGACTGGTGGGTCGACGGAGATGAAGTCCTGCATGTCGTCCTCGTCTGAGATATTCACAATATGCGATGAATCATCATTTACATTATGATGGCATTTGATCATCAATTTGATGAATTTGATGGTATTAAATTAATTTGGGGGGGGGGGATACAGAGGAGAGAGAAGGATGTGTGGAGGTGGAAACTGGTAACGGTGTTAGTGAGATTGGATGAAAAATTGGGTAGAGGTCCTAATTTCAGCTATAGAAAGTTCGGGGTCCTGAAATAAAAAATTTAGCAAAGTTTGGGTCCTGAAGAACCTATTAACTCAATGGAATCTATTCTCGCTCAACTATAGTGTACGAATTTGTTTTACGAATGTAAAATTCGCTCTTTTAAGATGATTAAATCATTAAGTAAACTCGTCCCTCTCATTTATACGTTTGAGGGATCGATTTGAACAAGTTCAATCATGTTGGTTCAAATGAATAAAAGAATTACTCCATTGTAGTGGTAAATAATATTTTCCCCGCCAAAAAAAACGAGTTAGTCAACTTTGATTTAGTATTTAGACCCTCTAAATTTGTTTTTAAAAAAAAAGGATTGTTGTCTAATTATTTAGTTTGTAAAAGTTGTAGGTTTTTACCAAAAAAAAAAAAAAAAAAAAAATGTTCATTAGCATATGAAGATTGATAAAGGTGGGAGTGAACATCAATCCTCAACCACTTCTTTAATAAGATTCCTATAAAACCCAGAATTTCTACCAAGATTACCACTCAGAAAAGCCAGACTTTTTCAACTTTCTTTGGATTCTCTTTGAACTTTGAAGAGAACAATCCCCTGCCCTTCAGAATCACAGCACTTGCCAAGGCAAATGGAATGAGACAGCTATAATTAGCTCATGCACAGCGAATATTATGAAAGCGCAAGTCGGGAAAGCCGGAGCTATGTATGGGTTAGAAATGAACATCATAAGATGCAAAATATATAGCCACACAGCTAAATGAAAGCAGTTGGAACTTCACAGTATGTCGTTCGGGTTCCCTAAGCCAGATGTAACAAAAAAAACGGAATGGCATCTACATGGAGTTGTTTTTCCGATAAATACTATACCAACAGGACCATTTAGCTAAACACAGAATCCTTCATGCTCCTAAGAGGGATACTTGTATATGATGTCCGAGCTTTATCATCTTGTGCTATAAGTAATCCAGTCATACCAAAGAGGCTGATCCCGTTGCTCAGATGAGTGTTTACCCTTGGTCCTCAGCAAACTTTCCCTGCTTTTTGCTGATAAGAAATCCTGAAGAGCCATGACTAGAGAGACACCTACTTAATAGAGAGGGAAACCGCCACCAGAATACTCAACATCCTGCGAGCAGAATTGAGATGTTTGATTAGGGAATTGGGGATTAGGAATCAAGCTTCGGAGAATTTAAACACAGCATCATCTAGCCATTACAGCACAATAGACAACAGGCAACAGAAGCGCTGATCATAGTTTATAGGTTTAACAAGATCCTGACACAAGCACCATAATTTCCATGACATTAAATTTTGGCTGCTACCAAAGTCACTCTTGGATATACATCACCCCTCTCTCAAATCTTCAAGAACAAAAGGTACCACATATGCATCCATACGCAACACTTAAGTTAAAACATACCCTCCGAACCTTACAGCAATGACGAACTACTTCATCATGGTAGACAATATACCGGTCCATCGATTGGATTTACAGAGACCAACAAAGAAGTAATAGTCAAGTCTTTTTATGGTCATATACTCATATATGTCACCTTTCGCAACTTTTTCATTGATATCATATATCGAACAATGTTTCTGCAAATAGTTCTACATTGGCTTCAGCCAGCACTTCCACAGGTCATTGTTTCAAAAGAAGTGTCTGACCGGCCGCACAGGGCATCACATCAGGGTGAGGCGGCACACGTTTCTGAAACGCACAAGATCCTCAGTGATCTGAGGTGCATAGCAGGGGATCTAAGTTAAGAAGTGCCATGTCCAAGAGACACTTTTAAAAAAGGGGTACACTTTTGTCAGATGTATGGCAAGCTCTGTTGCGTTTCCTAGCTGAGAAATTCATTTTTACTCCTTAGTTAGAAGTTAGAACTTGGAAGAACTATGTGAGCTAAGACTTATTTGGCATTAGGTTCGTGACCTTAAATACGACTCATTTAAAGTCACACAAGCACAGACCTGTTTGCTTCCTCACTTTGAACTGCTATTTCTTATGCTAATCTAACACTTGTGACCAGACATGAGTGAGGATAAAAATAAGATATGAGAGAGAGGTATCTCTACTAATATTTCGACTGAAATAATTGGCAAAATCAATTATTGGACGTCCATAAAGGTTAGATCCTAATTTCATAAGTAGTTACTCCACAAGAAAAAGGCTCTTGAATTAAATAAACCAAACAAGTTGCAGGTTAAAAGCGAAGCATGAACCTGAGGAGGAGGTAGGGATGAAACCCAGTCTGAAGCGTGTGTAGGTAGAAGACCCAAAGTGTTCAACTGCAAGTACCCAGAAAATTGGCATTTAGACAAAATCTAGGCACCAGATAGACCATAGCTCTCTCTCAAATATCATTATTGGATGTAGGATTTACCTTCCAGATACCAAGGCCAAGACCCGCCAAATTGAGAGCAATATAGACCAACTTAGGGCCAAGGAGATCAATCTTGCTGTCCTTATACGGCTCAAAAACTGCAAAATAACACAAAGTCTAAAATCATCCAGCTGCCAGCTTCCATCAAACCATTCAAGCGAAAGCAGTGACAAATTGTGTTGTCATATGCACACATTCTCAGTGGCAGAAGCAGAGGAAATTCAAGTAGATAACTGTACCTTTTCCTACGCCCTGAAGGGCACTTATGGGCTGCAAAAAAGCAGAAAATGTGATACCAATGCTAAACAGGTGAACAGTGCTTCCAGCCATCCACATCATAAAGCCCATCATCATTAAGTTCTTGAAAGGAGATTGAGCTACTTCCCAAGCTTTCTGTTGACATATGCGCAATAGATAATCAGATGCTATTAACAAAAATATGCGAGATATCAAAATTACAAGACACGTAACAGACGGGAATTAAACCTATGACGTTCACCACAACAATGCATCAAACTCAGATTGAAAAACACATGACTGCTGTTCTCCGGCCAACACTTCAAAATGAATTTTAAAACATGCAATTATCTTCTTGCCACAAGTGTTCACAAAAATACAAGACCCTTCGTATATGGGTAGCCAAGGGAGTCGCAACTACAAATTCAAAGTTGAGTACCAATAACCTAACCATCTAAGCTGCCTCGCATCGACCCAAGATAATGCAAATTGGTGGATCACTGGATCCCATACCTCTAGCAATACATCCCCCTCCCCCCCTCTCTCTCTCTCTCTCTTCCAGCCAATTATAAAAACTACACTATCAAAGCTTTCCTCATATTCATACTTCTAACCCAAATAAGTAAAGCAGACAAGAGAAGAGTACCCTACAAAGTTTGCTGAATTTTTACTCAATTTGTTTTAGTCACTGGTTTCTTGTCCCGGCTACGAACAAGGTCAGGATCAAACTTCATTCCCTAATCTTCCCTTAGCTATGAATGAAGTTTTCACTCTTCCCTTGTTTCAAATGCCCAAAAGTTTAAACTATAAATAGGTACAAACAAATTATGGGGATCTCAATAATCTTAAATCAAACGATACATAAAGAGCTAAACGAAGTTAATTACTTTTACTGTCTACACTAAGACATGAGAAAATCAAGATCATCAAGAACAGTAAACTAATTCACAGCAATTTGAAGCTAGTAAATTTAATACAACACAATAATCAATAAAGCAATTATTTGCCCTGCCTCAGTTTGGTACCTTTGACACGTAATAGACGGGAAATTAAACCCATGACGCTCACCACAATGATGGATTTTAAAATCAGACAGAAAAATACTTGACTGGTCACTGGTGTTCTACAGCCAACAACGAGTCAACAACAATAACAACAAAGCCTTATTAGCAAAATGATTTGGGGTTGGCTGACATGAATCATCATCACTCATCAGTAACACATTAAAATGAATTTTAACACCTGCGACTATCCTCTTGCCAGTGCTCACAGCAATACAAAATCCTTTTTTAAGTATGGTCCTTACTCCTCTATTGTGAGAAAGACCACCATGCTCCTTGTGCTCCCGGGAGCATGGTATAAGCATTGTTCTTTAGATTGCCGAGGGAATCACATCTACAATTTCTATGTTGAGTAACAATGACTCAACCATCTAAGCTACCTTACATCGACCCGAAATAATGCACATTGATGGATCCCATACCTCAAGCAATACATTCCCCCTCCCCCTATCCAGCCAATCAAAAACTATGAATTGGTTATCAAATTATCAAACCTTTCCTCATAGTCATACTTTTAACCCAAACAAGTAAACTGCAAACGAAAAGAGTAAACTACAAAGTTCGCTGACTTTTACTCGATTTGTTCGAGTCACTGGTTTCTCATCCCGGCTACGAACAAGGCCAGGGTCAAACTTCATCCCCTCTTCTCCCCACAGTCCCCCCCCCCTCCAAACCCATCCACCCCACCCCCAACAAATAAAGGATGACCATTGGAATCCTTATCTATTAACAAAATTCAATCTTTTCTTCCTTAAAATACCCAAAATTCAAAACCCTTGTAGATACAAATTAATCATCAAAATCCCAGTAATCCTAAATCAAACAATGAATAAAAAAAAGTTAATTACTTTCATAATCTAAATTAATACATGATTAAATTAAATTCAGACCATCAAAAACAATAAACTAACTAATTCATAGCAATTTGAAAATACAATCATCAATCAACTCATCTAAAAACTCAAAAAGGTCCGATTTTTCCCCCAAATTTGACATAAACAAAATCAACCCAACAAGGATAATATAAAATGAAACGAAACCCTAATTAAAAAAGGGGGATTAAAAAAGAAAAAAAAAAAAAAAAAAGACCTGAGCTTTCCAATTAGTTTCGCCGTCTTTGGATTGGCGTGCGACAGAAGATTCATCCTGATCTTGAGAAGCACGAGCGAAACCAGGTGGATCTGGGAAATCGCGAGTAGAATGAGAAGTTGAATTATCAGTGAATTCAACTGCCCATCTTCTTCCTCCTCCCATTACTCCTTTCCCTTTTTCCATCTTTTTCTCTCTCCACAAATTTTTTGAAGAACAAACACTGATTCAACTGCCCACTTACCTTCTGTCTTGTCTTTGACTTTTTTGCTGGTTTTACTGCCAAACCCAAGTGAACAACGGGAAGTTAAAAACCTTTTTTTTTTTTTTATATATTCGAGGAACAAGGTTAGTATATTTCAGTCTGTACGGGGTTGTCTCGAATTCGAATCGTCGTTTCTCAATCTTAGTAGGAGCCGTAGTATTGAGTTTCTATATACCAAAAATAAATAAATAAATAAACAAACAAATCTATACGGAGTATATGTATAGGAGATATATAGACATCGAATGAGATAGAGGATCTGATTTAGATGAAAACATGGTAAGATGGATGAATCGGGTTCTCGAGTTGGGAATCGGTAGTCCCGGGTCAAGTAGAAGCTTTTTTTTTTTAAATAGGGTCAAGTATACTAGTAAGTAGTAAGGGTATAAAGTTATTGTCGGGCTTGAGTTATCGGTTTAGACTTTTAGTTTAGTTGTTTTTATCACGTTGTATACGAGTCTCGTTGATCATGGTGAGTTCTCAACTTGTAATCATGGTACCCCGCTTACCCCTCTATCAAGTGGATTCTCAATTATATGGACCGGCAAGTACAAGACATTCGCTAAAAGGGACGACAAGCATAAATTAGTATAAATCTAATCGCAACAACAAGTCTACAAATTAGACAACAATAATCAAACTCAAGTTGGTAATTAAACCTATCCATAATAAGCTCTAATTATATGAATCTACAGACTTGCAAATTTACGGATTAAATCATACTACTAGCATGTTAGGGTTCGACCAAACCCTAAAAAAAGACTACTCACACATATCCAAATTAACAACAACAATAATAATTGAATTGAAAAGCATAATTAAAGAAGTGTAGAGAAAGAATTGCAATACTGTGATGGTCTGAAATATACTCTGGATAATAAAGAAAATAAATATCCGAATCTGGTACAAAAATGCTTGAATCTTGAATTAAAGTTGGATGTAGAAAATAATGAAAGTTTAGATAGATAGTACAAGGGTTCAACTCGGTATAAATAACTAGGAGGGTATTTTATAATTTTCTAAAAGAAAATAGGGAATAAACCCCAAAATTAGAATAAAGGAAAATCCGGAAAAAATCAACTCGTGCATTTACATAAGTCATGCAACACAGCGCACGAGTCGTGCCCGGATCAGCGGCCAATTCGTGTTTATGCACGAGTCGTGCAATTTTGGCACGAGTCGTGTAAAACTGCTCCGACAGTCCAACTTCAAATGCCTCTAATTTCTTCGTTAGTTATCGGATTAAGGCGTCTGGCAACTTTTTAGAAAGCTAAGACCATAATCTTTCACCTCCAATTAGTTTCACTTCAAAATTCAAAGTGGTTTGGCAGATATTGAGCTCCAAAGCTGGCACTGCGTAAAAGACTTCAATCACGCATCTTCAATACTCCAAAATTTCCTTTTTATGCTCTGAAAAGTTCAAAAACCAACAACTATACCACGGACGTGAGATATTTGATAATCGAGTGTAAATGGGTCAAATATAGCAATCATTACACCGTAAAGTCCTGTATAATTATGCAATATAAGGACTTATCATAGCCATAAAACACATATATTCCCTCCTTTGAGTCCTTTTCAAAATGTATGACGATTTTATTTTGCGAGATAAGGTATTGGCGATTGATTTCGCGAAAAAAAAAATGACTTATGTACTTAAAGTTATACTCATTTGATTGATATCTACTTTCATAATATTATAGTTTTGTAATTTTTGGCTTTCTATTTTAATATTTTTTTTCATTTTAATGACTCACCTCCAAAAATGAAATGACATTGAAACATATTTTTGAAGAGCAAATGTTGTATGTATAAAATAAAGCGTCATCATCATTGTCCCTTTTTTTCATATTATTATTCTTTGAAAATTTTCTATAATTGTCATCATTTGCATTTTTTTTATTGCATTTTACATCAACGCATCTTGATAAATTACTGTTAAAAATATTTTGTTGTAAAAATGGTAAAATCAAGAGAACATCAGTCTACCTTAGCTTGTGGTTATTTGCATGAAAATTGATTATGTCTTAGTCATTTAGAGCCTATATAATTTGATAAAAATATTTGATTAAATGAGAAATTATTTGATGTGAAATGAGCATTTCAGATGTTAATTGATCTAAATTGATTAAAAAAAGAATTGTAATTAATTAGAGAACCTTAGGTTGAGGTTATTTACATGAAAATCTATTATCTCGTTGGTTATTTCGATCCCGCATGATCTGGCATGAAGTTATATGATTAAATCGGAAGTTGTTTGATCTGAAATGCATACTTCAAATGTCAAGTGTTCTAAATTAATTAGAAAAATAACTGAATTTAATTAGGTGAGTTATGCCTTTGTGAATAAATTAATTTGGATGAGTAGGTCTATTTGCACTAAAACTATTGCAATCAGCCAAAATTATTAGGTCAGCCACCTTAATGTAATCTTCTTAGAAATTCAACTTTTTTTTTTGTATTGAATGCGTCTTGAAATGGGAAAACCCCACAACGCAAATGGAATTCTCCTAGAGCTTAGAAAAAATAAATTATGCACAGCCCGGAAATATATAATACTCGAATTACAAATATATTCTATCTATTAACATAGGGATAGTTATGAGCTTAAATTAAACTTTTTTAACTATATCATAATGATTTCGTTAATGGATAGTGTGTATATAACATATACTCCCTCCGTCCCCCTTTAAACACCCCGCTTTCCTTTTTTGGGGTGTCCCTATTTAAACACCTCATTTCAAAACTTACTAAATCGGGTAAGTTTTCATCACACATCTATACTCCACTATTTCCAAAATAATAAACAAATCATCCATTATCTTCAAAAATAATAAATAAATCACCCACTATCTCCAATAATAATAAACAAACCACCCACTATCTGCAGCAATAATAAACTAACCACCCATTATCTCCAACAATTATAAACAAACAACCCATTATCTCCAACAATAATAAACAAACAAAGTTACCTTAATCCAAGCGAAAAACACAATGGGGGTGTTTAAAGGGGGGACGGAGGGAGTAATATTTTTTATGTAACAGTGCAACGCACGTGCTTTAATCTAGTTTTGTTAATAAAATCAATTGTTATGTTGACCAAACACATACTCGGTAGTTAAGATCGTTAGAAACTGTTTCTAAGAAACAACAGTTTTGAAAAAGTTAGAACTTAGCCAAGTTGGCCAAACAGACCCCCTAACCCTAGGTGAGACTCCCCTTCAAGTGCCAACTCGATATCTCCCCTTCAAGTCCCCTAACCCTAAATTTCCGCCCAAATCAATATCTCTGCCGTCAATCATCCTCGCCGAGTGGGAATTTGTTAGAACCTAAGGTGGTTTAGACACTCTAAACAACACTTAATAACTCTATTAAGTTGAACCTTAGGTGAGGATCGATTTGCATGTAGTTAAAAACAACTAAAAAACCGAGTTTAAAGATCGTATACCTTGTTTTGGCTCTAGGTTGTGCTCTCCTTTACTAAGGAGTGTCTTGAGCTGCTTAACAAGGATGATCCTCCTTCCAAACTTTGATTCTTGAACTCTTCTAATCTCCCACGACACGTACCAAAGGATTCACGAGAAAACCGAGTTATTATGTACTAGTAATAACTCGGTTTACCCCAAAAACAAAATAGCCCTAATCCCTAACAATTAGGATCAATTAGGGTGAAGTATTTTTGTGTTTAGATGTGTTTTTGAGCTACATGCAAAGCTCAAAAAACTTGGTGGCTATGGTGAAATAGTTGGCTCTTTTTAGAGAGGAAGAAGATATGATTCTTTCCTCAATTTTTTTTTTGTTTTTTATTTTTGTGTTGAAAATGATTAGTACTCTAAGTCTAAACATGGATTAGACTATATATAGTGGTGGGTTAAATTAGTAAATCAAATTTACTAATTTGCCCCCACTAACATTAACCAACCTTTAAGGTATAACAAGGTTAATTTAGTCATTTCATAACTTAACTAATTAAGTTACAATTAACTATTATATATTGATATAATAATTATATCTAATCATATTTTAGCTAATAATTACAACTCTTGTAATTAATTCTAGCTAAATTTGTCACGACTGACAAATCACAACAATACCCGTATAATTACTAATCTCAAATTTAGCAACTTATACACTGATAAAATTTCTATTTTATCAGTGGTTTATTTATTATCAATTATCTTATAATCAATAATATAATAAACTCTACAGCCTGATACTAAACACATTGCCAGTTAACTATTAACTGGCTAACAGGAGTTCATCACGTTATCCTATATAGGTATGACCGATAGGGATCAGTCGATCTCCGCCATCTTACGACGACAATAACGTCAAACCCTAGACGGCCAATCGTTATTGATTTACGTTGATCAACTGATAAGTTCATCTTATAAACCGATCCCTGTTTATTCCATAATTGAGATTTATTAATCAACGCACTATTGTCGGAGGACACTAGTCCAACAGAATTTGCCTAAATCAATACAAGGTACTAATTAACCTAATAAAGAATTAATGTTTGTATTTAATTAATTGTAATTTTTATGTTAAAAAAGAATGTTGTAGGGTAATTGTATGTATTGTACGTTTGTTGATTTATTAAACACTTGCTCATTGTGAATTATAAACTGATTAATTTGATCTAATAATTCTCTGAGCTTTGTTAGTGAATTATAATCCAATTGTGTCGTCTCATAAACTGATTAATTTGATCTAATAATTCTCTGAGCTTGTTGTTTGTTTGTTTGTTTAATTTGTTTGTTTAATTTGTTTGTTTGATTGGTAAGACTAAGCACCATAGTATCCACCTATTTGGTAGGTTATAATTAAACTTATAGACCGACCTGATTAATTCTAAATATTCATGTATAGTGTTAAGTTGTTTTAAAATTGCAGTAGAGCTGTTGGCGGTTAAGCATCCTCAATGGAAAAAATATCTCCGGCAGTGTTTGGGGCTTGAACCCCGTGAAAATAGACATGTTGTGGCAACACCTCTATTGGAGGTATTTTCGGTCTCTGTAAACCACCACCATGACTACAAAACCGATGATAGCCCATACAATATATGGGGTTTGATTACCATTCTTAACCAAGATGACAAGCCTATTGCTGAAATCTATCGTCGGAACAAGAAAGATCCGGACGTTGTTGATATTGGTAGTGGAGGTTTCATCTCACTTAATACCCCGGACGATTATGTACCACTTGTACCAACTTCAAGGTATAAATCGCAAGTTTTTCTTATGGATGGTGTTCACAATCTTGCAAACGGAACAATTTCTTTGAGTAACACCACCAATCCTAGTCAGTTTGACAAGATGAGAGAATCCACAGTTGATGGGGAAGATGGTCACGCTAGTGTGAAATATGCCGCATTTCAGGCTGCGGTTCTAGCGACTATAGAAAATCTTGAGATGAGCTGCATGATGAAATGTTTACGTTTACGTCAAGTCTTAGGTATTGGCGTAACCATTAGTGCACATTATGATCATTATTGCTTATTGGACATGTGTATCCCTCGGCTTCTTGATGACGATTCGTCAAAAATGTTATCACTAGACACCCCTATTAGGTTGTCTAAATCCAAGATTGTTGTTCTTGGCTCATTCCTCCCTTGTACTCACACTGGATTTCTTCGATAAATCCACCATGGAAGTTATTGATCATGTTACCTTAACCCTTCAAGCTTTTCAAACGGGTCATTCTTTGGCAGAGACCGAGTTTAATAAATCATCCTTGTTTCAAAATTATAAACTTAACGTGAGGGTTCGATGGCGTAATATCCATTAAATCGTCATTGAAAAGGACCAAGAGGATAGGAGAATAATGAGGTCAAATCTGGTACACAAGCTGATGAGGATAATGAGTCTCCACATGCACCATGCTCTCAGAGCATTCAGTGGAATCCTAAACTGATGGATATCGGATCTAGGTAAGTCTCTTTTTTTTTTTTACCTACATCTCTTTATCGTTATATGACCTCAAAAGTGAAGATTTGTTCAAGCTATATTTTTCATACGCAATATGCAACTTACTGTCTGTGCTTCTTATTTTGTGAAGTAGCAGTCAGTCGGTGCGATTCTCAAAACAGTTTTCATTTTGGGTCAGTCATGCGCAATCTCTCTATGTTTCAATAGGGGTAATCTGACTCCTCCTTACCCCGCCTTATGGCGGGATCCTTTAAGGCACTACTGGGGTTAAAGATGTTGTTGTATTATAGTCTTCTCCTCTCATATGTACTCGACTCTTTATTTTGGACAATTGAAAATGAACTATCATATATAGTATTTGCCATCCACATAAAAGTGAACTAGCATGTACGACAGTTTTATGTACTTTTATATAGTTAGACACGCTCAAAGCAAGCATATTAGACACTGAAACTGACATTTTAATCTTACAGCTCGTCTCACTCTTTCGTCAAACCAAAGGGAAAAATGATGGTGGAGGTACTATCTGTGTATGTCGGTCCGAACAATGGCAAGACTTTGCGTATTTATGGAAGCATCAAAATCGAAGATAATAACCATAGCTCATCACCATCTTTGAAAGAGAAAAAGATTCCGCTGAAGAATTATTGTCTCATAACCATAGGCTTCTATCAATAAAAGAGCCTTGTCATAGTCTCGATGGTCGCTATTTTGATATGAAAATTGACCTCAAAGACGAGGATGATGATCGTGTTGTTAGTAGGGGAGGAAAATTGATGTGGGGTGAGAGATCGGATCATGTTTGGTTCGACCAACCATTGTGTTCGGTGATTAGAGGTGAACACGAGTATTATGCAGCTGTGTATTATTCAATCTTCTTAGATGCAACAACTGCTAAACTTAGTGTCTCATTCTTGAACTCGGTAGACCCTGGTGATGAGCCATTTAGTGTGTCGGGGAAGATTGTAGGTAGATATGGATGCTTAAAAAATGCAGAGCCATATGAGAGTGAATTCTATCGTATGACCCTTTTTTCTAAGCCTAAAGAAGATTGCGAGGAACCGACTTTTGTCGCAGGTACCCTTCCGTCGTATTTGAAGCTATTGAAGTCTTTTGTCTCTGTGCCGACAGAATCCTCATTGATTCTTGATGTGGATTTGGTAGTAGCTTTTCGAGATGGAGATCATGTAAGGTACACGGTAACAAAGGAATTCAAGCCTCATCATGATGATATGGATTCTTCTTCTGAGCATCAATATACTTGTGATAATCTTACAATGACAATGTGTGTTAAATGGGGAGATATTCCTTGTGACAAGAAAAGGTTGGAGATGGAGGCTGCTCGTCAAGTGTTGTCGAGTGACGACGAGAGTGAGGAGACGGAGGCTGCTCATCGTGAATTGGCTTACCTGTTTGAGTAGCAGAAGGCAGTTTACTGAGTGAAAGCGTCGTTGTACTACCTGAGATTCTTAGGAAATCAGCTTGTTTGTCACACTTCCTGATGCTGATAATCTGTTTAGCTAGTCTCTCTTTTCGGCATCAAGTACAAGCTTCTGCAGCAATAATAAACATTAATGATTAATAGAACATGTGTTTAATTAAGCAACGGATCTCTTTGAGTCACCACTGTTAAAAGACGTCACCTCTTTTAATATCATGATTTCAGTTTATGTGAAAGCAGACATATTCGAACTTTTTAGGAGCTTGTTTGATGCAACTAGGTTAGAAATGCAACATCGTAGAATTGGATGTACATTCAACAAATGACATGGAACACTACGGTGACATGCTTTCTTACCTCAAAAAAATCGTTAGGAATATCGTCCATCATAATTAAGATGAATTCCTATAGAACTATTGAACAATTGATAATCATTTGGGTGAGTAATCTTTATTTGGATTTTGTTATATAGTTTTAGTTTATCTAATAAAAATAGAAAAGGGTATTTTATGGAAGTTAAAAAAGTATATTTATTTAGGTTATTATGTTATGCTGCGTTTGGCGGTTTTTTGCTTCGTTTAGCGTCACCCAAAAAATACTGAATCGCTAAATGTCGCCCACAAAATGACTTGTAATACCCAAAATGCCCTTACCACTTCAATTGTCTCTCTTTTCAAAGGTATGATGAAGAGAGAGAAAGTGGTAAAACTGGTAAGGGCAATATTTGAAATGTGAGGGTAATTTGTGGGCAACATTTTGTTATTGTTGGCGACAATGCGACATATAACAATATCCAAAAAATAGGCATAGCTTAGTGGAAGTGTTTTTAACCAAGTAAAGAGCCCATACCCATACTGCGCAGCATATCCAAATTAAGCCCTGGTGTCCCCTCTTCTTGATCCCGATTCGACATTTTTGTCGAACACCTTGCATTCATCCTATCAAACACAGGACTGGAGAGAGTAGCTGCCATTACAAGGGAAAACATCGAAGTATTGCACAAGAAGTTGATCTAAACGCCCATGACTTGCAGATTTAATAATGTCAAATCTTTGTTACATCTTTCCTTCGACTGTGTTCTTGTTTTTTGTTCAACGATCATTAACAAGAACACAAAAAATATTGCTGTTCCTCTTCATTACTTTTAACACATACTACAATCAAAACTTCTGCTTCCACTATCTCGACTACTCTGATAAACTCGTGTTGAAACGAGGATTTTGATTTTCTGATACTCGAATTGAACAATTTCACTATACAATTTTAGTGGCACCAGCGTACTCTGGCACGAGACTCCGTTGTCTGACCAACTCATGAAGATCATGTACAATCTTAAATACTGCATCTGGCCTCGCAAGCTTTAATGCATTCTGCGACATAGTCACTAGTTCATCCGCCTTTGGGCCAAACCATTGAGCAACAATATTGGCTATTTCCTTGGGTGACTTTGAATACTTCCCAATGCCGTTTTCTATAACATAAGGCACATTACCCGCTTCCTGCATGCACAAATCCAGTAACCAAATGTTAATGTACGCTTGGACAAAGACATGGATTGCACAACTGGGAGAAGCCACGTTTTCTTTTGGGACAGGGCCAAGTCAGAACAGAATCATAATAACAAACAATCTTGTCTATAGTTCTCAAAGATTGTGCGAACACCGGACAATGCATATAGTGATCAAGGCGTTCAGAGACATATACCTGCCCTGCAATGTAATCATTCAGGATGATGGGTAGTCCTCGGATCATTGCTTCTGCAATAGTTCCAGGGCCAGCCTGTAAAAAGAAGCCAGATAAAAAATATGATTGTAATAAGCCAAAAACTCTTCCTGATGTGAAAGGCATATACCTTTGTAATAATACAGTCGCAAGCTCCCATACAATCTTCCATTTTAGTGACAAAGCCCTTAACCTGAAATTTGATCGGGCATAGAAATGAGAAAGAATGATACAATCTAGACTAGTGTGTATCTCAACAATCAGCACAGAACATGAAAGAAGAATGACAAAGTTCACAACATACCTCGACAGGAATTTTCCAATCGACTGATTGCAATTTCGCAGCCAACTTTTTATTGCGGCCACATATAACAAGAATTTGGCCAACAGCACCCCCAAGGTTTGCATCATAAAGCGCATTCCCAAGTGCCTGCGCTGTAGCTTCAATTGGCCCCATGCCTTCCCCTCCTCCCATTAATAAAACTGCAGGAAGATGCTCATCCATTCCTAGCTCTTTCCGCAACACAGACTGGACAGCATACAATTAAAAGTTAAAACCATACGCTTAAGGCTTCTGCTGCACAAAAACAGTACACGTACCCTAAGACATGGCAGGGACACACATACTTAACCGAAGAGGAATATGGAAATCGCATGAAAATGTTGCACCAGCAACCAACACGAATTTCTGAGACTTCACTTATGCTACTTTAACTCTTCATTTGCTTATGCTACTTTAACTCTTCATTTTAGAGGTTATACACCTGTACCTCTTTCCGGCATGATGGCGTGTAAGATTATGGATTGAACTCCAACTGATGGACAATTGCTTATCAACTTTACATTAAAACAGGTCATGACTCATGATGTCTAACCTTAAAGTGTAATAGCCGTCATTAGAAAGGGCATACCCTTGCTACAATAATTAGGACAGGGTCCTCAGTGTCTACAATCAGGACAGACTGACAGAGTGCCTGTGTCCAAAATTTCAGCCACGACAGATTAGAAACTTGGATCCTATCAGTCACCTGATACCCGACACCTGAGTCAATGTAATGTAACATAGCTTAGTGCATACACTTCACTAAGAAGTACACACCAAAGGCACAAAGCTGACTAGGTGCCAGTGCCACACTCAGGGATAGCATTCAGTTTTTTGAGTGAAAGGGATACAACTAACAGTAACTTAGAGACATGATACAGCAAACAGACCTTTGGCCGCACTGCTTTAACAAAGGAAGGCCGAACAGGAAGCCCATGAACTTTAATTTGAGAATACTGCAAGCCAGCTTTCATTGCTCTTCGAGCCACCTCATCAGAGGCGCAGTAGCACCTGGTTACAAGCTTGTGAAACCTGTAACAAGAAAGGGCTAGCTATAAAAGCTTTACAAAAAAAAAGTCACTTAAAGAACTAGAGAAGAAAATAGCAGAAGTACATTGCTTACCATGTTGGATGACAGGTGCTCAGATCCGTAACTACAGTTGCAAAGACAATCTTCTGAAGGAGGCCCCTTGATCTCAATACGCGAAGTGGAACATGTTGCATCAAAGGATGCACACTTATGATAATATCTGGTTTATATTTCATCAATCCCTTTGCAACCTCTCTGTCCAATAAATAGATAAGGTCAGCTGTGGAATTGAAACTTACAGTACTAACTAATTTTGCACAAGCTTTACTTCAAAATACAGCCTTAAACAGTTAGAGAAAAGGGAACTAATCCATCATTCAGAAAAGACGGCGGGCATCAGATTGGGAAGGTTACTAACGTGGAGAGGCTGAATGTGGATAACTACAACCCCATAATTCCGTGACTATTAGGCTATTTGGGAAGAAGCAGTCACACAATATCAACTATGAATAGGCTGAATGCAATGATAGTGAGAAAGAGCACAATTTTCGCAGCCAGTAATTGTAGACCTAATCATACCTTAACTGACGTGCAACTGCTAAATTTATAATCAGTTATTAAAATCATCAGTCTGAGTTTTGTCACTCACCATTAGCTAACTGAGGGTTGCAAAGGTGGATCCTTCCCCCATATTGCTAGAACTATGAAAGCATATAAGACATGAAGTATGTGTAAAGCGAAGCCAACAACCCTTTGTCGATGGTCCTTCCTTCTACTAAAGCATTAATTCTCACCCTCAACAATCATTTGGAAAAACCAGAAAGTCAAGGCGAGTGGCTAAGCATCCAAGAGAGTTGCACATCTCAAACAAACCACGTTGAAAGTCCTATCCCTATCGTTAGCAGACTTATGCATCATATAATCAGACTCACCGTGCAATAAATGTCGAGGTTGCAGCAAAATTTGATTGATGAATAACACGTGGAGCTGTACCATAGTAAGTCATTTTCCAAAGAGGTCCATGCTTTACCAAGAAGTTGTAGCTCTTTGGTAATTGATTAAATGGCCAAGGAGTATGTTCAGACCACAAATCCGTAACAAATACCTGCAATTACCACTATTTAAAAACGACACAATCAACAAATAAACACATTTATGCAGTGTCTCCCAATCCATATCTCAATCATGTACAGCATAAGCAAGTGAAACCAACCAAAAGTCCAAAGAAAGATAATCTCTTTGCATAATCAATTATCTACCTTAACAAACCGCATTACTCGATCACAAATAGCAAAACTCAAATGCGATTTCCACAGTATCACCAAGACATTGTACTTCACAAAAATCATCATTCCACAGTTCCACTTCCACCATAAGTGGCTTAATCAGAGTAACAACCATAAAAAGCATTGAAAAAAAATCTCATATATGAACAATATAAACATATGAATTTCTAAGATGAATCACAAGGAATACCCAATAACCATCATCAAACTAGCTAATAACAAACAATCATCACTGATTCATTTCTACCTTATAATATACGCCACATAATATCACAAGAAGCAATAAAGATAGCTACTTTGCTACAATAATCAAGACAAATTTTAATCACAATGTACACATTAACAACAGCAATGATACAATTCATCAAAAACAGCTACCTTGCTACAACAATCCAACCCAAAACTCAAAACCCGAAAATAATACAAAGAACAGAACACATACCTGATAATCATCACCATATTCTTCATGAAAAGCAGCCTTAATAGCTTCAGCAGAAGCCCGGTGACCACCACCAGTATCACTCATCAAAATGAGGACTCTTTTAGAAGACGCAACCTCAGCAACGCCATTAACAACCGCTCTCGAATCATCAAAAACTTCATTCCCATTCCCACCAAACCCATTATTCTCCCCTGAATCAATCCCACCACCACTACCACCACCATCACCAACAGAAGCAAACCCAATTGGGATTTTATCACAATGAACCCTAACAAAATTATTAAAATCCCCCAAAAATTTCCCCAAATTAGAACCCCTTTTGCTAAAACCCAAAGAATTAACCAATTTGAACTTATTTTGCTGCAAATTCGTACCAAACCCACCAAAGTTCAAGTAATTCGGCGAAAATGGAGATGACCCATTTAAGGAATGAGTATGAATTGTTGAATTAAGTGCAAAGTTTCCTAATTTAGAAACAAAATCCACCATTGTTGAACTTGTTTCTGAAGATGAAGTTACTGGTGTTGATGGGTGTGCCATTGTTTTTTTTTTTCTTTTTTTTGGTTTGGTGAGTGTTAGATGAGAAGTGTTTTTAATGTGATTTTTATTTATTTTTCTAAGGAGAAATAAACATTTGATTTGATTTAATTAGAAATTGAATTGGATTGAATTTGATATAAATATAAAAAAATATAAATGATGATGAGTGTGAATTTGAATGAGCAAAAGGGGGGGGGGGGAGCAAGTCAAGGTGAGGAATTTGGACGGAGGAAGATGAAGCTTCTTCAGGAAGATGGAGGGGTAAAAAAGAGAGTTTAATTTTGTGGGGGGAAATCTTGGTGAGTGATTGTGAACCACAAGGGTTGGATTTTAGATTTTGTTTGGTAAATTTTGTGTTTTTTACTGCTTTGGAAGTATGCTATGACTAGTGTGGATTTTACAAAAATTTACTACGACCATTGTTTCGGAGAAATTGAGGAGATAATGTCATGTGGTATATTCCATGTTTTTATGCCCCATAGGCCATAGTAATGCAACTTGATGAAATCACTATCAACAATGCAATGCAAATGGATATTTGGAGTATGTTGGAGTTTTATTCTTTGGTTACATGACAAAGAGACGGAAATTATCGTTTCTCAACTCTGTATTAGCTATTACATTTTCCCGAGTAGGAACGAGATTTTCACGTTCGTCAAAGAAAATGGTCGTCAAAGAAAATGGAGAGTCCTTCCATTTCCCTTAGTTGACCACCTGTGTCAGCCTATCAAGTGATGCCATGTAATCCTCTATGGTACGGTGTTCCATGCACGTCCAATATGATACACATTCACATGTTGTCCTTGCGAACTACTTGCATTTCAATTATAGAGTGCCCAATCTACCCAAAGGATGTTAGATTGTTGTAGATTGTAGTTGAGGTATTCTCAAACATATCGAGGAACTAAGATCATGTTACATGAATCGTACGTTACATCTGAGTCCATACTTTGAGACTTATGTTTCGTTGCCGCTGCAACATCAATCCAGATCATTTGTCACATCACCTATAATGTGGAATCATACGAGTAATAATAGTTGAAATACAATGTTAAGTGAAGATCACATCACCTATAATTTGACCTTGAAAAGATATCATCATCCATTCATTCCCTTTTGTCGAAACAAAGAAAAGACCATCATTCATTCATTTTTAATGTAATGTAAAGCCGCAAAGAAAAGAGGCCGAAATAAAGTGAATAGTAAATATATAGTTCGGCCCATTAAATAAAAATGTCACACCCACTAACTAAAATCACCGTCCATATTCCACCGTCCACAAATAATTCTTGGTCTTGCCTCTTGTGACCCAGTAACTCGGGAATGCCCTGCCCAAACTTTAGCTGATGCACTGCATTAGTTTTTCTGTATAAGTGTAGTATAGATAGGTACGCCCAACAAACTTTACAGTAGATTCAACTTGGAATTTAGTTACTCCCTTGTTTATTTTTTTTTTGTAATTGTTACGGTTTGGTTTGAATATGTGAGATAATTTTTAACAAAATGATGACATTCCCGCGGAGCAGTCTGGATCCGCTGTGCCAAATTCCTGTCCCACCCTCTGTAAAACTGCCACCTGTATTTCATTTAAAGTAAGAGGAAAAAAAAAGATTCCGTAGCTTATCATCTCCGCATCGAAATAATGCGTAATTGTAGTCACGCGCACATGTGAATGAATTCAGTTGGTTTATTAATTGACCCACAACCCTATAGAAAAAGTTGCAGAAACCTTTTTCACCCTAAAGCACTTGCATATTTACACAATTAAACTAATAAAGTAGAGAAGACGATTAAGGTAATTGACGAAATTCTGGTACGTGAGCAACATCATCACTTTCGTCATCTTGTTCATCAATCTAAAAGGTATGCAATTGTTTTTACTTTCACGACTCCTATATCAATGAGCAAACTCAATTTACATGCCGTAATTGTGTACACTTAACAATTCGAAGAAAATACACCATAGTTATTTAATTTGACCTGTTGCTTTGTGAGACCAATTACTGCTTCGATCGTATAGTTACTTAATTTGACCTGTTGCTCTGTGACCAATTACTGCTTCGATCGTCTTTTATGTACAATTGTTGCTCGATTGTACCAATTGGTCCTTGACTCACTGTTGCATTAAGTGTCCTTACTACAGACTTGTAGTTAGCGCAAGCTGCAATCACCAATCTTCATAAAGTTAGCGCACATGAGCATTTGATATATGCGGAATATTCATAATCAGAACTTAACTAACGAATAACTCTATGCACAGGATTATGGATGATGATAGCAGTTTGATACGTGAGACACAACCAAGCATAAATGACGATGAAATATCAGTACAAGATGTGCAACCGCGAAGACGATTAGAATTTGAAGAAGCAGACGACTTTGTTACACCTTCAAAGGCATCAAACATCGATATTGAAAACATAGAATCTATACATTCAAAGTTACTAGCGGAGATTGTACCACAGATAGGGATGGAATTCGAAAGTGAGGATGCAGCATATAAATTTTACAATATATACGCGCGAGAAGTTGGATTTTCTATCCGCAAAAACAAGTCTCACGCAGTCAACGACAAAGTACTAGATAGACTACTTGTTTGTGCACGTGAGGGTAAACGAGGTATAGACAAACGAGCTCATGCTTCCACAAATCATCGACGTGAGACAAGATGCCACTGTCCAGCAAAGTTCAAGGTAAGTTGTCGTCAAAGTGAAAAGTATAAAATAATCCAATTTGTTCCCGACCACAACCACAATTTGGCAACTCCAAGTAAGGCTCATCTATTTAGATCACAACGAAACATGTCATTAGCTCAAGCTGCTCAAATAGATATGGTTGATGATTCTGGTATAGCTCCTCGACTTGGTTTTGAATTACTAGCTAAAGAAGCAGGAGGGGTTGAAAATGTTGGATACACTCGGGTTGATTATAAGAATCACTTGCGGACCAAGCGTAGTATAGGCATGAAGTCAGGTGATGCAAGTGGCATATTGGAATACTTACAGCAAAAACAATCAGAGGACCCGAATTTCTTTTATGCCATACAAGTTGATGAGGATGATTTAATCACTAATATATTTTGGGCTGATGCAAAAATGATGGCCGATTATGAGGTGTTCGGTGATGTTGTTTGCTTTGATACTACATACAGAAAACACAAAGATGGCAGACCAATTGCATTATTTGTTGGTGTTAATCATCACAAGCAAACATGCATTTTTGGGGTTGCATTATTATACGATGAAACAACAGAGACATTTACATGGCTATTTGATGCTTTCTCTAAGGCTATGGATGGAAAATTACCAAGAACCATGCTCACGGATCAAGATGCTGCCATGGCAAAAGCATTGGTCTCTCAATGGCCTCAGACATATCATCGATTATGTGTTTGGCATATCTTCCAAAATGCGGCCAATCATTTGAGTTTTGTGTTTTCAAAGTACAAAGAGTTTTCTCGAGATTTTAGCTCTTGTGTTTATGATTATGAACACGAGAGTGATTTTTTGGATGCTTGGAGTAGTATGCTTATCAAGTATGACCTCGAATCTAATGATTGGTTGAAGAGGATGATTAACATTAAAGAGAAGTGGGCATTGGTTTATGGACGAGATACCTTTTGTGCAGACATGACCACAACACAAAGGGCTGAAAGTATGAACAAGCACATCAAACACTATGTTAACTATAAGCATGATTTGCGGAGATTTTTCTCAAATTTCGAACGCTTGCTTAAAGATCGTCGTTACGACGAGAGGACTGCTGATTTAATGCTACTCAAAGTTCAGCGGTGTTACATTGGCAGGTAGAAATTTTGAAGCATGCAGCCTCTATCTATACACCCGCGGTTTTTAATATGTTTGAGCTTGAGCTATCTAAAGCTTATGATTGTGTCATTGTTGAGAGAGATGGGACTGAAGAACCTATGAGGTATACAATTAGGCCGCATAAGAAGCAATACAAATATGTTGTCTCCTATAATATGTCAGAAGAGACTATTTCTTGCGGGTGTAGAAAATTTGAGTTTGCTGGTATTTTATGTGGTCATGCTTTGAAGGTTTTCTCTGATAGAGGTGTTACAAAAATTCCTAACAAGTACATACACAAGAGATGGACAATCAATGCCAAAAAAACAAGTATAAGAAAGACTCTTGGATTGATGCCCGATGAAGATCCTAAAGTAATAATCGGGAGGCGTTACAGGGACTTATGCCGTTTATCAACACGGTTAACTACAAGGGCTGCCGAATCCGAAGAAGCATATGTAGGAGTTCGCGAGGGACTTAATAAATTGTTCGAACAGTTTTGTTTAAACATAGGAGATAATAGCATTCAACCCACCACCAAAGAAAGTCATGTTGTTACAAATGAAAAAGGTGATAGAGTTATGGATTCTACCGGGGTAATGAAGACGGTAAAGGGTCTAAAAGTGAAGAAAAAAACCGGAACTTCAAGTAAGAGGCCAAAAGGAGCTCTTGAGACAGCAAGAAAGAGACAACGTGGTAAGCAAAAGGTACCATCCTTAGACACAGAAGGGGTCTCAATTACGTCCCAAGTTATCCAGGTATGAATTAAAGAGTTTGGTATGATGCTTAGTACGTTGCCTGCCTTTTCCTCTCAAAGTAAATATTACAGGTTGATCACAATTATTTTTATGTTTTTGTTATCCTTATCTCAGATTGATCACAATTCTTTTTTGTTTTTTTTTTTTTGTTTTTTTTTTTCTCTTGATAGTCTCAAGTTGGCAACTCATACGAGTTTCAAACTCCAAGCCTATCATCCGAAACAATATTGCAACAAGAACATGTAAAAACATCTACTTTTCATATCATCTTAATCTCACTGGAAATATCTAGAAAATCAAATCCGATACGTCCTTGAGCTAATGTTCACTTTGAATTCATTATCGGCAAGCCGACAAACCACTAGCTACCAAGAATTGCTCGGCATGGATTACTCAGCTGCAGAAAATTTACTTCTTGAATTTCTTGAGCCTATAGGAAGCACTAAAAAGGTAATTTAGAAGCTAGGAATCAATTTCAATTTAGTTTCGTTTCTCTTTGTGTACTATCTCAGTAATTTGCTAAGGTTTGATCATTTCAATTATTCAAGACAATTTATTTACCACACTTTTTTTTTAATTATTCAAGTTCTTCCCTTTTCATCACAATTAACAATGTGCCTCACAAAAGCACCAATACATTGAAAGAAAGCAGAGGATGTCATGCATCTATAATCGAGATAACTTAGCTATTGATTCAAGAAGAAGACAAATATACTATGATTTCTTTAACTTTATCAAAAAAAAAAAAACATACTCACAAAACATCTTCGAAGAGAGATCAAATCTAGCTACTAGAGAACTTACAGCAAGTCTTCATGAAAATCACACCTTGTGAAATCCCAAGCACATCAAGGCCAGTACATGCATTGAATTAAAATTTGCAGATCTTATCATCTCCTCCATCGCATATTCAAAAAGTTTTGTAGCACTATTGGTACCGTATTAGCTGAAAAAATACTTGTCGAATGTCGATGGTGACCTTCAGCAATAAGAGTAGGTGTCGATGAGGTATATGGTAGTTATGATTCTAATGAATACTAGACAGCACGTGAATATCAAAGCATGGCTGAGAAGGTGGGCGAGTAGAATTAAAATTTGATTATATTAAATAAACATACGTGGCAGTTTTACAGAGGGTGGGACAGGAATTTGGCACAGCGGATCCGGACTGCCCACGGAGGGACTTGGTTATAACTTATAAGATGGTAGACCGTAGACTCAACTTGATTTCTTTTTTACCTTGTTGTTTTGTGTTTGAATTGTTAACGTTTGGTTTGAATATGTGAGAGAGTTTGAGCGCGATTCACACGTAAATATTTGTACTAGAAAGAGTAAATTTCGCATAAACAACAGAATCAAAATGCTACTATAACATTGACAGTACGACAATGTATGGATGTTCCTCTCTTAATAAGTTCTCGCCGTTCTTTTTATCTTGAAGGGTAAGAACCATTCATTTATTTGGGCAATTGATTCAAAATGAATCTCATATATAGATATGGATTTATTGGTGAATGATAATTTTTGCATTGGATGGAGTCTACTAGTGAGACGGGGTATTGACACAAATTCGAGGATCTAAGATGATGTTCCATTAGACGTGCATTACATACTCCGTATCCTTGTTCTTGACCTATGTTTTATAATATTTCACCAACTCGCAAACTTTATCAAATATAATGAGCTCACAAGGTGTGTGTGTTGGTGTCTACTCTATGATTGAACTGAAAATATCTATTATGTTCTACTTCTTAATACATGACATTTTTCGTTTGAATCACATGACTACACAAGACCTTGCTGAGCCGATAATATGGAGAGAAAAAACCACGACCACCACCAACTTTGCCTTAAAAAGAAGTCATAATTCATTTAGTGAAAAGCTATTCGTTGCCCATATTTTACTATTATCGCTCAATATTTGTATAAGTTTTCCCAATTATCGCCCATTGTTGAACAAAACCCATGATCGTTCAACTTTTGATGTCCAGGAAGCCGCAAGCCTTATAAAAAAGGACAAAATGCGTTAATAGTAAACGGGCCCGGCCCATGTTGTAATATGAGTCGGCCCATAAAACAAAATTGTCACCTCAGCTAACCCACTTATTACTGCCAACGTTCCAGCCTCTTTTTCCTCCAATCTGAAAGTCTAAACGAGCCCATGGACCTCATGGCTCATGGCTCGTGAGTTCGTTGAGTCTAGAGTTTATTTGAAAGACGACTCGTTTAAGAGAGTTCTATACGACTATAAGCCTCCTTCGTATTCCGTATAACTCTAAAAAGTTTTAACCGATGAAAAGAGGCTCTTGAGTCTTGACTAGGCACACCAACTGAAAAAAAAAGAATTTAAAATTGTTATCAATTCACTAATCACAAAGTGACCTCAAAATAAAAAGAAATCACTGCTTACAAAAATGCCTTTACTGTTTACATCTTCAAGGACAAGCCACATTTTTCATCTGATCAGAAATTATGTTTTATCCTCAGAAACTTAAATTAGATGCAAGAAATTCCCAATCTGATCAAAAGTAATGATTTAGTAAGCAAACTTCGAGGTTAGGGGTTCGAATCCTCATCACCCTCGACAATCCTGTCTCGTGTTGGGTTTATGTCTAACTTCCGGCTCTTCACTTGGGGTCCCTATATGGGCTAGTTTTTACTTACACCTCTAGCTCTATGTTCCGAACCCTCTTAGGTCAGTTTACTTGCTCTATCAAAGCGTCTTGTGTACTCAACTTATTGTTTTGTTAGATAGTGCCCACCAAGTGTTTGTTGAAATGCGTAAGAGAGTCCCTGCGATTTTTTCATTATTCAAGCTGCGAATTATTCACTCTCATTGCACTTATTAATGGTTTGTGTTTACTTAGATTGTAGATGAAGGTATCATCCATATGATGTCCCGGTGCTTGTTCATTGCCATGGAAAACACCATCACTCCTGCAGCTAGCTGCAATGCTTGCCAGTTTGGACCTCTGCTGTTGGGCTTCTTAGCTTGGTGTTTAAGTTTCTCTGCTGAAATGATGGGCCGGAAAGACGGGTACGCCCCCGACAACCTTTTGATCAGTTAATGTTTATAACTACACTTGTTATTGCTGTTTTTCTGCTCTATATGTTTATCAGAATTTGAATGTTCTTACAAGTTTAGATATCAAGTTTCTAAGTAAAAGAACTTAAATAACACAAAACTGATTGCAAGGTAACATAATAAATTTTTTAAAAGCTCAACCCAAAAGGCCGAAAAAGAAATAATAGTAATTTGGGGCATCGACCAGGCGACCATTACACCCACTTGGGCGAACAATGGCAAACATTTGAACCTGTGCACTTGGCTGCATCCGCCCTTTGTTAGTTACGACAAAACTTAAGTTTAGAGATCGAAAATAAGTGAAAACAATTACAGGAAAAACGAACTAGTAGAGGAGCCGTATTTATCAAGAAACTAGCACTCTTGGTGTGTAACGTTTGGGGTTTTTGTCGGTTCAAGACCCGAACGTTTATTTTTCTCAGTTAAGGACTTTAAGGCTAACGGTGTTAGCTTTACCTTTCACCCATTTACCACCTCTCCTGTCTTTCTTCTCCTCAAGATCTTCATCATCTCCCCCTTCTATCTTCATCTCTTCAGTGAAGACGCAAACAGGCCTGTCAAGAAGGTTTCATCCTAAAACCAATTGGCAATAGGTGGAGTAACTCCTTGATTTATAAACTCGATAATTTCTCTCCTCATTTCTAATGTAGGACTCTCACATGTGGAGTGTAAATTGGCACTTCGACATCTTCATCCCCTCTTCTTAAATCAATTTCTGTGGTGCATTTACCAGATTCAAATTGGCATTCGACACCCAGAAGACTTTTGACTCATCACCATGTTACCTTCTCCTGCAATCAATACTACTCGACCATGTCAGCCACCTCAACCCAACCGCATCCACTAGCTTCCATTGTGAAATATAGTAAAACACTAGCAACCTTATTACGCAGGGCCAAGTCCAGCCCTGTCGCACACATAGATATAGTCCATGATGTTGAAGATGCAGTCTTACGGTTAGTAGGAGAGTTTTCGAGGCCGCCAGAACAACAGGGTTCGTCACCAGCTTGTACGCTCCCTGAGGAGTCTGTGGTAAGGTTTCTGAAAAAAGTCCAAGGGACGCTTGAAGAGTTTATCAAAGCGGACCTTGATAAGAAACAAAACTACGACATTCTTGTTAGCAAGGTCAATGTGTTGCTCAAACCGGCTGGAAGAGATCAGTCTTCTTCTGCATCAGCTTCTTCATCAGTATTATCATCAACGTCTAGTACTGATCCTCTCTGTCTGTCTTTGGGTCTGTTCAAGTGTTCAGAGGACGAGTTTGACGCCGGATATATAGGTCTTGGGGAGACGGAGAAGCGGTGTCTGTCCTCCTTCACTCTGTTCCCTGCTGATGCGGTTGTGAAGAAGAGAGAGCTCACCCATTGCTGGATTGGCATGGGTCTAATAGATGACGGTGATTCTATGGCCGCGGCAGGAGATGTCATCCTGGCCAAGCTTGTGCTGGAGGGGCTTATCGAGTGAGTTGTCGAGAAAAAGCGCTTTTGTGGCAGGTACAAGATGCACAAAAGTGTTCATGACAAGCTACTATACATAACAAATTCAGTTGAGCATCCTGATTATGATCGGTATGGCTCCTGGTCTATAATGCATAAGCCACACAATATTAGGGCTGTGGGTGTAGCAGTATGGGCACAGGCACCAGCGGCAAGGACTCGTACTATGAATGTAGGCGGGCCTCAAGGTGCTGATTACAGTGTTGCTCCAAATCAAGCAGGAAACATCAACGCTTTGGTGAATGTAAGGCAGACAGCCCTGGATGCAAAGCGATTCGAAACAGTTTTGAAGATGAAGAATCTTAGGGTGCTGCACCTTGGTACTTGGCGAGATGATCCGGATAATTACATTGTGGCAGAAGTTATTGACGAAGAAGCTTTTAAAGATATGGGGAAGGTGAGGTCTTTGAGCCTGCAAGGTGTATCTGGGATAATGAAGCTCCCAGATTCAGTTTACAGGCTGTACGAACTCAAGGTCTTGGACTTGAGGGCGTGTCACAACTTGGAGTCTATCAATGCGGAGAAGACCGTTTCATTGACGAGGCTTACCCATTTGGACTTGTCCGAATGTTACCTGCTCGACCACGTCCCTAAGGCAATCACTGCCCTGACTCAACTCCAGGTTCTTAAGGGGTTTGCGTCAACCCGCTTCCACAGGTCCGAAAAAAGGGGAATGGAAACCCAGAAAATGAATTGCCTTGTGCATTTAGTGACTTGGCCAAACTCAAAAAGCTGGTAAAACTTACTGTTCGAACCAGACGACTGAGTTTTCCCACAGCATACGATTTAGGGACATTGTGCGAGCTGGACCAGCTATGCAGCCTAAGAATTGCGTGGGCGGGGAGTTCAAATGATGGTCAGACATATGGCGGTATAGGGAGTGTATTCCCAAAGAAGCTGCGCAAGCTGGAGCTTCAGGGAGCGCACGAGGGAGCTGCATCCCGTCTGCTAGCTCTACTTAGTATAGCAGGGGATAATTGCTTGGAGAAGTTGTACATCAGGGGAGGGGGACTGTCTGATCTGAGTACTGAGAAGCATCAGCTACCTAAAGTTAAGGTAGTTCGCCTTAAATACTTGCCTAAACTACATGTAGATTGGGTTAAGTTTAGAAAATCATTTTCCGGTTTGAGGCACCTGGAAATTTGTGGCTGCCCCAATCTTGTCTTTTTTCCATGTAACTCGAATGGTGCATGGGAATCAACTCAAGCAGACGATTAGCCATTGCAATAGGCTTTGTTTCACGCTTCATGATCCATGTAATGCTACTTGCACCTCTGCTCGAAGCTAGGGTTTGTTTTGCGTGGCAATAAATCTTTAGGCAACGGTAATCAGAATAACTTTTGGAGCTGCCCCAATCAACACAAGCCCATGTCCAGCCTTGCAAATGCAATAGGCATAATTTCAAGTCTTACACTATTGTTCATGCTTTGCACCAAAAGAAATGATTAGTGAAATGCATTCCTTTTATTTCATATTTTCTATCCGGTGCAAAGATGATAACAACTTTTTATAATACCCATTTCTCTTGTTTAGGGTGGTATATTAACTAATAGATTCAATCAGCTCATATTAGAAAAGAAAATAATTATCCTGCCTAAAGAAAACTAGGCTTATCGATTAAGTTTCTTTCAGTTTTATGGGACTATTAATAGTTTCTTCGGTACTTAGGGGCAGGCGAGCAGCATTGGGCAGGGTTATGAAGATTGAAACATGCAAAAAGTGGACAACTTCACCCACGTAATTTTTTAATCACTAGGCCAACCTTAATTTTCGTATAAAAATTAACAATAAGTAGTGTGAAAGCAATTATTAGACAAAAGAAACAAGTACTTTAAATTTTGAATGATTAGGCAAATACAATGAATTTCTATTTTTTAAAGACCAGGATTAGTAAAGGTTGTAAAGGAGTGGGCAGGTAACAAGTTGTCCCAATAATATACCCCAGAAATAATGATATTTTTTCACCCCGAGGAGTAAACTTTACCGAACTACTCCACTACACATTATCTGACGCACTAAATCGCATTTGGAGCAATAGGGGCCAACTTGCTCTATACTTACTATTTAAAGATATCGTACCTTTTATTTAAAGATGCTTAACTTCGATGCGATATACTCTTAATTCGATGCTTAAGTATGTCGTAATTCGTTAATGGTGAACTACTCGTTTGTCTTCCCACACTAAACACACTATATTCCAGACCGTTGAAAAAGGGGAACGCCTTCACATTTTCATAACTCACGTGAAAGGAGCCTTTATCGGCGTCGTGTCAGTGACTACGTAAAAGTAAATGGTCCGGCCTAAGACTAACTTTATCAGTTTTTTAGATACTACACCCTTCTACCCACTAAGATTTCCCCCCTTTCGTTTTCAGTTTTTAAGTAGCTATGTTCGGAGCTACTTCTAGATCAAAAGAAAAACCCGTTTACCTTAAAATCAAGTGGAGTTGGTAGAATGCAATGCAAAATAGAATATATGCTAATTTTTACAACAAGTGTACGACTCATTTGGTCTAAAAGTAGTTTCGAACATGCCTACTAAAAAACTGTTTTTGAGAGGGGGAGATCATTATGGGTAGGAGGGAGTATTTCATCAAGTTTTTTTTTTTTTTAGTTTTTAATTTTTTTTTGGTTAAGAGATAAGATTTCCTGATAATTTCATTGGGTAAATACATAATCCTTATCTCTTTTCTATGATTATTCATCCAACAATAACAAAAACAAATACTACAACAACAACAACCACCAAGCCTTGGGTTTCCAAAATTTGGGATGAGACGTCTTCGAGGGCGGGGGGTTTCAAGAGAATCAGTTGAACCCACTCTTTTTCCAGGTTTAAATAATTTTTTGGGAGTAAATATCATAGAAACTAACCGGTGCAATGGTAATTGGCTGCTTTCCCTTGAAAAAAATATATTTGAAATGGATGTATTTACAACACAAAAACCTTACATGTTTTTATCTTTTATTTTACCTAAATAACGAACAAGTCTACTTTGTTATATCATCTAGGTAGTTTACATCGAACTTTTGAAAAACGATTTTACCACGTCTAGAAACTGTACTTTTTATTCGAACCCCCTCTCACAAAATCCTAATTCCACCGCTGGACGTCTTTCATGCAAACATGTTGGTCTTCCGATCAAGACTCATATAAGACTACCAAAAACCTTTGATAATGTTAGTCCAATGGTTGGGTTGTCTACCAAACAAGTGACCGGGTGTACGTTTTGCCCAAAAAAAAGGTCATAAGTTCAGGCGCTGTAAATTTCTCTTTATGGATAAATACACTCTACAGCCTACAGTGAGGAAAGTTAAGAGCACATCAGGTTATGGAGATCTCAGATAGTAGAAAACTTTTTTTTGCCATAGACATAAATAATTAAATTGGACAAAGAATACGTGGTGTCACTTGGGAATGATAAGCTTAGTCCAACGCAAGCCTTGGTTTTGAAGGAAGCACTCAGCTAAACCAAGATGGGTCATGAACAGCCACACCAGTGTGATGAGTTCGCCACCTTTGCTCAGCTGTGCGACATGGGATCTTGGCGGACAGCGGATAGCAGCGTAACAAAGGAGTTCCAACCACACCTTACTCATAATCACCCACTGTTCCTCGCCTATCTGATTCAATTGTTGTGCTAGACTTCGTGCATTAAACAACACATATTTGCTCCTTTCACCCTTATCCATCATGGGTCTAACATATGATTCCAGGACTCTCTTGCTAAACTGCTCTAAGAATTCTTCTTCTTTCTTACTTTCACTTCCGCACAACTTGTGACTGATCCCTGTGGACAGGAAATCAACCATCTTGGTTTTGATTAGCTTCTTAACCTCTGCGCGAGTGTCTTCAAACAGCATCTCCGACTTACCCACTACGGATGATACCATTGTCTTCTTGGTAAGCAAGACAGATGACATGTAATCTGAGAGTAGTTTGCTAAGCTTACGGTAGTCAGTTTGATTTGCAGCAGCAGCAGGACTAGGCTTATTCTTATAGTTCTCGTTACTACTTAGGTAACAAATGTCGGTAGCAAAGTGCCAGGTTAGCAGGCTTTCATCATAATCAATACCCAGTGTCCAAGGGTACAAGTACTCGGAAATAAGAGAGTAATCAGTTTGCAGTACTAGATTACCTCTAGCTGAACATACTTCTTTGATTGCATTCAAATCTTCAGAAACCAAGAGGGTTGCTTTCGCCTTTAGTTCTTGAACAATGAACTTGACAAGATCCTCACCAGCGTCTTCCGTGTCGCTGTACAGCCATCCAATCACACCATCCTTTACCCGCTTGACGAATATGAAGTCTAGGATTGCGGGGGGATCCTTAAGACAGCGTTTCAGTAAGTTGTACTGGGAGATGGACTGACACCACCTAGTGCGGTGGCGAGGGCGGGTCACCCAATTCGACCACTTGAGCAATTTTTGTGAAAGAAATTGCCATTTCCAGGATCTGACCGTGGTACCATTGTCTGGGGACATGACAATGATCCACCAGTCAGAGAATAAAAACATTACAGCTGCACATATATCTAGCGCTATAGCACCACCGAGCAGAGCATATGTTACAGCAAGATCAATGCCTTTGTAATCTTTACTAAACCGTAGAGTGAACAGCAGGAAGGACGCAATAACTGAGAGCGAGGTAAGACCTCGAAGATAGGCTCGTTTCTTTTGCAACAGGAAGGCTTTTGTGTAGAAAACATCATATATAATGTTGAGCTCAATCTCTAGCGTTTTAACAGCTGTTAAGCCAGGCCTACTTAGGAAATAATCTCGACTCTGTTTACGATCCTCAAAACTAATTAAAGCATCCGCCAGTAGGCCTTTGAACTTGACATAGAAATAGTACGCTTCCTTGACCATGTTGCTGTAATCTGGATCCGTTTCCGAGGAAACAGCCTCATTATTCAAGGGGCTTCCTTCAAACGCTTGTTGGTACAACTCTTCTTCAGACTTGGTTGCACTCTCCGCTGTGTCAGCTTTTCGCTGCAACGTAGCAGGGATGTGTGCACTTGTAGCAGCGTAGTACTCTTCCATGAGCCAAGAGTAGCTGGGCCCGGATTCAGGCTCGGTGGCCACGGAGTCTCTGAAAGCATCGGCACTTGCAGAGTAGAGTGCGGATATCCTCTCACCGTATTTGATACACCCATCGGTAAACATAAGGATGGTAGGCAGCCACAGATAATCTCTACGCTGAAACGACTGGATGAAGACGTAGACCGTGACGCCTAACTGGGCCACGAACTGAAGAAAGTGGCGGTGCCACAGCTCGTTGTCCTCCAGAGCCAGGGCAGTCATTGTATCGGGGCCACCGAGATGTAGCAGCAGAAAGGGCGCCCAAAACGCAAGCAACTCGGGTCTTGTGGGGAGAATCACCTTGGCCGCTTGAGATGAGGCCGATGGTGTAGAGGGCGACTGCGTCGGCAGACAAGTAGAGCAGCCACATTGAGAATTTGAAGACGCTGCTAGAGCAATGCTTTCGAAGGGGGGAGAGGAAGGTCAGTAAGGACTGGATGAGGAGGCTGGTCAGCATGAATACTCGGATGTCCCATGCTGCCCACACCTGCTTCGCCCTCATCGCTGACATGTTCTCATATCCAAAAATTATTGTAAGTCGACTTATTTCTTTCAATTTGTTTTTACGTTGAGCTTACGTGCTTACTCTCCCTCTGTCTCTTAAAACATCTCCAACACCAAAGATGGAAACTTTTCGTTTTCCACAAAGTTTTTTTTTTATACATTTTGTCAGAGTTTAAAATGTCGGCCACTAAGTAAATCAAGTACGGAGTAATTATTTTACACCCTTTTTTTTTTTTTAACTTTTTACTTTGGACATTCGTTAAGACTAAATTTTAAAACTTGTACTCCATTGGATATAACACTTTTTGAAACTCAAAGTTGAGCATCTCTGTCAAAAAAAAAAAAGAAAAAACTAAAAGGTTGAGCAATATCATGGTTGTTATGGGATCACTGCTCTGTGTTGCTCATAATCTGTCATCAGCACTTGGCAGTTCAGTCTTGGAAGAGGTATGCTCCAAAGAGCAGGTGGATTACTTCAAATGCGTTGCGGCGAACATCAGGGTCATGGTATCAGAGGTGGAGGCCGGGCGAACGCTTTCAAATCCAAAGTTACTGAGGGATAGACTTTATGAAGCGGATAATGTGGTTGACAAGCTTCTGACTGGTATCTCTGATCAGCAGAACCAACACATGGATGAGCCATGGAGTTGCTTCTGGTTTACCCCTAATAAGAGGAGCCAGCGATTGGAGCAAGTCACTAAAAAGTTAAAGCAAGTCGTGGATATTTTGTCAATGGGGCCAAAGGTTACTTCAAGTGAAAAGGTGTTTGTATATGCACCTATGTGTCATCCAGGAGATGTTGTTGGGAGGAAGGAGGAGCTCAATGACTTGGTGGAGCTGTTGCTACAGCCTCCTGTTGTTGATGTTCATTATTCTTGGTTAAGTATTGTGGGAGTGGGAGGAATAGGGAAAACGACTCTGGCTCAACTTGCGTATAACCATGAGAGTGTTAAACCTGAGTTTGGTTTTCGGAAGTGGGTTTCCGTCTCCAAAATTTGTAAGCAAAAAGAAGTGGATGTAACATCAATTCTTGCTGAAATTCTGGGAACAAGTGACCGTTGCAGGGAAAGATTGCAACTCCAGCTCCAGGAGAAGCTTGCAGGAAAGAGATTCTTGCTGGTTCTTGATGATATGTGGAACGAAGACTGCCAATTCTGGGAGGAGTTGAGCCACTGTTTACCTAGAGGTGGGCAAGGCAGTAAGGTTGTGGTGACTACACGGTTCAAGCAGATCGCTCGTATTGTTGGTAGTGGACGAATAAATAGTGTGTACGAGTTAGAAGGTCTTTCTCCACATGATTCTTGGGATTTGTTTCAGAAAATAGTCTTCGAGGGAAGGGAAGTAGATTCCCCTTACTCGATTCAGCTGGGCGAGGAGATTGTGAGCAGGTGCTATAATGTCCCTCTTCTTATCCAGGAGGTAGCGTGTGAGAATAACACAAGATGGATATCGCATCTGTCTCTAGAGCCCGCCCAAGTCATTCGAATTCCTTCGATTATACAGTCACTAAAGCGCAGTTACAAAGTTCTTGACTACCCGTTGAAGATATGCTTTAGTTATTGCGCGTTGTTTCCCGAGGACTATGTCATAGATAAGAGGATGTTGACGGCCCTTTGGATGTCACAAGGATACATACAGCCTTTCCAGCGAGGTGATCAAAGCATAGAAGATGTCGCAGAGGAGTTTTTTTCTATATTATTAAGATGGGAATTCCTGGAGGTCTTCCAAAGGGATGAAGGCGGAGATGTTGTTTCTGTTAAAGTCCCCAACCTGATGCATCATGTCGCCCAGTATGTAGCAGAAGGTGATATTGAATGTGATTACTATGACGGAAGAATTAGTGAACCTTGCTTTCATGTTTCTCAAACTGGAATTACGTATTTCCCTTCGAGTTCGGCCTCAACGATTCGTTCCTATATTCAAGATGGGTTTGTAGGACTTCCGGTGGATACATTAATAGCAGATTACAAGTTGCTAAGATCACTGGACTTGCATTGTTTGGAAATCAAATGCTTGCCGGATTCTATAGGTACGTTGCTACATTTGAGGTATCTTAATCTATCTCGTAATAAATTTCTTGAGGCACTCCCCAATTCGATTCTGAGACTAAGCAATCTGCAAAGTTTAGATTTAAGGTTTTGTGATATGGTGAAAGAGTTGCCTCAAGGATTCAACAGACTGTCTAACCTTAGAAGCCTGGATACCTTTGGTTGCGATAGGCTAACTCATATGCCGTCAGGCTTGGGTAAGCTTACTAGTCTTAGGCATTTATCTCAGTTTGTAGTAGCGGAAGGAATCTCGAGTAAGAAGCAATTAAACGCTGAGTTGAGAGGTCTGAAAAGGCTGGTAAACTTGAGAGGTCGGATATGCATCTCAATTCCTACAAGCTACACACATATAAAGGGAATTGACTGGAGAGGAGGATGTCTTGAGGCTCTGGAACATCTTGCGGAGGTTTGGATACGCTTTATGGAGTCTCATTCTGTGGACAATTATGATCACAGAGTTGTCAATTACCAGCATGTTGTGCTGGAAAAGCTGCAGCCACATCGCAATATTACCAGACTTAAGTTGTGGGGTTACCAGGGTGTCACCATTTTGAAGTGGGGAGTAGCAGAACAGAAGTGGGCAGACACCCTCCCAGGTCTTGTCTCGATTGAGCTCCGATCGTGTGAGAACTTGCAGCAGCTCCCACTGCTGAGTAAATTGCCTCATTTGAAATCACTCAAACTTTATGGTTTGAGGAATTTGGAGTGTCTGGAGAATAATACTAGTCCCAGCACTAGTCATGTGGAAGGATCAGAGACACTATTCTTCCCTTCTCTTGAGGAACTCATAATTGCAGATGCACCGAATTTGAGAGGATTGTGGGACGGTGTAACCATCCCAGATAACGCAACCTTTCCGACAAAACTGGTCAGCATCGAGCTTAGATCCTGTGACAAGTTGCAGCACCTCCCATCGGTTAGTAAGCTTGATGTTCTAAGGTCACTTAAACTTTACGGTCTGAGTAACTTGGAGTTCCTTGGGAAAGTAACTAGCTCTACAGTTTCTTCTTCATTCCTGCCCGCCCTTGAAGAACTCGATATAGTGGATGCCCCAAAGCTGATAAGACTTTGGACAGTTGATATTTTGAATGGTGATGAACATTGTGCTCCTGTGACTTCTTGCTTCATTTCCTTGAAGTCTTTGATGTTGGCTAATCTTCCAGAACTTGATGGATTTGCCTGCTTGGAGGAAAATAAGTATCAGGCTTTGCAGTTTGATCAGCTCCAGGAAGTCAGAGTAAGCCACTGCCCTAAGTTGAGGTCAATGGCAGATGTGCCAACCCTACGGTCTTTAAAGGCAATCAACATCCACGCGGAGCTGCTAGAACATCTTCTTTGCTCTCAAGCATCGACATCATCAGGCTCCTGTAAATTGCAGAAAGTGGATATTGTTTCAGTGAAGGAGCTTCGATCTCTCCCAATCAGACTGTCAAATGTCGAGTCCTTGACAATCAGACAATGTCCAGATTTGTGTACTCTGGCTTTGGAATCTCCTTCAAATATCAAGAGGCTCACTATCCAGGAATGTTGCAAACTGAAATGCATTATACCTGTGTTGAATACACTCTCCAGCCTCGAGGAACTCGAAATCGATAATTGTCAAGAGTTGGATTGGAACATGGAGGAACAAGATGTCAGCTCCAGTATCAAGAATTTCAACTCCTTAACATTAACCAACATCTCGAATTGCGACTCCTTCATGGCAGGCTTTTCCCACCTCACAACCATCGAGAAACTCTCCTTGTCGTGGGTCTATAACTTAAGAGCCCTCCCTGACCAGATTAAGCTCCTTACCCTTCTCAGCCATCTCACTATCCGAAACTGTCCATATATAACCGCACTTCCTGATTCACTTGGTACAATGTCCTCTTTGGAACACCTTGAGATTGAGAATTGCCCTCGGTTGAAAGTTGAAACAGATTCAAGGTTACGTTGGCGATGGCCGACCCTAAGTGTTGTTCCCAGTTGAACGACTTCTGATCTGAGTCTTTACAACTTTGTCCGAAACCTAGAGATCAAGTAGTTGGTAGAACCGGTTTGCAATAATCTGAGCTATTTTCTGCAGGATTGTATGTAATTATGTATGACAGCATTTGTATGCTCTTTCTGTAGCTTGCAATTGTAAGCCCTTTCTAATGCCTGATGGAGGTTATGAAAACATTCTGACATCCATTGCTTCTGTCGTATATCCTGGTATCTCTCTTCGTCTTCTGATTTTTCTGATGATATGAAACTTTGTAGAATAGGGGCAGAGCTTTGTCCTTTCTTGCAGTGTTATAAGGATCATATATCCTCTTTTGTGTCTAGATGTAATGTTGTGTGCTCAAACTTGTATTTATTGTGTATTAAGAAATGTGATGTAACGAATCTTTGCAGACAATCTATATTTGCAGACCTGAATCGTTTTCCGATTGTAGACCAGGGAGTTCTGAATTGCGAACGTGCCTGTAATGACTGTTTAGGCAAAAAAAAAAAAAAACTTATGAGAATGTTCTTTCACTCTTTTGGTTCTCCCTGACCTGTTTAGCTTGTACTGTCCAACTGCAGTGTGTGACATCTGATTAGGCCTTTCTATAGTGTAAGCTACATTTTCTTTTCCGGACTTTGTTTGCTGCACTGAGTATTCAAAAGAAGACAGCACACTCAACAGCCCTCTCGGCCGGTTTTCGACCTCGATGAGCCACCCCACTGGGCTCGCGCCGCCGTATAAGGCCTATTGGTGGCCGTTTCGGGGAGGTGGGAGGTGGTCGTTGCCGGCGAGGGTGGTAGGGCGGTGCGGCGGTGGGTGAACCTGAGGAGAGAGAAAAAAAAGTTTGTTTTTTTTTTAATGTTTTTGTTTTAATCATTAGTTAGTATTAAAAAAGTTAACTAAGTATGCCACGTCAGCGTTTAACATCAAAAACTTAACGGCGTTAGTTAATTATGGAATTTAGGGGCACCACGTGCCTATAGGTGCAAAGTTCGAGGGCACCACAAGGTACAAGTTTCAAACATATAGACACCATGAGCATTTTGACATAGTTCGGGGGCACCACAGGAATTTGCCGTTCTATTAGTATATACAACTTACTAACTTAGAAGAAGATTGTAGAGGAAACCATTTCATATTTGCTCATCAAATTTACAACTTAGAAGATTTGTTTGTCATATTTGCTCTTCAGTCTCTCATAACTCGCGTCGATGATTCATTTCACTGCCATATGTATTGTTTAGATTGCTCTTTTAAGAGGAAAATTTGATGCGCATTTAAACTTCTTCTTTGACCTTTTGTTGTCGTTATTGATGCATCTGTAAATTAAAAAGGCCAAGTAGGGTGATTCATTATTGTGTCTTGTGTCTGCAGTTGAACCGTGTGTCTGGGCAACTAGTTCGTCAATAGACGAACTAAACATATTGGTAAGTGGTAACAACGAAAACCAATGTTTTTACAAAGAAGAAATCAGTTGATAATATATCATATACTCCGTACTAGTTTGATAAGATAGCTTATCAGAAGAAATACGGGAAATGTCGACATGGTTACTAATTACTATGTTGAAGTCATTAAAACGATATCTAAAAGTAATTGTACGTGTCATCAACTCGTAATCCAACTCAATAAAAGTGAAAAATCGGCGGAAAAACTTGACACGACACGAGTCGACAAGTACAGTAGAAACGTAGACGTATTGTAAAAACATTCCCAAATACACGGGCTTGCTGCTCAATTTCTGGAAATTCAGAAGAAAAAAAGAATCAGAAGGAAAGTGCTCCGACATCCCCCCATTTTCTCTGTCCTCTGCTAACGGAACAAAAAAAGAAAGTATGTCAAGCTGTCTGTGTCGTAGGCCGTCTATATGGGTCGGACCCATGAGTCGGAGCTCCACAAGACCCATTAACAACCGGGTCATCCTGCGTTTTGTAAGATTGAATTTCAGGGGTTTCAAGGTCCGAGCTTCCGTTTTGGATTCTTCTTCTTCTTCATCTTCTCCCTCACCTGATGGGTCCTCCAATTTCGCCAAACGTATTGAACAAGCTTGGTTAATTTCTCAGGTGATTATCATTCAATCTTGTCAATACAAACTAGCCTTTTTTTACTTTTCCCTCTAATTTTTCTGGTGGGTTTGTGCTGAATTTTTCTGCTCATGGAGTTATTTTTAGTTGTGCTTATTAGTAACAATGTTAGTTGGATTTTCCGTTGATTAGGAGTATAGCTATGTGTGCTCGTTTGATTGATCTTACGAATTCGAAATTCCCATGAACTTGAAATTTATAGGAAATGGCTAGAAATATTTTGTTGGCTATGTGAGATAGAAATTCCAATGGAAGATTCAAGTTTAGTGAGGGTTTGGTAGCAACGGTAGGTAGGTGATTTTCTCCATTTTGGAGGAATTGGGAATTTTGAGGAATTTTTCGATTTTGTGTGCTGTTGGCAACCAAACAAGAACAAAGAAATGTAATTCCCATACCACTTCCCATGGATTTGTTAGGTGACCAAACGACCACAGAGTTTTTGCGGACGGAATGAGGCAAGAGTGGGGAATCTAATGTCTATCTTTCTGTCTAAAGAGTTCATACCCGAGAAACTAAGAAATGGGCATCAAAGTCGTGGTCTTTATGCTGCATTTTACACTGTAGCAATGTTACAGCAAGAAATCAGATCGAAATACACTAGATTAGGCTTTGATACAATTTTGGGTGTGTTAAAGGTTGGGAATTGTGGTTTTAGGAGTAGGGTTCTTCGGTGTGATATAAAGAATTGATCTGAGAGAAGATAGTATGTATGTGATAGCTGCAAAAGATCCGAGGAATTGGTTTTAAGTAAACCATTGACAGAATGTTTAGACATTGGAGTGTGAGAACTGATTTTCCATGATCTAAAGAATCAATCTTTGAACAGATTTTCCAGATAGCGTACAAGCATTTCTCAGTCCATTCTGCCCCTGGCATGTTTTAGAATTCTGAAGTCTACTGCAGAATTCTCGCAAATATAGTGTCTTGCAGAGGTTTTAACTTCTAGCGCAGGAAGAACTACAAGGCTTATAGTGTATGATTTAAGCTAGAAAAGTAAGGTTCAATCTGCAACAAGTGAGACTCAGAAATACCTTGTGGTTCCAGGAGATATCTAGATTTTCTTGACACCAGGTCATTTCTGAGTTGTCAGAAACTTAGGCTGCAGAGCTGTCTTTAAATTGGCCTTTACTTAAAATAATAAACTGCCATTACTGTGAAACCAAGACATTATTTAGCTTGGACTCAGGTTATGGTGCCATCAGGTCATCTCTGAGCTGTCAGAAAAATTCACTCTGCTCACCTGTTTACAATTTGCCATCACTTATAATACAAAGTTCCTATGACTATGAAACCAAGATCATTCTTTAGCTTATATTTCAAGTTTCCCGTATACAGATCAAATAAATGATCTTATCGAGTGAATCAATTATATCGATGTTCAATATAGACTCTGAATTAGGCTACTTTGAGAGTGTGACTTGTGCTCTCAAAATGAATGATCTATAAATGCTCTGGGCCTTTAGTTCTTGTTGCAAATTGGGTATATGAAGAATGAAGTTTGTTCAAAAAGACAGATATGATGTTTGATTCTTAAGATTTCGTTGGAAATGAAATGGTTCACTTGGAACTAAAAAGGTCGCAACTTTATTAGTCTTTGACTCTTTGTGTCGTCCAATCAGGAGAAATGTTTCTAGCATCTGATTATCTGAAAGCTAGGACTTACGACAGTGACTAGATCCATATTAGTATTGTTAGTAGTCATATGATTCCAGTTTGAAAGTATGTTCTGAGATTGGGATTTCCCATACCTTACTTCAAGAAACTCTTGGGCAGTAGAGCTAAACTTGGTAGCAATGTAAGCAACATTTTTCTGAAGCAACATACATTGACTATAAGGCCGTAGAAGTTGTGTGGATAGATCTTCATTTCTGTGTAACTTTTTATCACTAGACTAGCTGTATAAGTCGAAAATTGCTGATGAAACCATTAGGATTGTTTGTTGGAGTTGCTTTTTATGTGAGTTTGTGCTCATATGTTTACCCCCTGGTCCTGGAGTGCAATTTTGACTTTGTTAACGCATCTGAGATCATGCCCCTCACCAACCCTCTGGATTTCTGGTCAGATTTACTCATTTTATGTTATCTGCTCTGAAATTGCAATCTGCTTATATGCTGGTCCGCAATTGTGGCAATATAAGAGTTATTGCTGGTTCATTCCTCTAATATCTTCAATGTGTGCAGCAACCTAACCCCATTTCATGCTCGTCTTGCAACTCAAATGGCCACGTCGAATGCAAATGGTGTACTGGTACTGGCTTTTTCATCATTGGCGACAATATGCTTTGTGAAATTCCATCTAAAAACACCAGTTGTGTTATATGTGCTGGAGAGGTAACTAAATTGCAGAGCATCTTGCCTGATTTATCCACCTCTCTTTTTCTTCTTACTGTATAAGCAAATCACTGAACCATGAATGTATTTCTGCCAGGGGTCTGTACGATGCATCGATTGTCAAGGGACTGGATTTCGTGCACAGTGGTTAGGGAGGCGCTCTGAATAGACGCTGCCTTCTTGTAAAGTTGTCGACTGTTTTTTTTTTATCTCGTGTAAAAATCAAATAGCTCAGGTTGAAATGGTAACACTCAACTGTGCTGTTATGATGGATACTATGTAAAAATCCCAACACAATTCATTTGACATTATGATTAATTTGTCTGATATCCTATTGTACAAAGAACTTCAGACCTCAGTATCATTGCTAAAACATTGTGTTTACGAGTATATAGTCTCACGAAAACAGTCAAAATCGTCATGGTGTTTTGAGTCCAACGTATAGCTATGATTTAACTACTCTACCTTGTCTTTGTATGTTCAAGTACACTCCACTATGTCCGTGTGACTAAACATTTGCAAGTTTAGAAGACTCCTCTCGATCACTGATTTTTCATAACTATCACTCGCAACCAAATACGGAGTATAACCAAATGTTATTCATGATAGCTTCACATCAACAAAATAATTACGAAACTTGTACATAGTATGACTAGTCGTTGATGATTTAATTAATGAACCATCTCCAAAAATATACTTACATCAATTTTTGACCGATTTGAAATATGATTTATTTAATTTTTAGCTGAATCCAAATACACTAGAAAAATTTACAAACTCAATTTAAAAAAAAAAAACCGTCAATTTTACAGGTTAGTTGTAGACTTGTAGAGTTTTTAGGCCCTGTGCGATTGGACTGCATTTTTCTGATCTGATTTGATTTGATTTGAATAAACTTGATTTGATTTGATCTAAACTGAATAAACTAATAAATTAACTGCAATTAGACGAATTAATAACTAGAAATAGACTAGATTCATTGATTGTTATTTGGATAATTCTGATCTGATCTGATTCGATTTGAATAAAACTGATCTGAATTGATTTGATTTGAATTGAATAAATCTAATCTGATTTGAAAATACTGTTGAATAAGTTGAATCGCACATGACCTTAGTGTTGACAGCGTTAGAGAAGATTAAACGCGTAAAATCGCCTCGTTTTAGATTTAGTCCAAGTTTTTGGGGCTCAATCCTAAAACAAAGACTTGGATTGAGAAGTCAAAATAAGTCTTCACTCTACTCTCTCCTCTCTCTCATTTCTTCACGACTTCACTCACCCAGCAATCGTCACCACCACAACCACCGCCAGCGCCACCGTGTAAGGAGAGAGAAACACCATGGAAATGGAAGTACGGGCGGTGGCGGGGGTGGATAACTGCTACGTATCGCTACCACTCTCTCTCCTCCAAACCCTCGAGTCAACTCACCCTGGTCACCGCCTCCCTTCCTTCCTCCCTCTCCAATTACTTTCTCTCTCCTCCGATGACGTCGTCTGCCACGTCGCCTGGTCTGGCTCCGCCTCCTCTTCTCCCGCCATAGAGGTCCGCCCCTCCCTCCCTCCCTCCCTCTTTTAATTTCTCAAATTTTTTTGAAGTTCGTCGGAATTTTTGCCGGAATCTTTGAGATTTTTTTATGTATCGTATCGGATAAGATTTGTTGTGATGAATGATAATTCGTATGATTTTGGTTATGTTCACTCTCGAATCGAGAAGTTTTCGATAATTCGCTAGCAATTCGATTCTTGTGTTTGTTGCGACCTGTGTTCGATTCTTGTGTTTGTTGTAGCTTGCTTAATAAGTTTGTCATTCCGCAAGATAATTGAATTTATTTGTTTGTTGCGGCCTGTGTTCGATTCTTGTGTTTGTTGCGGCCTGTGTTCGATTCTTGTGTTTGTTGCTTGCTTAATAAGTTTGTCATTGCGCAAGAAAATTGGATATGTTTGTTTGTTGCGGCCTGAGTTCGATTCTTGTTTTGATTGGCTGCTTGATATGTGGCATTCCGCAAGCAATTTGAGTTGTTGACTGCTCAATACTCGTACATCTTTTCGGAATAATAGTTACCAGTTCGTAAAGGTGATAACTCGTGCGAGTTTTGTTAATCGTCTCTGGGAGTACAAGAGATTGCCATTTATCAAGCAATTTTGAAAGTGTAGTCTTAATGAAATGTGATACTTTCCTAATAAGTGTCTCCAAATTTTGCCTGGTCAATTTGCTGTAAAATTTTAAGATATTGGCGATTGGTGGCATCTACATAGATTTGCTTGCAGTCGTGAGTTTATGAGTTAGGTTTTGGACTTTGTCGAGATATTTGCTTGCTTGTTACTTTCTGAGTTCTGACACAATTAGTTGTGACTATGTGTTACTGACTCACTGCAGATTGCTCAAGAATTTGCTGCATGTATTGGTTTGTCAGATCGTACTGTTGTCCGGGTACGAGCTCTTCCTAATGTGCCCAAGGCTACCCTTGTAACAATTGAGCCCCTCACTGAAGATGACTGGGAAGTTGTTGAGCTCAATGCTCATTTTGCTGAATCTGCCATTTTGAATCAGGTTCAATTGTTCTCCTTCCTACAACGTTACCATGAATGAGTTTGTATGTGTTTGTTTGCGAGTTCAAGTTTACTATCAAGTGTGGCTATATGTCACTATTTGTCTGTCAGTGTGATAAAAATCAATCTCTTCATAGTTCACACTCTCTTTACTATCATTCTGTTTAAAAACGTAATTCCTTAACTTTAAACAAACCAGAACTCTCTCTAACACGTTCTTATCCTTAGGCATCTTTATTTATGCTTAGTAATGTCTAGATTTGAAGCCAAAATGGCTTAGAACGTGGAAGTTAGGCGTTATGTATAACAAGCTTAAAACGTCCTTGACTCATTGCTTGTTGTGGTGCCAGGTCCGGATCATCCATGGAAAGATGACGTTCCCATTATGGTTGCACGGCAATCGGATTGTTACTTTTACTGTGGTGTCAATGGTTCCTGATAAGCCTGTTGGTAAGAGATGATGTCTGCTTGATTTGTTATGCTTCTTTTGTTCGTATTTGTTTTGTGCATGTCTGATGGATGGTTCTAAGTTCTAACAGTGCTGTAGAATGAGACATGACACATCTTTACTTTAACTTCGAATTGTAAGGTTCGGAGAGAAATTGTTAATGGATGTTACAAAGCCTACTCATAATTTCTACCAAAATTATTATACATAATCGAGTTACCTTTTATTTTATTTATTTGAACATGGATTTACCTTGACAAGTTTGATGATCAAGCCACCATGTGAGCATCTAGTTATTTCTATTTGGATTTGTTGTCAGACTAGAGCTTTGAAAACCTCTCATCTAGTTTTTTTTTTTTTTTTTTTTTTTTTTTTTTTTTTTTTTTTTTTTTTGGCTGCAAAGCTGCACCGTTCATCAAACTGATTTTTTGCAATACCGCACCTTTAGGTCATTTTAGTTGTTTTGCGTTTTCTGTCAACTGGCGCCACTTAAAATGCCTTAAAAGTGAACCCTTATAATTACAAATGTCCTAAAATGGCCTTAGGATTAAAACTTTACAAAAAGTTGCCGGCTTGCAATTAAGAATGTCAATTTTAGCCTCAAAAAAAAAAAAAGTAAAAGTTGCTGCTTTTTAACTAAAAATGATTTTAAAGGTGTTGCTTTGCAAAAATCTAACTTAAAAGTGTTATTTTCCAGTAAATGAAGGTTTTAAAAATGTGCAGTTTGGCAGAAGATCCTTTATATTAGATATGTAGAAAGTTGGGCTTCACATTAAACATGTGTTTTCTGCTTCAGCATGTGTATGCTCAATTGCTCATACCGTTTGATCTGTCAATTGTTAAGGAACTTGCTTTCTTTTAAATTTTTTCGGATTACGTAATTCCTAGGTAGTGTTAGGTGCCTTTATAAGCAGTTGCAATGTGAGCATTTATGTTTAAATTTTAATAGAGATACTTGGGGAGAGTATTTTTGGGGAAATCTATTCATGCAACAGTGCCTTCATAAGTTGAATTTAAAGGATCCCTTGTACATGAAATGATATATGTTAATAACTTTCCCCACTTGTCATTTGTCAGTTGTCAGTTGTCACTACTCTCCTGTCCCGTTGCTGCCCACCTTTTTTCTGCTAGATGAAATTGATTAACTTATAATTGTGATTACAATTAAACACCACCTTAGCTGGTTGTGCAGGAAATGTTATAGTGATTTTGGATGGATTTACTATTTTTTTTTCTTCCAATTCTGACAGCTATAGGTTTTTGTAGATATGTCGCACCATGGCCTAAGTTTTGATGCTCTTCTTTAGTCGCAAACACGAGACTGTTGATCGATCAGTAGAGTGGACTAAATAAATACAAATTAGCTGGTGCTCTCTTTTTACCTATATTTCTAGAAATCTTGTTATCATACTACTTTCTAGCAGAGATGACCATAAGAGCTCCATGATTGTTGGAAGTCCCCAAGCTTTTGGTTTTTGCCGACCTAACTATGCGTTCTCCTGCGGTTTGGCGTAGATGCTTAAGATTTTAGTTTCCAGTGATTTCAATAAAATACAGTAATTTTTTTAATTTATCATAATCAGACCATGTTTTTGCAGTGCAGCTTATACCTGGAACTGAAGTAGCTGTTGCCCCGAAGAGACGGAAAAAATCTTCTGACCATTGCAAAGATTCAAGTTTGGAAATGGGAGGGAAGGTGCTTCTGCGTGTTCAAGACCCTCACAATATGTTGATTCAGGATAGCGATTTAGGAGGTGGGACTGTGAGTGTTGAGCTGTCTTCTATTGCCTTAATTCATCCAGATACAGCAAGTAGCTATCTGTTTGACTCTCTCCAAGTTGTTGTCATTGTGCCAAGGCTTTCATCAAAGACAAAATTTGAGAGTTCTGAAAATAAGGGCCTGAGGAAGCAACTATCTTCTTCGGGGAAGGATCCTAGTAATAAACTGTCGACTAATGATGAGAGAAATGTTCCCTATGCAATAGTCCGTCTTGTATTTTCAGAGTCTGCTGCTAAAGGACATGTCATGGTTTGTCGGTCTCTGCGTCGGTATTTGAGAGTAAGCTTTCACTCATGTATGTCTCTTGTTTCAAAAGATTTTATTTGCGTGGCAATATGATTTTCATAACTCTTTATGCAATGGAACGATCCCTCAGTGTCTCGTTAAAAAAAATCCTTGACTCCCTGTAACACTTATGTATTACCAAAGCTGAGTGATGGTATGTTCTTTGCCGAAATCCTAATGTGCACATCCACGCCCGTAGTAACCCCAAAATATGTGGCCCAATCTGGTGTTGGGTTGGGAATTGTTTTTTTGAGACTAGTGTGATGGCTTGTCAACCAACTGGACCAACCTATAGTACTGTATACGTGGATATTTTCGGAGTCCAATGATAACTTTTGAATTGACATTTACTTAATCGTCTTGGATGTACATATGCATGTGTTTGAGGTAGTCTATTATGCTGAGACCAGCCAAATCTTAGAATTAGTTGATTCTGTTGTATAATTGTAAACTTGGTTTCTCGAGTTAGGTACGTTTCCAATCACCTATTCATCTACATCTGCATACTAGGGAGGATATTTTGAACATCGATTGTGATATTCTTGAGCATACTTTTTATTTGTGCTTGAGATTGTTACTTGACAGGGAGATTTGTGTCAGGCAATTCAGGGGTTCAAACTGTTTTGTTGAAATACCAATATCTTAGATGATTTAGCTGTAAGAAAGGTTCTTTAGCTCTTGATATGAGACAAGTTTAATTGCTTTGAAGCATAAGTCGGTGCTCTCTTGAAATTAGCTACGTTCGGGGATACAATCTGTTCCAAGTGTATGAATGCTGGTTGTATGTACGCAGTGTGCTGTTTTGATGTTTCCTAGAAATGGCTTGAACTATTGCCTCATAATCTTGCAGGGCTCTATGTGCAAAAATATGCCGGCATTACTAAGAAAGATGCTCCGTCGTACTCACTCTCGCCTTGCCATTTTAGGATCCCCCACAAGAGCATGGGTTCTCGAAGCAAGGCCATGGATCTCCTCGATGACAGTAATATTCCAGAGGACAATCTCTCAAACCTTCTGTCGACCCACGATATTAGTGAAAAAGATATTTCACTGCGAAAGGAGCTTTTCTCATCTTTATCTAATGCAACAGCTGATACTGCAGACGGGGAGACTGGTATTTCTTCCAGTATTAAAGCTAAATTAGATGGTGTCATATGTGCATGGATAGTGGCTCAGTTCCGAGCAATATCCTTAATGTGTGGAGCACAGCCTACTTCATGCTTTTTTGGGCCTACTACTTTTCTTAGCTTCAAATTGATGTCTAGTGGCTCTGCGTCAGACGTTAATCAGACAAGATCAACAATTGAGACTTCAGGGAATTCAAGACTTACGATAGAATCAGTAAATGAGATTACATATATGTTAAATGCTTCTGTCGAATCTTTGCTTGGTCAAAAGTATAGTGCCTATGAGGTCACAATCGGAGAAAGTCAGTCAACCAGAGTTCATGATGATCTCAAGTTATTCTGTAAAAATCTGAGTCTCGGCAATTATATGTCTTATGATACGTGTGATGACCATGTATTCAACCAAAAAGACGTTTCAACTATCTCTTCTTTGAGTTGGATGGGAAATGCAGCTTCAGACGTCATTAACAGTAGGTACTTCCACATTGTGCACATGTTTTCTAAGTTGCTTCGGATATGTGTGATTTCGTAGCTTTTTATTTTACAAAATTTAGGGACTGCTTAATGGTTCTTCATTGTTAGTCAAAGACAGCTTTAGTGAGTACTATTAATTTGCTCCTTGATTTTGGCTTCCTGCTCTGTTTTCTTGTTTCATTAATTCCCTTTCATTATCTTATATTCTAGAACAAACTTCACTGTCTAAAGTTCTATCACTCTGGAGTATCAAATTTTATGCAGAGACCATCATCATCTGCTAGTTTTTTCCTGTTACATTGGCCAAGTCTCTAATAAAGTGCTAATAGATCTTTATGTCCACTTTCAGGGTTGACAGCTCTGCTATCACCTGTCTGTGGAACTGCGTTCACTGATCCCCTACCTGATCATGTTCTAATATACGGGCCTCCGGTACGTTTGTTCAATATGTGAACTATGTTTCTATCTTCAGGGGAAAGTTCCGTAACTCGGGTTAACGTATCTACTTTTTTGTCAACAAAATGCTCAATTACACATATGCTTGGTTACAGTCCTGACCCCGCATAACCTCAATCATGTGCATGAGGGCGTCACATAACAACTTTTAAGTAGCTTAAACTGGTCCTTTGTTCCACTTTGTTTTGGTGAAGCGTCCATGATCTGTTATATTTTCTCCTTTATATTGGAGTCAATGTAGCTTGAATTCTCATCTTGCGCCTCTGGGCCTAAGGAGAGGAAACTCATAGAACGCTAATTTTTAAGGACATGAAAGTCTTACTTTATGTTGGTGTTATATGTTTGAAATTCTGTAAGCATTATTCATGTGTCATGTATGCCGATGGAGCAAACATTTTTGCATTAGGTTGGGTCTTCAGGATGCCGTAGTATATATAGTATAGAATATCTTGCATGTTTAAAAGTTAAGTCAGAATACTTTGGAATTATGTGCCCGCCTTTCCGAGTAGTTGTTTTAATGTGCGCTTTTTTACAACATTTTCTTTTTTTGTTGCTGTTTTAAGTGGATAATGTGTATGATTTCTCATTAAAATATTGGCCTTTTCCTGATAAAAGGTAATGCGTAATTCTTTTAATCACCAGGGTTCTGGAAAAACATCCCTTGCTTCAACTACTTCCAAAGTCCTGGAGGGAAACAAAGACATTCTTGCCCACATGTAAGTAGAAGTCTTTTTCTTTTCTTTTTACTCTTGTGTTCTCCTTTGAAGCTGTTATGAACTAATTTGCATTATAATTTGGAGAGTACTGAAATTGATGGATGTTAATTGGTTCAGTGTGTTCATAGGCTGCTCAGCATTGGCCAAGGAAAAGGAATCTATTCGACAAATGCTTTGTGATCATGTATCAGAAGCTTTGGATAGTGGACCCTCCATCATTGTGTTCGATGACCTGGATAGCATTGTAGCATCTTCGGCCGATACTGAAGGGTCTCAAATGTCTGCTTCTGTTGTTGCACTCGCAGAATTCATTGGTGAGATCATGGATGAATATGGGGTATCATTTCCTACTCATTTTGGCAACATTCACTTCAATGCTGCTTTTAACTTCCTTCTTCAGCTCTAATGGAGCTAGGGGGGGTAGGTGTAAAGAGCTTTATCCTTGTGTATGCTAGTAAAAAGGAGGCTATTTAGATTATATTCTTGAAGACCACATCAAAAGAAAAAAAATTATACCCTTGAAGACTCCTTAGCATTCTCTATTTCACCCTAATTGAGAAGCCCCCATAGTTTAGAGACATATAAATGATTAATTATACTAAAAAATCAGAGACTAGTTATTCTTTTGGCTCCATTGGCATCAGAAACTTCCCATTTTGCAACATGTTAGTGACGGATAATATCCATCATGCATTATATATCTTTGTAATCCAGGTCATATTAAAAAGCTTGAAGTTTAAAGTCATCATTTAATACATTTGGTTGATTTGTCTTTTGGCTTACATGACTCAGATTAGACCCCTTGCCCCACCAACTACGCAAAGATGGGGCAATATGACAACCAGAGATGATATTCATCTTATTAGCTTTTTTCTACATATAACTTGAGCTTTTATCACTCTTCCTGTAGAGAACTCATTAATCATACCACAAGACAACGAAGTTCACCTTTACACTTCAAAACATTAGTGTACTGTATTATGTGATGGTGCATGGTTACATATCATAAATGTGATATAAAGTAGTTGATTTTTAAAAATGTTGATTTGTCTACAAGTCCTTTTTTTCCCCTTCTATTGTCTCTGTTTTCATTTCTTTGTGTTTTATAATAGGAATTGAGGAAGACGGCTTGCGGCCTTGGGCCAATCGCATTCATGGCTTGTGTTCGTGCTCTTGATAGCATACCTCAGTCATTGACAGCCTCAGGTATTTCCATCGCTGATTTCTAATCTGTATAGTCAACTCATAGATTTCTGCTCTCACATTACGAACTTTCTTTGGAGTCGTGACTTCTGCGTGGTCAAATTTGCTCATATTCAGGGAGATTCAACTTCCATGTACAGCTTCCAGCTCCATCTACCTCAGAACGTTTGGCTATATTGAAACATGAAATTGAACAACGTTCTTCACAATGCACAGATGATGTGTTTCTTGACATAGCCTCCAAATGTGATGGATATGACGCATATGATCTGGTACTACATCTCTTAATCAAACATGTTGTCTGGGCAAGTATTAATGAATTTGCACAAGTTATGTCTTCAGTGTTTGTTCTTCTATGTTTAGGTTTTGCTCTCACCTTTCGTCAGTACTTCTGAGAACTTGAAATTATCGTCCAAAATAGTCATTTCTGAACCAGGAGTCTTGGACATACCCAATACTCTTGACAATTTGAATAAGCCATTATGAATGAGCACATGGCTGCTTCTATGAATCTCTTTTGCTGTTCTATCATTGTTGACTTTATGAGGTCTGCTTCCTGGTCACATTGCTGCCTGTCTGAATCTCTTTTGCTGGTTCATCACTGTTAACTTGAATGAGTTGTGATTTTAACTTTGAATTTCCTTTCCAAAATCATTAAGGTGAAAGTGATTTGATTCTCTGAGATTTCAGCATGTTTCGCATTCAAGAACTTCTTCCTTGTGGCCACAAAAACAATTTTTAGAGAAGGAAAAGAGGGAGATATTATAATTGTATTCAAATTTACTGTGTAAATAGTAGTCACTGTCTTTGGCGGCTGTGTAACAGTTTTCTTATCCTTCCCATCTCTCTTTCTTCACCTGTGTGTTCCTGGCTTGTGTCGCCTGTCTAATTTTTTTTTTTTGTAAGTAGGCGATTTTAGTTGATAGGAGTATCCCTGCTGCAGTCAGTCGGTATTCAGCTTCTCATGAGACTGCTCAGGATGGAGAGAGACCTAGGATAACTGCTGATGACTTCGTAAAAGGTAGAGAAGATTTTCTTCCGCCTTCAATGCGTGACGTAACTAAAGCTGCCGCTGAAGGTGGTCGTGTTGGCTGGGAAGATGTTGGTGGCCTCATTGATGTTCGTAATGCCATTAAAGAGGTATATTTTGTTCAGAATGTTGTAGCGTTTAGTTGTTGGGTGATTTCACTTTTTTGCAACTTTTCTGAATTTATTTTCTTGTTTTCTTCTGGTAGATCCCCTTCTGCTGTATGTTTTCACTGTCCCCTTCAGTTGCATACTTATTTTTGTGGTATTAAAGTATGATGATCTCCATTTTTGAAACGATAGCTTTTCTCATAGTCTTGATATTTTTACCTGGATTTTTACTTGTGGTATATCTACTTTGTATTGACTACTGAGGTGATATATTGGGATGGTTAGTGGGTGCCAATGTGACGGGGGAGATGGGGGATCCTCCACATGAAGGTCGATGCTTTTTAAGTCAAAACTCTTTGATTCACCCTTAAGGGCGGTGTTGACATGGCATGAGTTCACATAAGACCTTCCACATTCAGATAGGAGTGTAAGATTTTGTCTATGAATTTACACACTCATTTTACATCCTTGCTCTTGCGTTTGAGCCTGTTCTTCCCCCAACTCATGCGCTAAGTACATTACTCTGCTGTTATTTTTTCCCCAATAGCACCATATCTTCTCTTCTGATTACACTCACCCAAGAGATTATTATAAATTTATAAGACTCTTGTACCCTTTTTTAGATCAAGACACTTGTCCGAGTGTTTCTGCAGTTGTATAGTCAAATGCTTCTATCCCTATATGTTTGTCTCTTCCGTAAATTAGTATCACATGGAATGAAGTGTCTGACGTCTTGGAAGCCCTGGGATGGAGGTTGGAGAAGGTTCGGTTTTAGTATCATCTAGCTTTATAGGGACAATGATGCAAGGCGTTGGGGGAGGGGGTAGGGGGTATGACCGAATGAATTTTCAATAAAGAAATTGTGTGCCCAAAAGACGACAGTATCAGTTCAATCTTTGGTGTAGCCCAGTGGGAATGAATCCTGTCTCCATTGAATGGAATATAGGTTATGGGTCAGTGCCCCTCCGTCCGATTCTTTACATGACATATTCAAGTATTGAGATGAGCTCTATACTAAATCTGTTACAAAGTATATATAATTAGAGTAGCCTGCCATCTCTCTGCCTCACTCTCATCAATGCTTTTGCACTGTTCTGGATCATTGATCATCGTAAACTTCCAAAAAAGCCTTCTTTTTGCCTTATATACTGCAATTCTCAGTCCTTTCCTTTATATGTATTTCAGGAACCTTGTCCCTTTTTCTCTTCTACAGTGATAGATATCTAACATCTTTTTTTTTGTTTAATCATATTATTAATTTCGTGTCTTCTCTTTTAATGTGTGTTAGCAGATGATCGACCTGCCCTCCAAGTTCTCTAATATTTTTGCAAAATGTCCTATAAGGCTGCGTGCAAATGTTCTCTTATATGGCCCTCCTGGCTGTGGAAAAACTCATATTGTTGGCGCTGCAGCTGCTGCTTCTTCACTCAGATTTATTTCCATAAAAGGACCTGAGCTGCTGAATAAATACATTGGTGCATCTGAACAAGCTGTAAGGACGTCTTTTCAACTCTCTTTTGGTATCCCACAAGCTGTGTATATCCTTGCAGAATCTGATGATTTTTCTTCTTCTTCTTCTTCTTATTTTTGTATTGGGAAATAGCCTCTCTGTTAACTAGAGATATGAGTGCGTATTCATTGAGACAAACCGACTACTTTTTGTCTGTTGAACTTTACTAATAATATTGAACAATATTGTCAATTTATACTGTTGTTTAGGATTGGTGTTGATGCCTTTTGATGGCCCATTGTTTATTGTGTTGCAAGGTGTGAATATTACTTCTATTACTTTGTATATTCATATTTGTATATAAGCACTTTGTATTGAGATGCATAGTTGCACATGGGGCTTTATCTACGATAGTAAAGTAGTTAATGATACTGCTGAGATGTGTTTGCCCCCATAGGAGACTCTCATAGTCCTTTAGAGCTTTTTTAGGAAGTTGATAATTAATGTTTACATCATGCATGGTATGAGTTTGTTTTTTTTGGTACACTGGAGCAGCTAATGCTGCAGGATTGGGGATATGAGGATTTTGAATCCGGGATGCTCCCCAGACACGCTGACTTCTTTACCACTAGGTCAACCTCAATCCTCACCGTGCAGGATATGTTGATAGATTGACTCAATGTGGGGTGCTTGAATTGGAGCACATTAGTGGTTTATAGGGCACGTTTACTGCTCTAACGTGAAGGAGAGAACCACATTAGAACTTTTATGTGATGAGTACGGTCCCTTCTTTGTGATACCTCTGTCACATATGATACGTGAATGGAAACATTGATGGATATGTAATGAAGCCCTGACTCCATGAGTGGTAAATTTAGTGTAATCACTTTGAAGGAGAAAAATGTGAGAGGTGCTATTCATGTGATCTTGTGCTGTTCGAGAAGATACTTGGTCCTCAGGGAGAACTGTGAGAAGGTTATGTAAGTCACATGCAGGAAATGAAAAGGTAGACCTAGAATTGGAAAAAGGTGACTAGTCATGACAGTTTGTCGAGAATAATTGGGTTTATGTGTAACATTGGACAATTGCAGCTAGGATTCACTGTTGCTTGGTCTGAAATTTATCTACTTGGCGGTCTCATTTGATACTAATAAAGTATAGTTCTTTCTGTTGGTTGCTTTTTTTTTTTTTCGTTTTTTACTGAATACCATTATTTTAGGATATTATAATAAGAATTCCTTACGATTTCTTTATCATTTGACCTTATCACTTCCTTCTCAATTTGGACACAAAAAGAGTTAGAAGTGCCTTCTTCCATGCTACTTATGTAGTCATGTCTTTTGAGGTTGAAGATGTAGGTAAATGGTGTATAGTATTTTCTTGGCTTCTCTTAATAGCTTCACTGATCTTTGCCCACCTTTCCTATGTTTGTAATGTTTGGCTTCTGCGTTCTTAATCACCAAGCTTTTTTTCAGGTTCGAGATGTATTCTCCAAAGCTGCTGCTGCTGCTCCATGTATCATTTTCTTTGATGAATTTGACTCAATTGCCCCTAAGAGGGGACATGACAACACTGGCGTCACTGATCGTGTTGTTAACCAGGTCTAGCTTCTTGCTATCACACTTTTGACTATACAATGTTGTTAAAAGTTAAAAATTGCTTGCCGTTCCTGACCCCTGATGAATATTTTGACCTATTCGGCTGCAGTTCTTAACTGAATTAGATGGTGTGGAAGTGCTAACAGGTGTATTTGTATTTGCCGCAACAAGGTTAGTACAGCTGTGCAATTCTTGATGTTGTTTAGAGATCTGTTATCCCTTCTATACGTTTATGAGAAAAAAAAATAAAATAAAAAAAAAGTAATTTTAGCCAGTATATCATTTATTCTCTCTCCTTTACTCCCTGAGCATAATACAGTTAAAGTTCTAAAGATGGAACTCTTATTATTGAGATTCAGAATTTGAGAGCATCATTTAACCAACTAATGTCTGCTTTATGTTCCACTGTGCTGCATTACTCTTTGCTCCCTCGATTTATCTCTAACGTACTCAAGCGTCTAGAATTTAGTTTGTCTTCAACATTGCATGCCCTTCTGACTCATCCGTGTGGGTAAAAGCTCATTGCCTCATCGCTAGATATTTTTCACCAATTGCCACGAACGGGTTTGACCTTTTGTTCCTCCTGAAGCAAATACAATGCCTTGTGATAGTGTGGCGGGTTGATTTCCTTTTTGCTATGTGCCCTGCTTTCGTATGTGGGTAGTGGCCTCCTTATAAAATTATTTTTACATGTAGAGTAGAGACAGGTGACTTTCTCAATAGACCCCCTTTACCTTGTAGGATTTTCTCTTAGCTCTCCCTTTTTTGTGTTTTTATATTATTTCCCCCAATGCTTCTCCTCTTATTTCTCGTTGACAAGGTTTATCAACCATCTTTTCATTTTTCGTTTCCTCGTATTTTTTTTCCTCTCTGTCATGCTTTCTCTTTTTTCTTTTGACTGTTCACTTCTCAATGATGGTCTATTAACACTCTGCCCATTATTTGGTTTGATTTACGGTTTTCCTTGTGAAATATTATCTGATGATGGATTTCTCTTGTCAAGCAGTAGACCTGACTTGCTTGATGCTGCTTTGTTACGACCTGGTCGACTTGACCGGCTGCTCTTTTGTGATTTTCCTACTGTGCACGATAGATTGGATATTCTTAGAGTTCTTTCTAAGAAGGTAATATTGCCTTTCATCTTTATGTAATGCATCACATACTGACGCTCTGACTGTCATACTATAGTCTTGAACTAGATAATGGTAAGTTTGAATGATGTAGGCTACTTGATTCTTGTTATGGAAGAGTAATCAACGAGCGCTCAATCTAAGGTTTCCTGACAAACGCAGTGTGTTTTAGGAAAAGTGTAGACAAAAGTAGTACTTACATTTCCAATGGAACCGAACACACACAATTCTTTGACTGGCTTTGGAATAAAAAACTAAAGTAAAGAGGCCTACTAAATTGTCTACCCATCTTATATTTTGAAGTAGCAGCCAGTACGTGCAATTCTCAGTATAATTGTCATTTTGGGTCATCTGAAAACATTGTAAGAGTAAGGCTGCATACATCCAATCCTCTCTTGCCTTTGAGGCACTAGGTTATGTTTAGTTAAATCACCATAGTAGCAATAGTGGGAGTTATATGTGGGACACTTTATCCGATGAATTTGTGCTTAGTCTGCAGCTTTGTTGTTGTTGTTGACATTCCGTGATATTGTTAATTTCATTTTTCTAATTACCTAAGCATGCTTTCCAGCTCCCATTGGCAGATGACTGTGATTTGGAAGCCATAGCATCTATGACTGATGGATTTAGTGGTGCCGATCTCCAAGCTCTTCTATCAGACGCCCAGCTAGCTGCAGCTCAGGAGCTCCTAGACAATGGCTATGATGGCAAGCAAGAAATATCAACTGTAATATCCGGTGCACTGTTGAACTCTGTTGCTTCCAAGGCTAAACCATCAGTGTCCTATTCTGAGAAACAAAGGCTTCATGGCATTTATAATCAATTTGTAGATTCGAAAATATCCGTTGCTGCTCAGGTTTGTCTTTACATTACATACACTAGCTTTTCTCCCTTTCATTTGGTTTCTGTGGAGACTATAGTTGTTGACTATCACATTGACTAGACCAGAACCAGCTTTTCTCAAAAGTGTGAACTGGTTTCGTGTTTGGCCATTTGCCTAGGTTGGGATTCATCTGACCACATGTAGGATAGCGGTTGCCTGAAAGGTGTTCGATGCTTATAACTCTTGGACTTGGGGATTCTTTCACTGTCTAAACAAATACCAGGAATAGTTGCACATATGTTCAAGCCTTCTGTTTTAGACAAGTAGCTGAAAGCATGAAACTGACAGTGAATTGTTCTGCAGTCTAGAGACGCGAAAGGCAAGAGAGCAACATTAGCATGACGTGAAAGGACTATGATTAGCTCAAGACAACTCGTTGGAACTACAAAGGAACGTCAGCTCCCTTTGTTTCATTTTATTCGCTTTTGCTGCTCCTGGGTCTTCAAATCTCCTTTCTTCATTGCGGCATTGCCTTTTCTATTTTCTATGTTGGCTTGATACAGGCGGTTGGAGAAATGCTGTAATTATATTTTCCTCTTCGCTCCAATGTACATTGCGAGCGATTATATGTAATACATCTCGTTATGAAATCTGCATAGTTCATCGACATTGTAAATGAAAATCTATCCTCGGTTACCTTGCTATTGTATTGCTCCACCTACTTTCGTGTAAATATTTTTTTTTTTTGGACAGGATACTTTAGTGTAAATCATCATTCCGGCATTATGGGAAAACCAGATGTAAATAAAGCAAACAGTTTAGTGACGTTCCAATTGCTCTCATATATGCAAAACAAGGTTTGTCATTGGAAATCTTGTGTCACACCCTTTAGAAACAAGGTTTCACTCATCTTTACAGCAATCAACAAAACGTCAGTCACTAGGCTGTGAATCATTTCGCTAACAAATTTACACAGCGAAAGGATTTCATTTAAGCGACCAACTGGCTGAAGAAACAACCAAGTACTATGAGCTATTCAACTATTGAAGCGAACAGCAGGTTGTTGATATCCTTTGGCATGGACTCCTCATCATCGCCTGCAAGTATAGACCATGCATACATATCAGTCTGGTTTCACTGTAAGAATATTAGGATAGTGGAGAAATTCATAGCTATTGATACAGATTAGTGCAAAACTGCAATGCGGAAGACCCCTTTTTAAGTGTTACAATGGGAAGATGGGAAGCCATTTAAAGATGTCTAACATGGGTGTATAGAGTCCATTCTCTCGGACATGCCCCTCCTCGGTTAAACTCTGAAGGCGTTCCTTGGATGGCAAATAGCAGTTAGGAAGAAAAGAAGTAAACTTGAACACTTCCAGCACATTTTCCCTAGAAATGGGGGATCCCAAAGACAATTGTTCTTCCTTCTCGACAAAACAAAATGAGATAAAATCCAGTAACCCACAGTAAAAGTCATAAGATAAGGTAATGCACCTGTTCTTGATCTCACATGAGTTGTCCACTCCTCAATTATCTGCAATTATATCACGTGTACAGAGGGGATTAAAACACAACTCACTTAGATATTGCTCGTGCCAATTACATGCGTAAACATGATAAATCAAGAGCAGAAATGTAGCAAGGACAAGCATTGCAACCCCCGGTTACTGATATAGGGGATACTTTCTGCTAGTTACAGTGGAATCCCGTCATTTGCCAGAAACTTGATGTTGGTTGCTTGCTGGCAAGTGATGCTAAGTCTCCAAACACCACTTGGAAAATAGACAACCAATTTAAGCAGAAAAAAGACAGCTTGTGTAAGAACTAAGAAGCATTAGTTCCTAAGTGTATTATGAGCTTGTACAGATGGAGAAATTGGTTCAAAAAAATTTGGAGCAAGATTGCAACAAGTTCGAAGAATTAATTATGATAGTGATAAATACCTGGTTAAAACTGGAATAGGCAGAATCTTCAGTGTCACAAGTGACTGGGACACCGACAGATGCTTGCATCCTCTGCACCATGCTTCTGTTACCAACTAAAGTGGACCTTGCCTTATCGATCAAGTCCTGAAGATGAACAAGTTTGAATAAATAAAACTGACTTCAGATTGCAACAGCACAACGATTTCCGCAAGTAACAGATCAAGAGACGTGTCCATCACTGAACTAACAATTCTGGCTAGAAATTATAGTAAATTCTCAGGCCTCCATGTCTTAAATTTAACCATTTTGGTTCTCGGGCCATATTGGGCCAAAAAAAAAGTATACTATAGACTTCGTTTTCTCCAAATTTTGACCCTTTTTGTTAAAGTTACCAAATGTTCTCAAACCTTTTCTACAGTCAAATTTGGAGTTACCGTTATTAATAAGTGTGATGACTTCGGTACACGGAAGTTTTTATACCCTTCAAACAACTATCACCAAGAGAGGCTAGGGCACGCTTTTCACCAATATTGAAACCTAACATAGGTTTTGGGCTCAAACATACGTTAAAACTCATAATATTACCTGTGGCCCTCTAGGTGCTTCCACAAAAAAAAAATAGGCATTTTGATAATGGGGCATTCTGGGCCAAAAATCGTGGATAAAACTACAAAAGACTACATTTTCTTCCACTTTTGACCTTTTTTTGTTTAAGTTACCAAATGTTACCAAAACTATTCTATGGACCAAGTAAGAGTTACCTCTACAAATAAGTGTGTTGGTTTCAGCGTAAGAAAGTTCTTTATAAACTTTAGGCAAATGTCAGAGGAATGTTTTTCGACGACATTGAAAAATGCAATAGGTTTTGCTTAACTATTTCGCTAAAACGTATAAAATTACATCTAGGTGCTTCCACAAAATTTTCAAACATATTAGTATGTGACCATTTTGAGCCAAAAAAACATGGACTATAACCTTCGTATTCTGCAAGTTTACACATTTTTGTAAAATTACCATATGTTCTTAAACCTTTCTTACAGTGAAATTTGGAGTTACCATTGAATAAGTTGGATTCTACCCTTTTGGCAAATGTCACCTCGAGAGGCACAAGTACGTTTTTCGCCCATATCGAAACATAAAATAAGTTTTGGGCTAAAACATTTCACTAAAACGTATAATATTACATCTAGGAACTTCCACAAAAATTTGAACCACTTTAGCGTAGGGTGACTTTGGACAAAAAAAACGTGGACTATACACTACGTTTTCTCCAAGTTTTGGCCATTTTTGCTAAAGTTACCAAATGTTCTCAAAACTTTGCTACAGTCAAATGTGGAGTTCCCATTATTAATAACAGAGTTAGTTTCGGCGTTAGGAAGTTCTTTCTCGACTTTCGGCAAATGTCACCTCGAGAGGCTACGATACGTTTTTCGCCAAAATTGAAACATCAAATAGATTTTGGGCTCAAACGTTTCGCTATGGCATATAATATTACAACTATGAGCTTACACAAAAATTTAAACCACTCAAGTATCGGTCGACTTTAGGCCAAAAAAACGTGGACTATAGACTTCTTTTTCTCCAAGTTTAGGAAATTTTTGTAAAAGTTACCAAAATCTCTCAAAACATTCCTATAGTCAAATGTGGAGTTCCCATTATGAATAACTGAGTTGGTTTCGGCGCTACAAAGTTCTTTCTACCGTTTCAGCAAATGTCACCTCGACAGCCTATTGAAAACATAAAATAACTTTTGGGCTAAAACATTTTGCTAAAGCGTATAATATTACATCTAGAAGCTTCCAAAAAAATATTAACCACTTTCGTACAGGGCGACTTTCGGCCAAAAAATCGTGGACTATACACTACGTTTTCTCCAAGTTTTAGCCATTGTAGTTAAAGTAAACAATTGTTCTCAAAACATTCCTACAATCACATATAGAGTTACCATTATGAATAAGTTCAATGGTTTCGGTGTTAGGAATCTCTTTCTACGCTTTCAGCAAATGTCACTTCCAGTAGGGTGCGTTTTATGACGACACTCAAACATAAAATAGACTTTGGGCTCAAAAAGTTCGCTAAAGCGTATAATATTACATCTAGGAGCTCCCACAAAAATTTGAACCACTTTAGTACAGGGCCACTTTCGGCCAAAAAAAACGTGGACTATACACTACGTTTTCTCCAAGTTTTGGTCATTTCTGCTAAAGTTACAAAATGTTCTCAAAAGCTTCCTACAGTCAAATGTGGAGTTCTCGTTATGAATAAATGCGTTGGTTTCGGCTTTACGAAGTACTTTATGCCTTTTCGACAAATGTCACCTCGAGCGCCTATGTTATGCTTTTCGCAGATATTGAAACATAAAACAAGTTTTGGGCTAAAACAATTCGCTAAAGCGTATAATATTACATCTAGGAGCCTCCACAAAAATTTGAACCACTCTAGTAGAGGGCCAATTTCGGCCAAAAAAACAAGGACTATACACTACGTTTTCTCCAAGTTTTGGCCATTTTTGTTGAAGTTACCAAATGTTCTCAAAACATTCCTACAATACAATGCGGAAAACCCATTATGAATGAGTGAGTTGGTTTGGTCGTTAGGAACCTCTTTCTACGCTTTCGGCAAATGTCACTTCAAGAGGCAAGCATGCATTTTATGACGATAATCAAAGATAAAATAGATTTTGGGCTCAAACAGTTCGCTAAAGCCTATAATATTACATCTAGGAGCTTCCAAAAAAATTTGAACCACTTTAGTATAGGGCCACTTTCGGCCAAAAAAAACGTGGACTATACACTACGTTTTCTCCAAGCTTTGGCCATTTTTGTTGAAGTTACCAAATGTTCTCAAAACGTTCCTACATTACAATGCCGAATTCCCATTATGAATTAGTGAGTTGGTTTAGCCGTTAGGAACCTCTTTCTACGCTTTCAACAAATGTCACTTCAAGAGGCTAGAGTGCGTTTTATGACGATATTCAAACATAAAATAGATTATGGGCTCAAAGTGTTCGCTAAAGCATATAATATTACATCTCGGAGCTTCCACAAAAATTTGAACCACTTTAGTATAGGCCACTTTCGACCAAAATAACGTGGACTATACACTACGTTTTCTCCAAGTTTTGGCCATTTTTGTTTAGGTTACCAAATGTTCTTAAAACTTTCCTACAATACAATGCGGAATTCCCATTATGAAAAAGTGAGTTGGTTTAGCCGTTAGGAACCTCTTTCTACGCTTTCCGCAAATGTAACTTCAAGAGGCTAGGGTGCGTTTTATGACGATATTCAAACATAAAAGAGATTTTGGGCTCAAACAGTTCGCAAAAGCCAATAATATTACATCTAGGAGTTACCAAAAAAATTTGAACCACTTCGGTATAGGGCCACTTTCGGCCAAAAAAAAACGTGGACTATTACGTTTTCTCCAAGTTTAGGCCATTTCTGCAGAAGTTACCAAATCTTCTGAAAACTTTCCTACACTAAAATATGGAGTTTTCGTTATGAATAAATGTGTTGGTTTCGGCTTTACGAAGTTCTTTCCACCTTTTCGACAAATGTCACCTCGAGCGCCTATGTTATGCTTTTCGCAGATATTGAAACATAAAACAAGTTTTGGGATAAAACATTTCGCTAAATCGTATAATATTACATCTAGGAGCCTCCACAAAAATTTGAACCACTCTAGTATAGGGCCACTTTCGGCAAAAAACACGTGGACTATACATTACGTTTTCTCCATGTTTTGGCCATTTTTGTTGAAAGTACCAAATGTTCTCAAAGCTTTCCTACAATACAATGCGAAATTCCCATTATGAATAAGTGAGTTGGTTTGGCTGTTAGGAACCTCTTTCTACGCTTTCGGCAAATGTCACTTCCAGAGGCTAGGGTGCGTTTTATGACGATACTAAAACATAAAATAGATTTTGAGCTCAAAAAGTTCGCTAAAGCATATAATATTACATCGAGGAGATCCCACAAAAATTTGAACCACTTCAGTATAGGGCCTTTTAAGGCCAAAAAAAAAACGTGGACAATACACTACGTTTTCTCCAAGTTTTGGCCATTTCTGCTAAAGTTACCAAATGTACTGAAAACTTTCCTACAATCAAATGTGGAGTTCTCGTTATGAATAAATGCGTTGGTTTCGGCTTTACGAAGTTCTTTCTACCTTTTCGACAAATGTCACCTCGAGCGCCTATGTTATGCTTTTCGCAGATTTTGAAACATAAAACAAGTTTTGGGCTAAAACATTTCGCTAAACCGTATAATATTACATCTAGGAGCTACCAAAAAAATTTGAACCACTTTAATATAGGGCCACTTTCGGCCAAAAAAACGTGGATTATACACTACGTTTTCTCCAAGTTTTGGCCATTTTTGTTGAAGTTACAAAATGTTCTCAAAACATACCTACAATACAATGCGGAATTCCCATTACTAATAAGTGCGTTGGTTTAGCCGTTAGGAACCTCTTTTTACGCTTTCGGCAAATGTCACTTCAAGAGGCTAGGGTGCGTTTTATGACGATATTCAAACATAAAATAGATTTTGTACTCAAACAGTTCGCTAAAGCATATAATATTAGATCTTAGAGCTTCCACAAAAATTTGAACCACTTTAGTATAGGGCCACTTTCGACCAAAAAAACGTGGACTATACACTACGTTTTCTCTAAGTTTTGGCCATTTTTGTTTAGGTTACCAAATGTTCTCAAAACTTTCCTACAATACAATGCGGATGTCCCATTATGAAATAGTAAGTTGGTTTAGGCAATAGGAACCTCTTTCTAAGCTTTCGGCAAATGTAACTTCAAGAGGCTAGGGTACGTTTTCTGACGATATTCAAACATAAAATAGATTTTGGGCTCAAACAGTTCGCTAAGGCCAATAATATTACAACTAGGAGCTTCCAAAAAAATTTAAACCACTTTAGTATAGGGCCATTTTCGGCCAAAAAAAAAACGTAGACTATACACTACGTTTTCTCCAAGTTTTGGCCATTTCTGCTAAAGTTACCAAATGTCCTCAGAACTTTCCTAAAATAAAATGTAGAGTTCAAATTATGAATAAATGCGTTGGTTTCGGCTTTACGAAGTTCTTTCTACCTTTTCGATAAATGTGACCTCGAGCGCCTATGTTATGCTTTTCGCAGATATTGAAACATAAAACAAGTTTTGGGCTAAAACAATTCGCTAAAGCGTATAATATTACATCTACGAGGCTCCACAAAAAATTTGAACCACTCTAGTAAAGGGCCACTTTCGGCAAAAAAAACGTGATCTATACACTACGTTTTCTCCGAGTTTTGGCCATTTTTGTGGAAGTTACCAAATGTTCTCAAAACTTTCCAACAATACAATGCTGAATTCCCACTATGAGTAAGTGAGTTGGTTTAGTCGTTAGGAACCTCTTTCTACGGTTATGGCAAATGTCACTTCAAGAGGCTAGGGTGCGTTTTATGACGATATTCAAACATAAAATAGATTTTGGGCTCAAACAGTTCGCGAAAGCGTATAATATTACATCTAGGAGCTCCCACAAAAATTTGAACCACTTTAGTATAGGGCCATTTTCGGCCAAAAAAAGCGAGGACTATACACTACGTTTTCTCCCAGTTTTGGCCATTTCTGCTAAAGTTACCAAATGTTCTCAAAACTTTCCTACGATCAAATGTGGAGATCTCGATATGAATAAATGCGTTGGTTTCGGCTTTAAGAAGTTCTTTCTACCTTTTCGACAAATGTCACCTGGAGCGCCTATGTTATGCTTTTCGTAGATATTGAAACATAAAACAAGTTTTGGGCTAAAATATTTCGCTAAAGCGTATAAAATTACATCTAGGAGCCTCCACAAAAATTTGAACCACTCTAGTATAGGGCCACTTTCGGCCAAAAAAACGTGGACTATACACTACGTTTTCTCCAAGTTTTGGCCATTTTTGTTGAAGTTACCAAATGTTCTCAAAAATTTCCTACAGTCAAATGTAGAGTAAAAATTATAAATAAATGCGTTGGTTTCGGATTGACGAAGTTCCTTCTACCTTTTCGACAAATGTCACCTCGAGCGCCTATGTTATGCTTTTCGCAGATATTGAAACCTAAAACAAGTTTTGGGCTAAAACAATTCTCTAAAGCGTATAATATTACATCTACGAGGCTCCACAAAAATTTGAACCACTCTAGTAAAGGGCCAATTTCGGCCAAAAAAAACGTGCTCTATACACTACGTTTTCTCCGAGTTTTGGCTATTTTTATTGAAGTTACCAAATGATAACATTCCTACAATACAATGCGGAATTCCCATTATGAATAAGTGAGTTGGTTTAGCCGTTAGGAACCTCTTTCTACTCTTTCGGCAAATGTCACTTCAACAGACTAGGTTGCGTTTTATGACGATATTCAAACATAAAATAGATTTTGGGCTCAAACAGTTCGCTAAAGCATATAAAATTACATCTAGGAGCCTCCACAAATATTTGAACCACTCTAGTATAGGGCCACTTTCGGCCAAAAAAACGTGGACTATACACTACGTTTTCTCCAAGTTTTGGCCATTTTTGTTGAAGTTACCAAATGTTCTCAAAACGTTCCTACAGTCAAATGTAGAGTTAAAATTATGAATAAATGCGTTGGTTTCGGCTTTACGAAGTTCTTTCTACCTTTTCGACAAATGTCACCTCGAGCGCCTATGTTATGCTTTTCACAGATATTGAAACATAAAACACGTTTTGGGCTAAAACATTTCGCTAAAGCATATAAATTTACATCTAGGAGCCTCCACAAATATTTGAACCACTCTAGTATAGGGCCACTTTCGGCCAAAAAAAACGTGGACTATACACTACGTTTTCTCCAAGCTTTGGCCATTTTTGTTGAAGTTACCAAATGTTCTCAAAACGTTCCTACAATACAATGCCGAATTCCCATTATGAATTAGTGAGTTGGTTTAGCCGTTAGGAACCTCTTTCTACGCTTTCAACAAATGTCACTTCAAGAGGCTAGAGTGCGTTTTATGACGATATTCAAACATAAAATAGATTATGGGCTCAAAGTGTTCGCTAAAGCATATAATATTACATCTCGGAGCTTCCACAAAAATTTGAACCACTTTAGTATAGGCCACTTTCGACCAAAATAACGTGGACTATACACTACGTTTTCTCCAAGTTTTGGCCATTTTTGTTTAGGTTACCAAATGTTCTTAAAACTTTCCTACAATACAATGCGGAATTCCCATTATGAAAAAGTGAGTTGGTTTAGCCGTTAGGAACCTCTTTCTACGCTTTCCGCAAATGTAACTTCAAGAGGCTAGGGTGCGTTTTATGACGATATTCAAACATAAAAGAGATTTTGGGCTCAAACAGTTCGCTAAAGCCAATAATATTACATCTAGGAGTTACCAAAAAAATTTGAACCACTTCGGTATAGGGCCACTTTCGGCCAAAAAAAAACGTGGACTATTACGTTTTCTCCAAGTTTTGGCCATTTCTGCTAAAGTTACCAAATGTTCTCAAAACTTTCTTACAGTCAAATGTAGAGTTAAAATTATGAATAAATGCGTTGGTTTCGTATTTACGAAGTTCTTTCTACCTTTTCGACAAATGTCACCTCGAGCGCCTATGTTATGCTTTTCGCTGATATTGAAACATAGAACAAGTTTTAAGCTAAAATATTTCGCTAAAGCGTATAATATTACATCTACGAGGCTCCACAAAAATTTGAGCCACTCTAGTAAAGGGCCACTTTCGGCCAAAAAAACGTGATCTATATACACTACGTTTTCTCCGAGTTTTGGCCATTTTTGTTGAAGTTACCAAATGTTCTCAAAACATTCCTACAATACAATGCTGAATTCCCATTATGAATAAGTGAGTTGGTTTAACCGTTCGGAACCTCTTTCTACGCTTTTGGCAAATGTCACTTCAAGAGGCTAGGGTGCGTTTTATGACGATATTCAAACATAAAATAGATTTTGGGCTCAACCAGTTCGCTAAAGCCTATAATACTACATCTACGAGCTTCCACAAATATTTGAACTACTTTAGTACAGGGCCACTTTCGGCCACATAAACGTGGACTATACACTACGTTTTCTCCAAGTTTTGGCCATTTCTACTAAAGTTACCAAATGTTCTCAAAACTTTCCTTAAGTCAAATGTGGAGTCCTCATTATGAATAAATGAGTTGGTTTCGGCTTTATAAAGTTCTTTCAACCTTTTCGACAAATGTCACCTGGAGCGCCTATGTTATGCTTTTCGCAGATATTGAACATAAAACAAGTTTTGGGCTAAAATATTTCGCTAAAGCGTATAAAATTACATCTAGGAGCCTCCACAAAAATTTGAACCACTCTAGTATAGGGCCACTTTCGGCCAAAAAACGTGGACAATACACTACGTTTTCTCCAAGTTTTGGCCATTTTTGTTGAAGTTACCAAATGTTCTCAAAAATTTCCTACGGTCAAATATAGAGTTAAAATTATGAATAAATGCGTTGGTTTCGGCTTTACGAAGTTCTTTCTACCTTTTCGACAAATGTCACCTCGAGCGCGTATATTATGCTTTTCGCAGATATTGAAACATAAAACAAGTTTTGGGCTAAAATATTTCGCTAAAGCGTATAAAATTACATCAAGGAGCCTCCACAAAAATTTGAACCACTCTAGTATAGGGTCACTTTCGGCCAAAAAACGTGGACAATTACACTACGTTTTCTCCAAGTTTTGGCCTTTTTTGTTGAAGTTACCAAATGTTCTCAAAAATTTCCTACAGTCAAATGTAGAGTTAAAATTATGAATAAATGCGTTGGTTTCGGCTTTACGAAGTTCTTTCTACCTTTTCGACAAATGTCACCTCGAGCGCGTATATTATGCTTTTCGCAGATATTGAAACATAAAACAAGTTTTGGGCTAAAACATTTCGCTAAAGCGTATAAAATTACATCTAGGAGCCTCCACAAAAATTTGAACCACTTTAGTATAGGGCCACTTTCGGCCAAAAACAACGTGGACTATACACTACGTTTTCTCCAAGCTTTGGCCATTTTTGTTGAAGTTACCAAATGTTCTCAAAACGTTCCTACAATACAATGCCGAACTCCCATTATGAATAAGTGAGGTGGTTTACCCGTTAAGAACCTCTTTCTACGCTTTCGGCAAATGTCACTTCAAGAGGCTAGAGTGCGTTTTATGACGATATTCAAACATAAAATAGATTTTGGGCTCAAAGTGTTCGCTAAAGCATATAATATTACATCTCGGAGCTTCCACAAAAATTTGAACCACTTTAGTATAGGGCCACTTTCGACCAAAATAACGTGGACTATACACTACGTTTTCTCCAAGTTTTGGCCATTTTTGTTTAGGTTACGAAATGTTCTCAAAACTTTCCTACAATACAATGCGGAATTCCCATTATGAATAAGTGAGTTTGTTTAGCCGTTAGGAACCTTTTTCGACGCTTTCCGCAAATGTCACTTCAAGAGGCTAGGGTGCGTTTTATGAAGATATTCAAACAAAAAATAGATTTTGGGCTCAAACAGTTCGCTAAAGCCAATAATATTACATCTAGGAGCTACCAAAAAAAATTGAACCACTTCAGTATAGGGCCACTTTCGGCCAAAAAAAACGTGGACTATACACTACGTTTTCTCCAATTTTTGGCCATTTCTGCTAAAGTTACCAACTGTTCTCAAAACTTTCCTACAGTCAAATGTAGAGTTAAAATTATGAATAAATGCGTTGGTTTCGGCTTTACGAAGTTCTTTCTACCTTTTCGACAAATGTCACCTCGAGCGCCTATGTTATGCTTATTGAAACATAAAACAAGTTTTGGGCTAAAACAATTCGCTAAAGCGTATAATATTACATCTACGAGGCTGCAAAAAAATTTAAACCACTCTAGTATAGGGCCACCTTCGGTCAAAAACACATGGCCTATATACTACGTTTTCTCCAAGTTTTGGCCATTTTTGTTGAAAGTACCAAATGTTCTCAAAGCTTTCCTACAATACAATGCGGAATTCCCATTATGAATAAGTGAGTTGGTTTGGCTGTTAGGAACCTCTTTCTACGCTTTCGGCAAATGTCACTTCCAGAGGCTAGGGTGCGTTTAATGACGATACTAAAACATAAAATAGATTTTGAGCTCAAAAAGTTCGCTAAAGCGTATAATATTACTTCTACGACGCTCCATAAAAATTTGAACCACTCTAGTAAAGGGCCACTTTCGGCCAAAAAAACGTGATCTATACACTACGTTTTCTCCGATTTTTGGCCATTTCTGCTAAAGTTAACAAATGTTCTGAAAACTTTCCTATAGTCAAATGTGGAGTTCTCGTTATTCATAAATGCGTTGGTTTCGGCTTTACGAAGTTCTCTCTACCTTTTCGACAAATGTCACCTCAAACGCCTATGTTATGCTTTCGCAGATATTGAAACGTAAAACAAGTTTTGGGCTAAAACATTTCGCTAAAGCATAGAATATTACATCTAGTAGCTTCCACAAAAATTTGAACCACTTTAGTATAGGGGCACTTTAGGACAAAAACACGTGGACTATACACTACGTTTTCCCATTATGCTTTTCGCAGATATTGAAACATAAAACAAGTTTTGGGCTAAAACAATAAGCTAAAGCGTATAATATTACATCTAGGAGCCTTCACAAAAAATTTGAACCACTTTAGTATATGGCCACTTTCGGCCAAAAAAAACATGGACTATACACTACGTTTTCTCCAAGTTTTGGCCATTTCTGCTAAAGTTACCAAATGTTCTGAAAACTTTCCTTCAGTCAAATGTGGAGTTCTCATTATGAATAAATGACTTGGTTTAGCCGCTAGGAAGTTCTTTCTAAGCTTTCAGCAAATGTCACTTCGAGAGGCTAGGATGTGTTTTATGACGATATTCAAACATAAAATAGATTTTCGACTCAAACAGTTCGCCAAAGCATATAATATTACTCTTGGAGCTTGCACACAAATTTGAACCACTTTAGTATAGGGCCACTTTCAGCCAAAATAACGTGGACTATACACTACATTTTCACCAAGTTTTGGCCATTTTTTGTTGAAGTTACCAAATGTTCTCAAAGCATTCCTACAATACAATGCGGAATGCCCATTATGAAAAAGTGAGTTGGTGTTGCCGTTAGAAACCTCTTTCTACGCTTTCGGCAAATGTCACATCAAGAGGCTAGGGTGCGTTTTATGACGATACTCAAACATAAAATAGATTTTGGGCTCAAAGAGTTTGCTAAAGCATATAATATTACATCTAGGAGCTCCCAAAAAAATTTGAACCACTTTAGTATAGGCCCACTTTCCGCAAAAAAAAACGTGGCCTATAAACTACGTTTTCTCCAAGTTTTGGCCATTTCTGCTAAAGTTACCAAATGTTCTCAAAACTTTCCTACAGTCAAATGTGGAGTTCTCGTTATGCATAAATGCGTTGGTTTCGGCTTTACGAAGTTCTCTCTACCTTTTCGACAAATGTCAGCTCGAGCGCCTATGTTATGCTTTCGCAGATATTGAAACGTAAAACAAGTTTTGGGCTAAAACATTTCGCTAAAGCGTAGAATATTACATCTAGTAGCGTCCACAAAAATTTGAACCACTTTAGTATAGGGGCACTTTAGGCCAAAAACACGTGGACTATACACTACGTTTTCTCCAAGTTTTGGCCATTTTTGTTAAAGTTACGAAATGTTCTCAAAACTTTCCTACAATACGATGCGGAATTCCCATTATGAATAAGTGAGTTGGTTTAGCCGTTAGGAACCTCTTTTAAGCTTTCGGCAAATGTCACTTCCAGAGGCTAGGGTGCGTTTAATGACGATACTCAAACATAAAATAGATTTTGGGCTCAAAAAGTTCGCTAAAGCGTATAATATTACATCTAGGAGCTCCCACAAAAATTTGAACCGCTTTAGTATACGGCCACTTTCGGCCAAAAAAAACGTGGACTATATACTACGTTTTCTCCAAGTTTTGCCCATTTCTGCTAAAGTTACCAAATGTTCTCAAAACTTTCCTACAGTCAAATGTAGAGTTCAAATTATGAATAAATGTGTTGGTTTCGGCTTTACGAAGTTCTTTCTACCTTTTCGACAAATGTCACCTCGAGCGCCTATGTTATGCTTTTCGTAGATATTGAAACATATAACAAGTTTTGGGCTAAAATAATTCGCTGAAGCTTATAATATTACATCTAGGAGCCTCCACAAAAATTTGAACCACTCTAGTATAGGGCCACTTTCGGCCAAAAAAAACGTGGACTATACACTACGTTTTCTCCAAGTTTTGGCCAATTTTGTTGAAGTTACCAAATGTTCTCAAAACTTTCCTTCAGTCAAATGTGGAGTTCTCATTATGAATAAATGAGTTGGTTTAGCCGTTAGGAAGTTCTTTCTACGCTTTCGGCAAATGTCACTTCGAGAGGCTAGGATGCGTTTTATGACGATATTCAAACATAAAATAGATTTTGGACTCAAACAGTTTGCTAAAGCATATAATATTACATCTCGGAGCTTCCACAAAAATTTGAACCACTTTAGTATAGGTTGACTTTGGACAAAAAGAAACGTGGACTATATACTACGTTTCCTCCATGTTTTGGCAATTTTTGTTAAAGTTTCCAAATGTTCTCAAAACTTTTCTACACTTAGATGTGGAGTTCTCATTTTCAATAAGTGAGTTGGTCATGGCGATTAGAAGTGCTTTATACCCCTTTGGGAAATGTCACGTAGAGAGGCTAGGGAACGTTTTTCGCTTATATTGAAACATGGGTTTGGGCTTAAACATTTCGCTTAAGCGTATAATATTACATCTTGGAGCTTCCACAAAATTTTGAACGACTTTAGTATTGGGCCATATTAACGTGGACTATACACTTCGTTTTCTGCAAGTTTTGGCCATTTTTGTTAACGTAGCCAAATGTTCTCAAAACTTTCCCATAGTCAAATTTGGAGTTCCCATTATGAAGAAGTGAGTTGGTCATGGTGTTAGAAAGTTCTTTATACCTTTTGGCATATGTCACCTCGAGAGGCTAGGGAACGTTTTTTGCCAATATTGAAACATAACGTAAAATATTACCTCTAGGCGCTTCCACTAATATTTGAACCATTTTGGTACTGAGCCATTTTGGGCAAAAATTACGTGGACTATAGACTTTGTATCGAAAAAAACTTAGCCAAATAATATTTGCAATGTATGTTTCCACAAAAAATTGAGACGTTTTGTCACCAAAGCTATTTTACACAAAAAACGTAGATCATACACTTTGTTATTGGCTAATATTCATCGGATGTTTCAAGTAGCCAAACATTCCCAAAAATTACCAAGGATAGCTTTGGTGTATTTTTCTTGGATATGAGAGTTAGTTTCTCTATTAGAAAAGTTCTTTAGCTCATTTGGTTCTCATTATTTTCACAACCTCGCATATGTTTTTTTGGCTCTACTATTGTTATAAAACCACAATATGACTCTATGGAATACCATTCATATTTTAGCCGTTTTTGTTTCCATGTCATTTTGAGTGAAAAAACATCGCATTTGGTCCAACGTCAACCAAATATTTTAAAAATTTTACCATGGAAAGTCTTAGAGCAACTTTATTTGATATGAGGGTGGGAACCTGTGTTAAGGAAGTTCTTTATGCTCTATCGGCAGTCGTCATCCTATTGAGGCTAGTGAGTATTATTCTAATAATGGGAACCTTACGTAGTTAATTGACCCTCGTATGTTTTTAAAACCCATACACAAAAATATGAGCCATTTTTCCCCAAAAACCGTGAACTATATACTTAATTTGTTAGACAATTTTGACCCTTTATGCAAAAGTAAACAAATGTTCTCAAAAGTTACTAATGGACAAATGTGGAGTTCCCTTGATGAATAAGAGTATCGATTTTGTGTTAGGAAGTTCGTTAAATCCCTTCGGATATGCTTTTCCCCAATTTTGGAACCTAACATAGGTTTTTGGCCAAAATATTTCGTTAAAACTCGTATTATTCCTCTAGGTGCTTCCACTGAAAATTGAGCAATTTTTGTTTTGGGGCCCTTTTGGGGCTAAAAGAACTTGGACTTCGGTTTTTTTTTTTTTTTTTTTTTTTTGCCAATTTTGATCCCTTTTGGAAAGTAACCAATGCTCTCAAAAAATTTCTATGGTCAAATTTGGAGTTCCCTCGATGAGTAAAAGTGTTGGTTTCCGTGTTATGAGGTTCTTTAAACCGCTTTAGCAAAGGGCACACGTTGAGTTATGATACGTTTTTCGCCAATTTTGGAACCTAACATAGGTTTTTGGCTCAAATGTTTGTTAAAACTCATACCTCTAGGTGTAACAAAAACAATTTAGCCGTTATTGTCCGTGAGCTATTTTAGGCCAAAATGGTGGACCATATACTTCGTCATTGAGAATTTTCATCAGATTATTCAAAGTAACTAAATATTCTCTAAACTCTACCATGGACATCTTTGAAGTATCCTTATTGGTTATGAGAGTTGGTTTTCTCTTAAGAAAGTTCTACAGCTCGTTCTGTACATATGCCAATTGAGGCTAACGTGCAGTATTTAACGATTTTCAAAACATACCATACGCTTTTTGGCCCAAATATTTACATAAAACCCATAATCTGACCTTACTTTCTTGTTGAGTCAAAAACAGTGGTTATACATTGTTATTAGATCCAATTTTAACCAAATATTCTCATAAGTTACCATCGACAGGGTACGTGCTGATTTAGCCTTGGGAATATAGCATAGAGTTATGGTACAAGTAATTTGCTAAAACCAGTAATACTACCCCTAGGGGTTTCTACAGAAAATTTGAGCCGTTTTTGTTTAAGGGCCATTTTGAGTTTTCGATTTTGAACAATTGTTTGAAAGTAGCCACATGTTTCTCATAAGTTCATCAAGGACAGCCTAAGAGAACTTTTGATGAATATGAGCGTTGGTTTCTTTGTTAAAGAAGTTCTTTAAGTACCTTCGCCACATGTCACACATTGAGGCTAGGTTCGTTGTTTTGCAATTTTGGGGACTAAAATAGGTTTTCGACTCTAATAGTATTCTACCCTATATCGTCAAAGAATGACCCCAACATCAACATGAAGTGCTTAGCATCTCAAAAACAAACCCAAGCAAGCTAAAAACACTAAAACATGCAGTTATCCAAATGACATTGTTCCCAAGTTGGGAATCCTAATTTTTGAAAGAGAAAATCACACATTTCACTAATACTCAGTAGGCACAGATATGAAATCACAGAATAATGCAAAGGGATGATGGGACAAACCTGCTTAGCAGCGAGAAGCTGGCGACACTGATCTTTAAGAGATGACATCTCATCCTGAATTTTCTTGACCCTTGCCACCAGTTTCATAGGATTGGCCTGCCATTGCCATCATTATAGCATTCTCATCAGAATCAAAGTTGACACCTTTTCAACCCATTCACTCAGATGATCTATACACGCAAAATCTAATCCAAAAATCCCAAATTTGAACTCAACAATCAACTCGACAACCGCCCATCCACATACCAGAACAAATTTCAGTACCCATTCAAATCCCTAAATTTGTAAGTAACGAAATCAAATGAGACACGATTTTCGCAGGATTAGTCTTGACATTCAAATACAACAAACATTGCATAAAAGCTATGAACTTTTTCATCCAATTGACCCAAATAACATATATAAACAAAACTATAAGGAAATCATGAGTGCCCATTTCCAATTAAATCTTTTACCAATTTCATGAAATCACCCTGACATTCACAAACCTACAAATAATATCAAAGTTATAAACTTTTCCCTCAAACTTTACACACCCAGACATAAGAAAAATACCCAATTCAAATCAGTAAAGTTGTAGCCAACAATTTATTGCAAAATTGAATAATTTCATAACCCTAACCAGACATTCACAAACAAATAACAATTAATCACAAACTTTTTCCCATCCAATTAACTCAAATGAAAATCATTTAAGACAAAATTTGAGTACCCAATTCAATTAAAATGAAATTGATACTAAAAATTGGAAAGGGTACTTGAAAAATTCAGGAGAAATTACATTATCAGGGTAAATTTGCTGGAATTCTTTGTCGAGTTTGAATTGAACAAGAGAGAGATCACGGTGGGCTTTGGTGAAGAGGGTTACAAGACTGTCTACTGCTGGGTGATGCTGCTCTTCTTGCTCTTCCTTCTGCCCCATTTTCTCTCTCCTCTCTCCTCTCGAATCTGCAATTTTGATTTACCCGCCCAAATCCCAAGAACCCTCTAATTGAAAAATGAGAGTAAAGTGAGAGTGTAACTGGAAAATTGTCGAAGAAGTTTTGCTCCTTTCGAGTAGGGACTAGGGAGTCTACTTTGACACTATTGTGTGAGGTTTGATCTTTGCAATTGACCAGCGTGAGCGTCCGTTACTTTGTCAGTGACTCGTATTCGGGTTCGGGATAGATTATGACTCTTATCGTTTTAATTAGCGTGAGCATATGTGATCGCGTGATTGGCTCATGTTCGGGTTAGATTATGTTTCTTTTTGTTAGCGTTCTATCATAAATAAATAAATAAAAACATTTTGAGTACTTATTTAGGAAAGATTTATAGGCATTTTAGACTGTTTAGACACATGTCCTTGGTTGAGGCTAGCTAGCGATTTAAGATAGTTATAGGAAGCTAGCAAAAGTTTTTTGCTCTACTATTTTGCTAGAACTCATTATATGCCACGTAGAGACTTCCACAATAAAATGAAACGCTTTTGTTACAGAGTTATTTTGGGCTTAAAACCGTGAATAACACACATTTGATAAAAATTCAGCATCTTTTGTAACTTTACCTTAAAGGTTGGTTATTACTAACTTTCATTAAATATTAGGTCTATCTTCTTTATTAGAGAAGTTTTTTAAACCCTTTCACCGCTACACAGACGTCACCATCATATGACCTCAAAGAAAAAATAGAAATGTCACCGTCGTGGAAGATTAGATTACAACCGGAACGACCAAGCCATGGGTTCTCGGCAGTCCAAAAACTAGAAAGAATTAGAAGATCGAGAAAGGGGATTACGTACGGGAGATATATAGCAAATCAAAGCATGTTGAACATCAATCAACTTAATTGAATTATTACATTTAATTAGGGGCATGGCTCATCCATAAAAGTAATGGCATTTGCTTACATATTTTCATGTACTATTTCAACCTAATCCAGCTCATGGTCCATACAACTATCCCTATCATCCTCAACACCGTATCCACATCTTGGTAACTGTATATCTACCATATCAACATCTTTATGTATCATTTTTTCAACCATATCAACCCCTCAAATATTAAATCTCACCATATTGAACATGCAACTATGCAAGATTATTGCATTCGATTTATTAGGCTTAATTAGGATAATATGCATTATTATTGTTAACAAGAGTCGCTTAATTTATAAGGTGGCCGGGGTTATTTAGAAGACTAATCAGAAAAAGATTAATTAATATCACATGTACAATTAGTGCTTCTCTCATCATATAAATTAATCATCCACTTGAAAACTTCCATCTTTACCCTTTAATGAGCCATTGATATACGAAGTATTTAATTTTTCAATAATAGTTTGACACGATTCGATACAAAGTAAACACGATGTAATAATTTGCCAAAATAGCACATAGAGTAACACGGTTCGGACTATATATATCATAACATCAAATTAAACCGGTTAACATATATGATTAGCGTGAACAACAATAATAATTAAGGGAATCATCAATAAGTGGTCTCATCAAACGTTCGACAACCACTCTATCATCATCGACACAAATTAAACCAGAAATCGAACACGACATGACACGGGCTACTTCTCTCCTAATAATACCTCTAGCTTATCCCACACATTTTCTTAGTCGTTGAAGAAATTAAAAGCAATAAAGCTTGCTCAACCATTATTACGCTAAGCCTAACAAAACCCATGCAGGAATTAATAATGGTTGTTTCTAAGGAAGAATAATACTACAAAACTTTGACAAGTCTTCCTCTGTCAACCAATAACCAAAAAACCAGGCTCAAAATAATACTCAAATCTCTAGAAATACTCAAATCAAATCGATCAGCAGCTGTATGTAGCAGTTAGTTCACAATAGGTCGACATCTCCAAGCTAAGAGAATGGCCAAACAACATGCACATTCACTTGTGTAGCATTTACTCTAAACTTTCACCTGTCTCTCACACTGATCAAATAAATACGATGGACTACTTGTGACTGTGAGCCAACAATTGCATGATTTATAACGTCGAAATTCCTGTTTGTCTTGAGTCTGACATCCATTATTATAGAAGTCATTAAGCTTTATTTAATTTCAACATTTTATTGTATTGATAAACGTCACGTTCAACTGAATATTCAAACTAATTATAGACGACGATCAAATGTGTAACGAGTTTGACTTCCTGATCGATTAAGGATAGCGGTTGCAAAATCCCGACAAAAACAAAATGTGAGCGTATACACTCAGGTAAACAGCCGGCCACATTAAATTCTAAGGAGTGAAGGCAGTTGAGCGTTCAACTATAAACATCCCTATAAATAACAAAGGAGGCAAAGTTGGGTACCAGTATTAACCATCCCACACCTACCACCTAATCAACCAATACTTTTGTTATAAATGTAACATGCCCTTCTTTACAATACGTCACGAAATCAACCACCTTCACATATATGCATGTCCCCCCCCCCTCCCTATAGTATAGTCTAAACGAACCACTTCATTACCAAAACTCCGCATTTGCGGAAAAAAAAAGTAAATCTTACTATCGATAGTACTACTCATACCAACAGACTAAATCGCCAATATGGCTCCTCCAAACAACGGTTCTCCGGCAGGAGAACAAACCCTGTTGTCGACAGAGATTGTTAACCGCGGGATTGAGACGTCTGGTCCAGATGCGGGTTCTCCTACGTTTTCTGTAAGGGTTAGAAGACGTCTCCCCTTACCGGATTTTGTACAATCTGTGAACTTGAAGTATGTCAAGTTGGGGTACCATTATCTCATAAATCATGGCATATATTTGGCTACTATTCCTGTGTTGGTGCTGGTTTTTAGTGCTGAAGTTGGGAGTCTTAGCAGAGAAGAGCTGTGGAAGAAGCTTTGGGATTATGATCTTGCTACTGTTCTTGCTTCTTTTGGTGTCTTCGTGTTCACTCTATCCGTTTATTTCATGTCGCGCCCTCGTCCGATTTATCTCCTCGATTTTGCTTGTTACAAGCCTAGTGAAGATCTCAAGGTATGTAACTATGCAAATTTTCAAAGTTGACATACTTTGTGTTTACGTACAATATGTTGTTTGCTTAAGTTCGACGTAAAATGCTAAAGGTCTACTGTATCGAGGAGAAATAATAGGCGAAAGTTATCAATGCGGATTTTATGAATATAACAAGGAAGAGACTAAATTATGAGCTTGAAAGATTTGATCGTCACAATTCACAATATACATGCTCTTTTTTTTAAGGTCACAATAATATACATGTTTTTGAAGTCCACAATATACATGTTAGTTGTTAATTATTATTATTATTACAAGTTTTGTTTTGCACAATACTAAATGGTCTACATTTATAATTTCTTGACGTACATATATTTTCTGTCAAAAGCTTGTTTATCATGATCGAGGAATAAATTTAACTTTTTCAAATTTTGAGTTGTACGCTAGTTTAATTCATAGGCTGATCAAAAAGTTTAGAATTATAATAATTTTAGGAGTTTAAAATATAAGCAAGAAATCCAAATATATCTCCATCTTATGATAAGATAGGGTAAAGCTTTGAACAAGATCTTATGATCAGATATGATTGATTTACTATTAGAATTGAAGTTGGCTTCAAGAACACATGAGTAACATGTGTTAAGTGGAGTAGGTTAGTTCATTGAGCTGAATAATTAAAAAAAAAAAGATTTTTAATTTCTTAGGATGGTTAAAGTACTACTCCGTATATAAAGATTTTTAATTTCTTAGGACGAGAAATTTTAATATATCACGTTCCGACACATGACTATTATTTCATATATGACGATTCATATTAGTCAATCTCACATATTTTGGAACCAATGCAAGGGTTTGTTGTCCTGGCCTCGTTGTTGTTGAATAACATGGTCGTATGATGCATGTGGATTAGATGCGTACAATACAATTAACACATAATTTGATTGGTTGCAGGTTAGCAAGACAGAGTTCATTGAAATGGCGCGTAGCTCAGGGAAGTTCAGTGAGGAAAGCCTGAAATTCCAGAGCAAAATAGTGGAAGCGTCAGGCATAGGCGACGAGACATACGTGCCGAAATCGATCATGTCACGAGAGAACATAGCGACAATGAAGGAAGGCCGTGAGGAGGCATCTCTGATGATCTTTGGAGCACTCGATGAGCTATTCGAGAAGACGAGAATTCGGCCTAAAGACGTGGGTGTCCTGGTGGTAAACTGCAGTATCTTCAACCCTACGCCTTCGCTCTCAGCCATGATCATTAACCACTACAAGATGAGGGGTAACATCTTGAGTTTCAACCTTGGTGGGATGGGTTGTAGTGCTGGGATCATAGCCTTGGACTTGGCTAGAGACATGCTTCAGGCAAACCCGAATAACTATGCTGTGGTTGTCAGTACTGAGACTGTTGGGTATAACTGGTACCCTGGGTCTGATCGTTCTATGCTTATTCCGAATTGCTTCTTTCGGATGGGTTGCTCTGCCGTGCTCCTCTCTAATCGTCGTCGTGATTTCCCTCGTGCTAAGTACCGCCTTGAGCACATTGTCCGCACCCACAAGGGCGCTGATGACCGCAGTTTCAGGTACTTGATTTACAGTCATTTCTACAGTTCTCAAGTCTGGTGGTGTATGTTTCCGTAGACTTGTAAACAAGAAATGTCTACTATCTAGTTGCACATTCAATAGAGGGCCTTAATTAGTCTAGTAAGCCGCGAATCTGTGTGTCATGGTTACAATTTTCACTGCTGGTTGCACATTTAGACCCTTGAGTAGTCTGGTGACCCGCGGATTTGTGTGTCTTGGTTACAATTAAAGCTTTGATTAGTCTGCAAAATTTGAGTCTGAATTGATCTGTGATTGTTTCGAATTTATCAGGAGTGTGTATCAAGAGGAGGATGAGCAGCGGTTCAAGGGCCTAAAGGTGAGCCGCGATCTGATGGAAATAGGCGGGGATGCTCTTAAGACCAACATAACCACTCTAGGACCACTGGTGCTACCCTTATCAGAGCAGCTACTGTTTTTCATGACTCTGATCAAGAGGCAAGTGTTCGGGGGAAGTAAGAAAGGCGATCAGATCAGCAATGCTGGTTCAAGTTCTGGTTCCGGGATTACTACTTCTGGTACCAAGCCTTACATACCAGATTACAAGCTGGCATTCGAGCACTTCTGTGTGCACGCAGCTAGCAAGACAGTGCTGGATGAGCTGCAGAGGAACCTTGAGCTCAGCAGCGAGAATGTGGAGGCATCAAGGATGACCCTGCATCGCTTTGGCAACACTTCTAGCAGCAGCATTTGGTATGAGTTGGCGTACTTGGAAGCCAAGGGCAAGGTTCGGTCAGGTGATCGTGTCTGGCAGCTGGCCTTTGGTTCAGGGTTCAAGTGTAACAGTGCTGTTTGGAGATCATTGAGGCGCATCAAGAAGCCAACTGCTAGGAACCCATGGCTCGATTGTGTTGACAGATACCCTGTCCCGCTCTGAATGCAATTACTGTAACGATGCCTAAACCCGAATCCTATGGTGTATCCTCCCTAAATTCTTTCCCGTTTTTCGTACCAAGATGACTTATGGCATCTGCAACTTCAATTTGGTTGTAGAAAGCAGGATCTATTTGTTTGTGTCATGTAATTGTATGTTAAGAAACCAAATGTATTAGCCAAACATGACAGCAGGCTAGCTATGTAAGAGGGAACTAGTTTCTCTATGATACTGTATTACATACGATGCATACTACTGTCAAATTAGCAGGCTAGTGTGCAAACAAATATATGCACTTTTCTCCAAAATGTATCTTTCAGCGTTTATGCAATTTACAGTGAAATCTTTGAAACATTCTATTATAATAGATCGATTTGGAAACTAAAATAATATTACGTTCACCATATATGATGAGCATGCGGGTAAATTGAAAAGAAAAAAAAAACAGAAAATTTAGAAGTTGAAAGACTTGAAACATAGAAGGAAGGAGCTCGGGAGGAATGCTAGCCCCAACACTGTGTTGGGGCAAGCAAATCTCGGAATATATATCACGCTTAATCAGCATCCGGGAAAAGTTTGCCGAACCTAACACCAATTCCTTGTAAATAAATCAGCCTGCCACCTTCTATTTGGCATCCATCAAAGTTAGGAGCGGGGTAATTGGGGCGGTTATTCCGGGTGCCATCATAATATATGAAAGTCCCATGATATGAATAGTTGCTCAAATAAGACCCTCGCCCATACGAAATATATGATGACCTGATGTTAAAGCCAGAAAGTTTAACAACCCACCAGTTTTCCTGGTCGAAATCACCTCGACATTCCACGTCGAAGGACAACGACGATATCATCTCCTTGCTCAAACATGTGTCCATCACGATACCTAAAGTCTCGTGATTATTATTACCGTTACTCCAAGACGCCCAACCAGTATAATCATCCCTATCCCTGTGTGCTACAGCGACGGATAGATAGGGGACTCGAACACGTTCCACCGTGCTTGTGATAAATTCCTTGGCACTTATACTGTCCCCCATTTCCCGCAGCTTCAACTGCGCTTCTAGCTCAGCGATCCGCTTGTTCTTCACCTCCAACTCTTTTTCATGTTTTTTCAATAATTCTGAAATCTCCATTTCTCTCTTTTTCATCACCTCCTTCTCCAGCTCCGATAACTCACGTTGGTGCTTACTTGTCACCTCAGATAGCTTCTGCTCCAGCTCCGTCACCCTCTGTTCCAACCTCTGGCGCTCTGGATTCATAGCGTGTGCGAGGATGGGACGCCCGGTCAAGATGTCGGATCTCCTCCAACTGTTGGTGGTTACCGACTGTGTGACTTCAGAATTGGACCAATTGAAGAGATCAAACAACCGGTAATATTCGACATCGAAATCTTCTGACTTGATATCTCCTGTTGGGAGGATGCAAAGACCTCCGCGATTCACCATGCACCGTGAATCGTAAAGGTCTCTTACTATTTTATCTAGATCCCTGCCAGAAATCTCTATATCGCCCATTTTGAGCACAGCGTACTCATTACGTCTCCCTAAATTAATTATTTCATGTTTGGTCCAATGCTTCTTTTCGATAAGAGGTGTATCAAGAGAGCTTATCTCATACACCTCTGTCAATCCTTCAACCATATCGCAGCAACGCAGGAAAATGTTATCACTCTCTATTGTGTATGTGGCCATACCGCAATGTGGGTGTGTTTATTTTGTTTTGATATATATTTGGTTGGGTGATAGAGTTTTCAAGCTCGAGATATACGGCGACGAATAACACCACTCGATATATTGGAGTGTATACGAGGAGCGGTGACTTTGCATTTATAATAATGAAATAGGCCAGACTGTATTATGAGCGAAAGATGCCTAGAATAATAAAACTTTAAACTATAGGACTTGACTTCATAACTTAGCCATCACTATATAGTGGAGTATATATGAAGCTTCGTAAATTATAATTGATTGGAGTACATATCACTGCCTACACGCATTTAGCTGACGCAAATGGGAATGGATGACACATTCATAAGGATTTTCGAAATTAATATAACTTGACCATGGACTAATAGTCTGCTTTAACTAAATGGACTATTCAATTGGGTTCTAAGTTTTAACCATTATGTTATGCTGCCAAAATGGCGAAACAGAACTTCAGTTACAAGAAAAGTGTCATGTACTCTATGTACTACAGTCTTACCCACTTAGGGTTCGACTTGTACAGCAATATCATCATAACTCGATTGTGTATATATATAGGGCACGACTGCACGAGTTTGATGAGGAAAATGAAGCCAGATGATCTCATGGCATCTGCAACTTCAATTTAGTTGTGGAATGCAGGATCTATACTATTTCTTTGTGTCAAGTACTCTGCTCTATTGTCAAGAAAACTACTGTGTTTGTCTGTTTGGCAAATATGAGAGGAGACTACTGTCAATAGTAGGCTAGGTAAAGCTTTTAACTGGCCATTATGCAAAACAAACATAACCACTTTCTGCAAACTCAAGATTGTATAAATCTCTTAGCGTTTATACAGACTACCGTGAAATCCTTATTAATGAATGACCGGAATTGAAAAATCGACTCAATGAATTAATACGATGCTCTTGATTATCAATGCTCCATACATATTTTTCAAAATACACCTAGCATAGTTTGAAGGACAAAAGGAAATGAAAGGAATGAGAAGGTACCGGTTATGCTTGGGATACATCATCAGCAAACACAGGCGGTGTTGTACGCTCGAGAAATTTCCATTGGATTCGTAGGAACTGCTCAAAGCATTTGTACGAACACATCTTTGTTCTCTGCATTACAAGAAAATATACATAATCAAATATCAGAAACCATATTCTACTCAAACCCTATAGTGTTCCTGACATATTCTACTTTAACCCTATAAAGGTCAAAATGCTACCTTCACAGTCTTTTCTTCTGATACAGCATTACAGCAGTGACATAATGCGACCCCTCTGGAAAAACAGCCAACATTGTACTCGGATATCAGACTGATCTGGCTGTACCTTAAACATAATTAGGCCTACTAATTAAAACCTAAGCCATTTCTTCTCTTTCTCCTTGCTTGTAAGAGCTTTTGATGCTGACGCGTGCTTTGCCTCTGTCTCTGCTAAAGCTTTTCTAGTCTCACTCAGCTTTCTCATGGCTGCATCATAGACAACCTTCTCCTTCCTGTTCCGGTTAACCATCTCTTCCAATTTCCCCACTCGGATCCTTAACTCCTTGCTCTCTTCTTCATAAGCAATTAGTGACCGTGTATCTTCTTTCTTGGTCTCTTTGCTCTTCTGCTTCTTTGAATGATCTTTGTTGATCATCTCTGAATGAGTTGCCAGGTGACTATTGATAAGGCTGAAGACATCAGGTCTCTGCTCTTCTTGTTTTGCAGCACGAGCTGCTTCTGCGAATTTCTTATCCCGTTTCCTCTTACCACCCCTGCTACGTTTCTTATCCTGATCTACACTCCCTTGATTGCCTTCCTTCTTGGAAGATCGAAAAGCATGATCAAGAGATTGTTTTGGTGGAAGAACTTTCACTGGTATGGGGTTCACCATCCCCTGACCAGACAAACCCAGGCCCATTCCTTCACGATAGCCCATACCAGCCATCATCTTGGAGGCTACACCTCTGGTGTGATTCTCCCACGTTGCAAATATGGTGGTGTCTGTCTGGATCCCTCTCTGTAAGGCAGTGGTCTCGACAAAACCTAAACCTTGAGGCAGACAATCTTCTTCGGAATCACTAGAACCTGTGTCATCAGAACTCATATAATCTCTTTCATCGTCTTCATCACTCAAGTTAGTACACTGTGACAATGCAATTGCCTCGTCTCCAATCATCTCTGAACTTCCATCGTCATGGAACACGACAATACCTTGATTGTTTTCGTCATCCCAAGATTTAAGTTCAGCTTCTCTCCAACTACTGGCTCTATCCTTAGAAACTGCCAATACGCTAGCTCCTACATATGATTGCCCCCAATCTGGCGAAATATACTTCTTAAGAGAAGACACAGGCACTTTAGTCCCTGCAGGCAGACAAGGACATGAAACAATGATACATCATGTAACAGCAGCATAACACGAAGAGCAGGACTTGAAACAGATATAAAGCATTGACACCATCAAACACTTATGAACACAAAAAATCATCAAAATCACATAATCTGAAACATGTGCCCGGTTCTGTAAGCATATTATAATACCGTCAAAAAGGATCAGGAAGCTTACAAGTCAGACTGATCCACATAACAGAGAAAACCCATCAAAATCGGAGAGGGAAAACTATATATGGCTCAGAAGTTTTGTTTTCTCAATCTGACGCCATATTCTTTAACTCCCAGATTCAAGAGTAATACACAACCCACGGACAAAACTATTCAACAAAACAACTCCCTCACTTCTAGTTCAAGAGAATCTAGACAAAGATGAGACCACTCAGTAATTTTCACGAGTAACTTGCTAACTCTCAAAATTAATTACTGACTATTATCCTTCAAAACTAGCTTAATTGTAAGTAACTAGCTTAATTCAAATAAAACATAGGAGTACTACTTTTTCAAAAGTAGCTCATTAGACAATTTTCAAAATGAGGATTTAAGTGGTCTCAATCCATCTCATACAACAATGAGGCGGTCTCACACTCTCACCCTGGAAATATTTCAAAATGAAAGCACTATCCCCTGTGATATATACAGTAGTCTCCAAGATCTAAAAATTCTGCAAAGCAGAATTACGTGCAAACATACCATGTGATAACCGGCAATTAGCACCAAATCGACATCTTTGTTGGAGGAAGAACTTGCACATCTGCACTTTGGGGTTCTATGATCAGTACATAAAGATGAAAAGCACAAGGCAGAACTAACTTTTACTCCGCGCACAGCTCAAAACAGCTAGGAGTTTTGGGAAAGTAGTGCAACACAGAGAGAACAACGCCATTTGCTTTTTAGTAGCCAATTTTTTTTTGCATTTTGTATAAACTTTGAAGCAAAAGTGCAGAGATGAAATTAATACACCGTACTCCAGTAACAATACCTATGATTTGACTGAAACCAGAGAGTGGGAAATATGTGTTATCATTTTTCTGTGCCAGACGTCACTTCAGTCCCTGTATATGTATCAATCGGTTTTGCATTGGCTGTATACTTCTATGACAGCAGTCATATGGTGAGCTAAAGTGGATAATTACTCTGTAAGCAAACTCTGGTTATGTATATCCATGATTTGACTTGACGAAAGACCCACAAACAATCAGATTCATTTCTTGCCCGTCAAAAGAAAAAAAGAAAAAAATAAAGGTTCACTGGCTTAACGTGAGAAGTTTTTTTTATCACATTGGATACTGTTAGGACTTAACAGTGACACCTATAAGTTATAAGGAACTTCAAGAGCTGGAAGATTTAACAATAAACCCATCTCATGAGCGTAAAGAATAAAGGCTGCAGCTTTTGGCCTACATCACCAGGGGCAGGCACTCCATTTCAATGATATGTGTCAGATACTCGGTCAACATCGCTATAGCCACTTGGACACGTCATATTTGGACAAATATACATCAAATTTTCTAAGGCGGTGAAGGGTCTCCACCAATTTCTGACAACGAAGTTCAATGTACCTTAACCTTTGATAAAATATCACATGGGACTTTCAGCCTGAAGGTCCAAGGTCCATAAACAACATTTAGCGACAAAGGAAATGTCAGGTTTTAGAACAAACTTCATCCTGCCATGCTAGATTACAGGTATCCAGGAGGGGACCAGAATAAGAAGAAGCAAAAAAAAAAAAAAAAAAGATTCTAAGATTGGCCATCACTGATTATTCAAGCTCCAAATCTATAAGCTTTCTTTTAACTTCAAGGTCAAGTTACAGACTTTCAGGAGAAAACAATACAAGGCCTATAAATCTTGTTCGTTCCTAATTGGTACATTGTCCACTGTCTAGTACTCATTCATGTAAGTAGTTACCAAATCAATCATATATGATGCCAACAAAAATACCAAGACACCCACACAATTGACACACTAACTATCCTATTCCAGCAGAAATAAGATACCGAGAAGAAAAAAAAAAAACATATACCAATAATATAGCAGGGCACTCACCATCGTGTTGTCTGATGTTGCAGTAATGAAGGAAACTGTTGCATGACAGAAATCATCCAGCTCAAGGATTTGACCATTATACCAACGCCCATCAGTGTGGCGGAATCTGCACTTTGATCCAACACCAAATTCTGGCTTCCCCGTGGTTTCCACTCCAAGATCGGTAGAATGAAGAGGTTCTGCAGGCAGATAATTGCTTGGTGGACTGGCGCTATGCAGCTCTGTGGGATGCCCAGGCTCAGTCTCAACACCTTTAGAAGAACACGAAAACTCCTGCATCGCATCAGCCTCTGCCAGCAACCGCGCACGCTTCAAACCGAGTAATCCTTCTTCGGCATCTTTGATGGAAGAAATAAGCTCTTCTTCAACCTATATCAATCACAGCATTAAGTAATTTATTGCTTTAATTATCCTTAATTGAATTATTATACAAGTTCAGTTGATATAAAAGCCAATAAGAGGGGCACAACATATACACAAGTCGAAGATTCAGCTTGACATGAAAAGCATAACTAATCATTCAGAAGTAAACCTTATTAAGGTAGAATTTAATTTCTACACATTGCAAGTGTTTTGCAACTGAAATTCAAGATTCTAGGGAAGATCAAGATCTTGAAAGACTGATTTTAATTAGTTATATTCTCAAAGTACTGCAGAAGAATAACACATTACACATCTCCAGGCCTTCCTCAGCCAATCCAGATGTTCACCAAAGTATCCTTTGTCAAGCTCACAATTTCCACGAGGATCATCAAAAACATATCTTTGAGAGAACTCAATCCCACAAAAGTAATAGTGACAGAACATTAACCATGCCTTAATCTGTTCACTTAAACTCTGAAAATCGTTTCATCTATTCATTAAAGCGATTACGCAATCTCCATTACTCATTAGATCAATTATTCATACATCATACCACCAAAACGTATCCAATTTGGTAACGACATTCTCATCCACCTCTTGAAGAAAACTTTTTGAGAGAGAACAAACCGAACAGAGCTACAAAAGGCTTCACTTTTCACCATCATACCCTCCAAAACTTTCCTTTTTTCCAAAGTGTAACGATTAATCAAAGCCTTCAGAGTTTAGACCAACAAATTACTCTTGTTCAAACATAATACTGATCATTGAACCGCCCTCATATCAGCTTGGCATCTCGCCATGGCCATTATATTCTCATCAAGATCACAACTTCACCCGAAAAAAACCAATCTTTTATGAATGCTCAAGTTTAACCCGTGCCTAATCCTACTTTCCTCATTAAAATTCAAAGGTAAGCTACCAGTGAGGCAGTGACCACCATCCTAAAACAAATTGGCAATACGCGGAGTAACCCGCTCCGCGATTTTCTTCACTCCTCTTCTTCAACGACACAATTAACATATATCTAAACATCAAAAATTCCATAACAAACAACATTTTCTGAGCAATTGAAATAATTACTAATACCGCGCGCAATCTCTCTCAATCAATTCAAAGCTTCAAAATTAAGCAACCAAAAATTGCTAAAACGCAGTCAATTGAACAAAACAAAGAAGATTAAGATAAACCCTAAAAAAATAAAATTAGGGAGAAAAAGTGATGAGAAATTACAGCGAGAAGTTCGGCGTTGGTGGGGTCGGAGAGTAAAGCATCTTTGATAGAAGAGAGAGAATCCTTTTGTTCTTCCAATTGAAGCTCCAATTGCTCTTCTAGAACCCTAGACTCTTCGTCCGCCATTGTCAAAGCTTGCGAAAGAAGACGGAAGAAATTGGGTTAATAACTTCAATACGATTTTGGGCGTTCAGTAATTTAAAAAGCCGAGTGGATTTTGTTTTTTTTTTTGGGTTAATTCGCGTGGTAACCCCGTGTTTTGACGATTTGCACGTGGTATTCAATGTTTCGCAAATTTGTACAAAATACCCTCGCGATTTGACTGTTTGCACATGGTACCCAAAACTTAACCATCTCACTAACACCGTCAACTTTTTTGTTTTACAAAGAGGTTAATTCACGTGGTACGCTCGTGTTTTACCGATTTGCACATGATACTCAATATTTTGCAAATTTGTACCAAATACCGTTAAGATTTAACTGTGTTAGTGAGAGGGTACCACGTGCAAATCGGCAAAAGACGAGGGTATCACGTGAATTTACCCTCTTTTTTTAAGAACAAAAGTTGACGGTGTTAATGAGAGGATTAAGTTTTGGGTACTGTGTGCGAACAGTCAAATCTCGAGGGTATTTTGTACAAATTTGCGAAACATTGGGACCACGTGCAAATCGTCAAAACACGGGGGTACCACGTGATTTAACCCCTTTTTTTCCGCATTCGCGGCCGGTAACAAGTTAAGTTCGCGGCCGATAACAAGTTAAGTCCGGATAAAGAAAGAGAGTTGTAAACTTGTAATAGTGTTATGATGGCGAGCGTAAAACGAACAACGTATTATGAACATGAATCGAAATTTGATGATCATTTGATACCATCTCTGATACCATCTGTAATAGCCCGAACCATCTGATACCATCTGTAACAGCCTGAACCATCTAATACCATCTGTAACAGCCCGAACCACCGTCCGTCGCAACACAGCCCAATAAGATGGGTAGTCACCCTTTAGGCCCGAATATCCTCTCGTGGGCTCTAAAAGGTGAAGGCCTTGTTGGTAGTATTATGGTAGGAATCTATTATAAACTGATCATATGAGCTTTAGTTTCCCAATGTGGGACAAACCAACTCCATAATCCACTTTTCATATTCCGTAGTGTTACAATGGTTGACGTTCGATAATTGATTTTATACCTTAACAATATTTGAGGGGTGAAACAAGAGTTTTAATACTATGGGGGTCGGACTCAACTACTCATATACACGTTTGACCCTTACATTATCTCTGATAGGTGTTTATGGCAAGTGGGGTAATATTATGAAACGAGTAAGACTATTTGTCAGATTTAGCTATACAGCGACATTTCTAAAATAGTCTACTATACTTGTCCTTCTCTCGGACCTCTACAACATCCTCAGATTTCAAGCTCGCCAACCACTTCAATAGGCTCCGTGCACAGTCCTCGGTGACACAGTATGAGTCCCAGGGGTAAGACTGATTACCCCACTCGAGGAAGGTAACTTAACCCTACGCTGCATGGGGAATCGGGATACGATATGCTTGCCACCTACAATGGAATCTCTGACTTGTTATCTAAACGGCGTGAGAAATGTATATCCTCGACGTATGGTAGAGGTAACCATGACAGTTGGTGGATTGATATGTTCCCTCGAGCGTTACATGCCTGCTTTCAGGACATGTTTGACGTTCGTTTTACGCAACACCACTCAGGATGAGATTTGTTCTCAAGTTTTTAGGATGATTCACGATGTGATCATCAGAGTGAGGTATGACTTCTCACCCTACTGTGAAGAATTTGTGTAATTTCTCTTGGATTTTCATTTGGTCTTGCAAAAGAGAGCGTCGTGACAATCTCATATTAATCGACCCTTTCCACCATGACCCGTGAGGTGGGAAGGGGATTAGTAATAAAACTAATAGACTAACAAATATTCTTACAAATTATACTTGTCACAATGAGAAAATATTGTGTTAATTTTCGAACTTTAAAATCACGTAATAAAAAAAAATTAATTGTATCATTAATGGAATCCATTTATGGCTACGTTACGTCCATTTATGTTGTGCTATACTAAATAACAAGGCGTTATGTATATGAAATTGATCCATTAAGAGTCCCCTGATTTCACGGGATTCAAAACTAGTTAATATAACAATGACCGGTTTATTTAGATTAACTCACGTAAAAGTATAAAATCATTGATCGTCTATCGACTTAAAAGTTTTTATCGAGATCGTTTTTTCACAAACCGAAATCATTATAACCAATTTCACATTTAGTGAAGCTTTTCCTCCCATTTTTTCGTCTCTTCCCCAAATTCTCTAGTTTCTTTATTCAATCTATATACTTTAATCATACTCCCCAATTCTAGCGTATGAGTAGCTAGGTTATTTCATATCTGGCGAGAAAGAAACTCGAGGCTCTTTGTCTTTGGGGAGTTTGTGCTCGAGAATAAGATTTTATTCCTCTTCTTTTACCCCTTTTGTATGAAAATAAAGGGAAGCCGTTTTTATTGCAAAAGAAATAGAAATAGAACCATTGATGGATTCTCGAACCTTAATCATCGACTTACGGCTTTTAGCCAAAATCATTTTTTGAGTGCATAATCTAGCTGATCACTAGCTAGGTTTTCTCTGTGCATAATTGAGGATTCGACTATATATTCTCTGTATATATTAGTACTCTGCTTGAAAACGTAGAAAATGTCAAAAAATTGTGAATCCGAAATTGAAATCAGAATGACTTACTCGTAATAAATTTTGCATTTATGTTACTCGTTTTTAGTTGATATGAGATTCAAATCATATAATTGATACTCCAATACTTCGCTTTTCAAATTTTGTAAAACTATTAATCGACTCTCGAACATTAATCATCATCCACTGACTTACGACTTTTGATTGAAATCGTTCTTTCGCAAACTACGCATTACACCCAATTCCAAACCCAAACTATCTGGGTGGTGTAGTTGGTTATCACGCTAGTCTCACACACTAGAGATACTGACAGGCTGACAGCCGGTTGTTGCATTTTCTTATTCCTCAGGAGACCAGAAGGGCATCAACCTTCCTGATGGATGAAAGTCTCTGCTAATAAAGTCTAGAATTCACAGTCTATGCTTCTACTGCAAACATAAGTATAAAACGTGTTGGTACAAGTGGGTAAGCTAGCTTTAGAGTCCCCGTACAGCACCACACATACAGCCTCGAAACTCGGAAGGATTCTTTGGGCTCTGTAGTAGCAGTCTACGAATATTACGCGATTTGATCCTAGGTTTATGGTTAGAAAATGAAGGCAGGGGGCAGTGTCTGGTTAGAAAGGCAAGGGATACTTAAATTACTTTGCTAAGAAGAGACTTCAACAACGTACAGCATAATCTAGCCGATGACTAGCTAGGTCTTTCGTCTACCAATTGACAATCTGTACATTTCCATCAGCAAAGACAGATAGAAATACAGAAAATATTACATCAGGCTCAAAGTTTTTTCTGGCCTCCTGTACAATACAGCATCCAGAAATGCGATTAGAATTCACTTATCAGGAACTTCCCATGCAACAACGTTGGACTACTTTACAACCGAGCATTTCCTTTCTGCCTTCCCGCTGTAATAAATCCTCATGAGATAGATGAAAGCCTCAGAGTCTACGATGAGTCCTTATAAAGTTTGTCGTCTGCAATGATATTGCAGCTGAGCATGCATACACGCCAGCCAGGCATAATGTCGTGGTAACCAAAAAAAGAGCTTTCCACTGCCTTCCTGCAACAATTATAGCGAATCCAGTTGATAGAATGGCCATGACAGATAGAGCATTCTTGTATGCTTGGAAGTTCTTGAGAACACCACTGCATTCTTTACAGTGGATCACATGCCTGAAGTAGCGGTTAGCCAAGTTAGGAGCATACATTGCTGCCAGTCCGCCTTTTGCAGGGGATGAAGCTGAAACACCAGCGACTAAGCCTGCTGGAGCATGCTCAACAACAGCTGGCACTTCAGGCAGTGATATGGTGTTGTGTCCGAAATGGTAGGGCATCCCATGCCCAACTTTATCCATCCATTTTCTGTATTCTGCAACCCATGTGTCAGAGGACTTCAAATTCAGGTACAGTTCCTTCGTTGGGACATTTTCCTTCATCAGAGTCTCGTTTTGAGACGAGAGAAAACCCATGTCTTGCTCAAAGACTTTACTAGCATTCTGATGAAAATACCATGTTGGAAAGAATTTTGCAATGGGTGATCGCTTTGTCGTTCCAAATCTTACAATAAGCAAGGATTTCCCCTGCCCTGATGGCGTGCAGAGGAAGAGGCCACTGAAGTACTGTTTCACCCCTTTATCATCAACTAGTTCTCGGTTATTCTGAAGAACACATGGTGCTTCAAACCGCAGAAAGTTGGGCGTGGATTTATCACCGTCTTTTCCCCACCAGCCAGCAAATCCACGGTCTGTCCTCTCAGTGACCTCGAAAAGCAACGCTTGAGCATCTTCTCTTTTTGCAGACCAGTCAGTCCGGTCATGTGATATAGGAACATGGGCTGGATCCATCAGGTTCTCCAGAAGAATGGAGTGATCATATGGAAGTTCATGAGTTGTGGAGATATCCTGGAAGCCTGGCCTAGCAAAGTTTTCGAACCAAGGGATCTTCCTAGCATTTGGTGGAGTTTTGTGGGACATCCACACCCAAATCACTCCTTGGCTATCTCTGACTTCATATGTCTTCACACAAGCTTGTTTGGGTATTTTCGCTCCAGATGGAAGCTGTCAGAGAAATCCAATGTTAAATGTATGTCCATAGAAAAGGAAGACAAATCTCCATACAAAACAAGTAGGTGCAGAAAATTGTGCTGGGATGGACCTGCGGTATCTTCACACACTTGCCCTCACCTTCAAATTGCCAACCATGGTATAAACATTCGAGTCTCCCGTCAACCAACTGACCCTCTGAAAGCTTAGCTAACCTACACATAACATCAACTTATCAACTAGTGCTACATGAAATTTCTCAGAACAACAATGCTTACTAGTTTCATAAATGTGGTCCTAAATTAACAGGCATTGTTTTTGCCCTCTCAATCCATGTTTGCTCAGACGTATGACACAGACACAGGGAGTGTCCAAGAATCACATAGGGGTCAGCGTGATATATAAGGGTCAGGCATTAACACCTCGTAGGTACAAGCATACTACACTGCTCCGAGCCAGGTGATAACTGACTACCTGTCCATGAAGTGACATCTAGAAATAACCTGGCATTACTATCTGCTAGTTAAGCATCACAATTCTCAGGGTGTTCTACTAAAGTTGGTCTCAATCTTACGCGTCTTAAAGTTCCTTTTGAGTCTAACTTCCGTCAATCATTTCAAGTACCCAAGCATTATGTTCTACCAACAAGACCAACAAAGCGGAAGGGCTGAAGAAGTCCAGACACTTTACATCCCCAATGTTTCCATAATTCTACTCTCCTACTCGAGCAGCTACACCTCATACTATCAGTGTCATACTGTCATTTAGAGAATGGCCATCTACGACTCTACGAGTGCCAAAGCTCAAAACTTCAGGTACAATACTCTATACAGACCTTCTCCTGTCATCCCTACATGTCTATTACTGATGCAAACCTGTTCCATAAATGATTTCTCCAGGAAATGCTCAATTAGCTTAACATCTCATTCGCCTAAGCTAATACCCCGTAAATTCAACTACTTAGCAATCACCACAGCCACCTTCAGAAAAATCAGTACAGAATTGTTGCTGCAAAGGCCATATTATCAACAAAATCAACATCTAAGTACAAATTTATACTCTATCAAATCAGTTAACATGAACCCTTTCCATTCAAAAAGAAAAAGGTAGTGGGCAATAAATTAAACTATTTTTCAACAGTAAACATTCTTGATGTTGATACAACAACATCAAAACATTATTCTGAAAATAATTTGGGGGTCAAATTGTATATTAATATCTAAGTGTACAGAATTGTCACAAAACAACCCAACAACTTAATCCACACGCTCACATAAAACAGTGAAAATACTCGCAACAGCGGTAACAACAACAACCAAGTCTTAATCCGATATAATTTGGGGTCGACTAACATGAAAAGTAAGTGTAAAGACAGTAACTTTTAAGTATAATAATATTATCAATATAATATACCTATGAGGGCAACGATCTTCATAGCAGCGAATCTCATCAGCAACATCACGGTAGAGAACAAGCTGCTTATGGAAGACAGTGACACCCAAAGGAGCCTCATCAGGAAGATTCTTAGTCAAGTAAAGAGGGTACCATTCTTCCGTCCAATCATAATCAACCACCACTCTTTCTCCTCTCTCTTCCGAACCCACCAGCACATCTTCTGCTGCTGCAACATCTCCTGCAACTGCCTCAACTTTCCTGGGTTTTTTTACCAGCCTAAAATTACTGTGATTCTGTAAAAAATGGGGATTTTTTGAGGGTGAAACGCAGAGTATTGGGCTTCTGTTGCTGCTGTTAGAATTAAAAGGAGAGATTTTGGAGAAAGTGGGTTTAGAGAGAAGATTGTAAGGAAGAAATGTTGCCATTTTTTTGGGATTGTTAGTTTGATTGAAGTGTCCCAGATTATGCTTGATTAAGGGCTCATGATCGGAGCAGGAAGCTTGTGTTTCACTGTTTTGGGGCAGGCTTCTTCACCACACGTTCTTCTGCGTGGCCTTATTCTCTTCAGTGCTTCAGTTTCACTAATTTTTTTGTAGTCATTCGTTTCTTTACGTCGAGCGTAACTCAGATCAACTTAACTAGAGTTATCGAGTTCTCTTCTAAAAATGTAAAAAATATTGAGAATCATTATCGTAAAAACTTTGTTTGTGGCCTTATTCCCTTTCACTCCTTCGGTAATTCAGTTTCTCTAGATTTTGTGATTTTGACGTTCGCCTAGTGGGTCACCTGACTCACCTCTCGTCTATACTATTCCAAATGACGCTTGATCAATTTGACTAGATTTATCGATTTCTCTTCTGAAAACTTTTAACTACGTACGAGTATGTAATTTTACACTGATTGAATTTAGTGAAATCGAATATTTAAAAAATAATTGAGTATACAGTAGTATTTCCTATATGGAACTATTATGATGCCTGTTAGATCTCAACTTGGGTCAAAATTGAGTCAATTTGATTGAAATGCCCAAATTGCTTGATTAAGGAGTAAGGGTTCACGAACATGAGTACAAAGGTACGGAGTAGTTGCTTTTCTTTGTTTTGTTGGGGCAGAGCTCGTGATCACATGCATGTCGTATCGTTTTCAGTAATTTTAATTTGTTACTCACCTTTGTTTGTTTCCACAGTCGATCGATTACTCGCTCCAGTGAAATATTAAGGTCTTGTTTGATAGGTTTGCATCTTTTTGACCTGATCTAATCTGAATGTCTCTAATTTGATTTAATTTGAAATGTTCTGAACTGATCTGATCTTAATTTGTTGAAATTTTGATTGAATTTCAAAGTATTAGTATCAATTATGACCAAATACATTAATAGTTATTTGAACATTTTGATCATGATTTGAATGACTCTGATTTGATTTGAATGACTCTGAACTGATCTAAGTACTACTTTTATTAAGTCCTATCAAACAGGGCCTTAAGTCCAAGCGAAATCTATTTCATTTATGCCTGATTTTATGTACCGAAATTTATACGAAGTATTACTTATGTTGGAAATTAGAAGGACTAATCTTATTGCGGAAGCGGTCGGATCATTGTGTTCGCCTACTGCCCACAAGCAACTCGATTCATCACCTCCGATTTATTAGAGTTTCGGTATAGGTCCACGTTAGAAGACCCAAAGTCTCTCTTTTATGGGAGACTAACGTGATGTACTACGGAACATGTGTGTTTAATTTGTGTGCATAATCATTTATTATTCTCAGGAAATCAGGTTTTTGGGCCAGTATATAACCTCAAAAGAGGAGTTACATACTAATGGGATAGTAACAACCTACTAATTATAGCCGTTACTAATTACAAAAAATTGTATTAATATGGACATGCATGGAAAAACATGATTTTTTTTCTTCTTGTATACACCAACCCATCGGAGACCGTAGAAGATCTCGCGTGTCATTGTAAATCCAATAACCGGAAGTACTAGGCATGGTTGTGAGCTACTAATAACCGGAGTAGGAGATCTACCATTCTGTACACGTGAAAGTTAAAACGTTAACAATCGAAACAAAAGAAGGCACGGAGTGTGGGAGTTTTTGCAAATAAATGACCCACACAGAGCAGCCAGGCCACTAGTATCTTCAACCAAGACATATTGATTACGCAACCACTTCTCACATGATGTCCCAGAGTCCGCAGACCGCAGCTTTGTGGGCTATTCAACAGTAGTCTATCAAAATTCCAACAACCAACCCCCACAAATTCCAGGTAATAGTTCGTTTATTTGTCAGATAATACTCTAGTTTCCAGTCAGCAATATAATGTGCAAAAACAATGTGCATGCAAAAACAGTAATTTACATTACTCCGTATTAATTAGCTTAATTATAACCAATTTTATTTATTGATTGTACAAATAAATGCATGTTTTTGGTTTAATGGAAATAGTCCTGATGGAATAATGTCATTTTATAAAGAAAAAACACCAAAGGTAATTTTTAATGTAACGTCTTCAAAATGAAATCAAAAGTGGTAACCCATGAACCTCCCTAAGGGACACCTTAGACTCTTCGTAAGCGTAAGAAGAAACAAAGACATCAACCTGTCTTCAAAACCGAATACACAATATCGTTGCTCTAACTTTTAGTCACGTCCGATTCTTACACTAAATTATGACTTGCATGAGAAAGCGCAAAAATGACTATCCGAACATAAGTCCGTCGCTACTTTCTCATCAACGCCTCTACAAACATTGTCTATGTACTTGTACTAGGATTGTAACATCACCTAGGAAAGTTGATCAGAAGAATGACACTGAGAAGATTATCATCATCAAAATCAGTGGAGGGTGCTGCAGAATTTAAATTAAAAGAAAAAATTGAAGCAAAAAAAAAAACCAAAAATTCATTTCATGCTTTACAACAACCGATCACAAAGGACATGTAAACACCCAAAAGTGGGAAATTAAGGGTAGTTGGACAGCACAGTAACTCAGTCTGTCCTGCAGCACAGTACAGTGATACATCCTTGGGATGAATGAAGTCCACCATAAATTCTCTGCCAGCTCCTTCTTATTAAAGCTTCATGCCCCCTCTACTCATTCACCTTCCTAACCATCTACCCAAAACAAGTTAATGCACCTTTTAAATCTATACTAGATATCATACATATCATATAATATAAAGTTTTTTTTATGCAATTGTGGTAGTACTATACTATACTATAAATCTGACAAAAGGGAACCTTTTTTTCTTCCTTTATCAGATGTTCATGCAACATTGACTTGGGAAAGTGTAATAATTTCTAGGATTTCTCATGGGAAACAAAACATTTGTTCTTGTAGGAGGAAATCATGGTTTCAATGTAGCTGTGATTCTTGCTTTCCTGGTTTTAGTATCACGGTTTTCCTGTTCATGTGGCTTGAACTTGGGGTTTTATGATTTCACTTGCCCTGGCGCAGAATTCATTGTCAGGAATACTGTCAGATCAGCAGCTTCTAATGATGCGACTATTCCTGGGAAGTTGCTGCGGCTTCTCTTTCACGACTGCTTTGTTGAAGTGAGCTCCTGTTTCTATCAGCAAAAAATGTTGTATGTTTGATGACTGTGGTTGAGTCGTAGTTTTATGTGGTGGTTGACGTTTTGTTTGATTACGTTATTAATTTGACATCAATTGTAGATGCCGTATGACAAATTATTATTAATGAATTGTTCTCCTCTCGAGAAAAAAATGTGGTTGTGGTTAAGCTAAGAAAGTTGAGTTAACTGCAGGGATGTGATGCATCAGTGCTGGTAGAAGGGAAAGGGACAGAAAAAGACGATCCTGCGAATGCGTCACTAGGAGGTTTTGAAGTGATAGAATCTGCAAAAAGAGGGATTGAGATATTCTGTCCTGGAACTGTTTCTTGTGCTGACATTCTTGTGATGGCAGCTAGAGATGCTGTTGCGCTGGTATGACATTAAAAATCCACTGAATGTTTTCATCAGCTTTTGCTGTCATTTTATCTCAGAAAGAAATGTGACAGTTCTGTATATAGACAGGGGGACCAGACATTCAAATTCCAACAGGACGACGAGATGGGATGGTTTCTGCAGTGTCCAATGTCAGGCCTAACATCGTTGACACTGGTTTCTCAGTGGATGATATGGTGAAAATTTTTGGCTCTAAAGGATTGTCTTTGGAAGACATTGTCATTCTCTCAGGTCCGTATAATTTACTGCCTTTTCTTTTGGTAAAATTTCGGGTGCAATCTGTTAAGGTTAGAACGGCTTAGGCTTTTGGTCGAGTTGGTTCTTTCCCACAATCGAATTTGTTAACAAAACTTTTAAGGTATAACAATCCCATATAATTAAGAAAGTGCTCAGATCAACTGTCACAGGCATATGACTGCTGATGCATTCAGTTTCAGTGAAATTATACTGTCAGTGACACAATCTAGTACTGTACAAAGACTGCGTTTTGAGGCGGATTAAAGAAGATGTAGGATTAGAATTTGACATGCATCATAATCAGTGAGTGTGTTGGTGTTGCAGGTGCACACACCATAGGATCAGCTCACTGCAATGCTTTCAATGACAGATTTCAGGTCACCTCAAAGGGAAACCTGACATTTGTTGATTCAACTCTAGACAGAGATTATGCACTGAATTTGGCTAAAAAGTGTTCAAGAAGCAGATCAGCAACGGTTAATATCGATCCACAGACGTCCCTGGCTTTCGACAATCAGTACTACAACAACCTCATAGCACACAGGGGACTATTCCAAACTGATTCAGTCCTGTTTGCTGACAGACGAACACGAAACATGGTTGCAGAATTTGCCAGTGACTTGAACAGTTTTTTCGAGGGATGGAGTCAGTCATTCATCAAAATGAGCAGCATAGGAGTCAAGACAGATGGTGAAGGAGAAATTCGACAAACTTGCTCACGAATTAATTGATGAAGAATCATTGTATCTACATTACATAATTAAGCTTGTACTTCTGTATGAAATGCATATAATTTTTCTTATACTATAAAAACCTCAAGGAATTCTTTTGCCACAGAATGTTAACAACCTCATAAGATGTTCAACAGTAGGAAATAAATTCTGGGGGTTTTCGATTCCAACTATTTTTTTTTTGGAAACTTTGCTAATTTTCCATAAATTCATACGAAAGAAATCAATGCGTTGTACTAATTGTCCGATTGGAGTGCCTTCTTCGTGAAGTGTTGATGCAACACCAAGCTTTCTTGATAAACACACACAAATCTTACGAAGACCAACTTAGGCAATATTAAATCATCTCTTTTCCGAAACACTAGACCGCCATTTTCTTTGATAAGTAACTTCTCTTGGAGTGGAATATCCACATCATATAGCTTCACCCACGACTCCTTGTCCATCGCCCATACGTAAATATGTGTCTTATCACATAAACTCGAAACAACGAGTTTCTCATTAGAAACTGACAACCTGTAGACCCTTATGTTACTTAATTTGGGGTTATCGTCCTTGGGCAACTTCAGGTACGTAAACTGCTCATTTGTTAGATTAAATACCAGAAGATGGGAGTAACGATATCTTAGATGATAATCATCTCTTTCACTTTGTTTATTAATTGAACAAAGCCAATATACTCCGCCTTGAAAATATGTCATCCATGACGATGACTTTGGTTCGTCGAGGTAAACATCAGGCATCGCCCGTCGGTCTGAAGACCACGTACCATCGCCTACATTATAAACATTGTAATTCAAGTGACAAGTAGAAGGGCTAATAAGTTCCATGTAAAAAGCTATGACCTTATAACTATTTGTCACTGTGTCCAACCCAAACCCAAAAAACTTTAATCTTTTTTCCGGGATTCGAATCTCTAACGATTTCTCAATGCACGGATTCCACAACGAAATTACTACATCTTTTCCTTCATCACTAATCCTTTTCTGGATCAATAAAATCCCGTCGACATACCCGTAATAATCCTCATGATATAAGTCATCTTTTTGATTAACTAGGCTGGATTTATTTGGGGGGTGATGCTGCTGCTGTCTTACGGCCCCAACCCCCTTCGGCAGAGAAGTAGAAATTACTACGGTATGAATTGTTGTTGAAGACTCGGAGATGCAGCTGCTGGAAATAATGAGTATTTATTAGGGAGTACCAGGATTTGCAGACGCACTTACAATTGAGCACACTTTTGACAGGTAGACGTGTTAGTATCTCTGATCTCCACAAATCCTCGTGAACATACGGAAAACCCATGTTTATTGGTCTATATACGTAGGAGGATGATCGATAAATCGTGAGTTATTAACTATTTATAGATTCTAGGTGCCCCTTTTAGACTATAACTCGTATTGACACCACTAGTAGTACTCGTATTAATAGGATTATAAGTGGTCGTTTGGTTGCATATGAGAATTCGGAATGCCCATTAAGTTTCACTTTCCACGGTGGAGAAATTCACAATGCATGTAGGAATTTAATTCCTATATGATTGCCAATAACGGGGGGGGGGGTGTTACGTAAGTCAATTCCTCCATTTAGTAGGAATTGAAAATTCACATGAATTCTCAATTCCCATGATTTTAGGCAACCAAACAACTTCAAAAATTTTAATTCCCATGATTTTGAGAGAAAACCAAACAATCACTTAGCATATTCAATATTAGGCGGGATTTTCGAGTCACCCTATCACTAAATTAAAGTAATCCGAAACAACCTCAAGGAGTTCTTTTGCCACTGAATGTTAACAACCTCATAAGATGCTAAACATAATGAATGTGCTATCAAACAACTAACCAAGGAAAGAATTGGTTGAAATTCGTACATACCGGATAAAGAAAGAAGTCGAAGCGCTGTCCTTGTTTATTCGATCAGCCGCAGACGGACCAAAGTAGTAATAACTAGTATTTTGGCCCGTGTGAATGCACGGGAATAAAAATATCAATATTAATTATGTAATTTATTTCCTACTTTGAATATATTGAAAAAAAAATATTTAAAAGATTTTACGATATTATAATTTTGAGAAACATAAATTTATAATTTATTTAGATAAAAAAATATGAGAATTAAAAGTAACAATCATTTTTAAAAATTTCAGAATTTAAAAGGTGATCTACTATAGGTATCATGATTAATTTGGAAACCACGCATCCCCTACGTGATTTCCTAATCCTGGCCGAAACCCCCGCCCATCCAAAGCCCCAACCCCCTTTGACTTACTTGAATTGCTCGACCCCCTCTCAACCTAAATATTCACACGCTCCACCGCCACAATCACCTCCGACTCAAGTACAACTCAACAACTATCTTAGTCATCCCTCTCCCCCGTCAACTTTCCTAGGCGACCTCACTTCCCCATTAACCCCTCTACACGCATCTCCTATCAAACAATGTTGTCCCATTATCAACATTATTCTTACCCAACATCACCCACCCCCACCCCTATACTAACCAACACTCTTACCATCAATAATGGTTTTAGTGATACCCCCTTGCCCCTAATCAAATGTTCACACTAACCGCTCAATCTCGCTCCTTCAAAAAGAGATCAAATTGTTTCTTTTATTACGTCAATATGAAAATCAAATTACGAAATCAAATTAGGCTATTAGTCTACATAACTTCTCTTATGAATGAACTGAAAATAAACTTCATTTATATTATAATATATTTTTATTTTTTAGCATAAATTTTCCTATGTCACGGTAATACTATCGACATGGTGTTACCTTTACTATTTTAGCCAATGAGATTTTGGGGGTGTTACGATTAGATAAAATATGTACTGTTTTTTGAGCTTGTTGCTACGTATCAAGTTAGCAATTAATATTAAATTATTGTAAAGTTCGCTAAGTCACATCTTATAATACATTTTAATTTAAAGGCTATAACTGTGAATATGTCTTAAAAATTGTTGTTGTAGTGGCCGCTGGTCTCTATTCACATCCAGTGTTTGTATGATCCGTACTAATCAGTGTTTGTGATTTGTGAAGATGCTCTACTCTTAGTCTAACTCTCCACCCGACCCCCTAACCCGATCGATTGCTATAACCCACCAGCCTAACCCTATAACGAACCAACCCCATTTAATCCCTTCTCCAAGCCACTCTCCTACACGACATCCATGCCCAACATTACCTACATGATACATAGCCATTATTGTTTCTAAACATCGACCCCAATCGTGGTAAGAAAAAAAAAATCAAATATAATAATCTTTATAAATTGGGTTGTCATATTATTGGTATTCTGATTCGATCCATGAGTATTGGGTTTTTCAATTGAGAAAAGATAGTTAATAACTTAATAGATTGCGTTTAAGAAAATACGGAGTAGATTATATCTTGGAAAATTTAACGTGAATAATCCCAACTTTCACTTTCTCTCCCAAAATAATCCCAAGTTTGGATTATCCCAAAATAATCCCAACTTTGAACTATGTCTTCCCAAAATGAGCTCTCATAATTTACAACCTCTTAAACAGGTTACCTTGGGGAATTTAGTTTATAAATCAATCTCGACCATTCATCCACATTAATTTAATGGTTTAAAAATTAAAAGAAAATTAAAAGATACAAAAAAAAAAAAAAAGTAGAACCCCAAGCCCATAATCTGTCATTTGTTTTCTCCCCCTCCCTGAGTCGTCCCTTCCCCACTAGCCCCCAATCCATCTACCAACCACCACCGGAGCCGCACTCACCTCCACCACGTAGCCGTAAGGACCCACCATTAGAATATACGGCCGACGACCTGTTCTCGACCTTTCACCATCGTAGCTCATGCCCTTCCACGAATCTCCCTCTCGTCCTATCTCTCCTCTTCGCGCACACCTCTGGCCCATCCCCAACCCTACACCCCTCGACTATGATCGCCGCCCAGTTCCCGTGACACCTTTCAAAACTTGTTGCCATCATTTCAAACAAGGAGAGGGGAGGAAAGAAGGGGAAAATGGAGAAGAAGGGACGAGGAAAGACATCGCGGGGTGGGGCGAGTGGTGTCTGACGATTGTGGTTCGTGGTGGTGGTGTTGAGGGTGGGTATGATGGTCATGAGTCATGAGGGATATCGACGGAGGTGGTGCAGTTGGATGGGGGATGGGAGGGAAAACAGGGGGAGAGAGAATAAAAACCGATTTAAAATTTTTTTTTCTTTTATTGACAATTTCTTTTAAATGAATTTGATGACCTGCAACTATAGGTAAAATTGGGGAAGGGACTATTTTGGTAAGACATAGTTCAAAGTTGGGATTATTTTGGGATAATCCAAACTTGGAATTGTTTTGGGAGAGAAAACGAAAGTTTGGATTATTCACGTTAGATTTTTCTTATATCTTTTACATAAGAAATTCTATTATCTTTTACATTTCAAGAAGAAACATAATAAATGACTATCCATAATTAACGATATGTACATATTTGTAAATATCTCCACCTTTATGATTATTAAGAAATTATTTATTATCAATTAAGTTATTGTGGCATATGGTATATTTATATTTGCCAATACCAATAGGTCATGAGTTCAATCCTTACTGTTGTGTCAACGGGGACGTCTTTAGTAAAATATATATAGATATAGATTGCGTAATTGGAAAGTAACATCTGTTCGAATGGGAGATCCACATCATATAGCTTCACCCACGACTCCTTGTCCATCGCCCATACGTAAATATGTCTCCTATCACATAAACTCCTGCATAAACTCGAAACAACGAGTTTCTCATTAGAAACTGACAGCAGGTTCACCCTTTTGTGACTTAATTTGGGATTATCGTCCTTGGGCAACTTCAGATACGTAAATTGCTCATTTGTTAGATTAAATACCAGAAGATGGGAGTAACGATATTTTAGATGATAATCATCTCTTTCACTTTGTTTATTAATTGAACAAAACCAATATACTTTGCCTTGAAAATATGTCATCCATGACGTATTATCTGGTTCGTCCAGGTAAACATCAGGTATCGCCTGTCGGTCTGAAGACCACGTACCATCGCCTACTATAAACATTGTAATTCAAGTGACAAGTAGAAGGACTAATAAGTTCCTTGGAAAAAGCTATGACCTTATAACTATTTGTTACTGTGTCCAACCCAAACCCAAAAAACTTTAATCTTTTTTCCGGGATTTGAATTTCTAACGATTTCTCAATGCACGGATTCCATATTGTAAAGAACTCAGTACTGAGTACTGACGGACTGATTAGCAGTGATCACAGAATTAAATCGAAATAAAGGGAATAGTGTGATTACCGTACTAATCAGTTATGTAATCAGCCTGTTTTGCTTCTAAGATGCTTACCACAACATGCTCCAAGTCGACCGTCTTATGATGCATCGATGTAGTGAATCTAAAGTCGATTAAAGCATCGGCCTCCAGTGTTAGGATGCCAGTCACTCTGGTTGTATAGTTCTGACCTGTAATGTCACAAGCTACAGGGGTTCACTTCTATAAAATCGTTGGCAGGAGCACCAGAGGACTCAAAGCAGAGAACAAACAGGACTTGCAGGTGCGAGGTATGCACCAGTGACTTGCAGTGAGGCCACCCGAGCCAAAGAATCTGGTCATCCCCTTGATCTGGCAAAATACTCCACTCCATATACAACAATTACACAACAACTTTACTGCCTGATCATCTCATTTTCAGCATACCCCAATATAATTAATCATCTCGTCTACAGTAAGTTACAGGATAGTTAAACTGACCACCCATACATCATCCTTCCATTCCTGGTCGATCTTAAGATAGTATATGTAAGGCGGTTATAAGATAGGACACGAGGAATGATTTGTGTTATAAGATAAAGATAGGACTATATATATAAGATTTGGTCATAAATTCAAGCTGTAGTAGGGCATCTGGACCTGAACTGCTGTGTGTATTCAAGTATGAATCCCGAATCAGGATGTGAATGAGCCATATTGCAATCAGACCTCAGATTCAGATCCGTTTCAGTTTCCGGACACTGCACATCTGTTTTTACAGTTTTGAAGACCTCTTCTGACAATTACTACATATTATTCTGATGATTAAGCTGACAATTACATATTATTATGCTGACTAGAGAGAGAGAGCAGAAGTTTCGGAAAGTGTTATTCAGAATGATCTTTACATCAAATACTGAGGAATTTTGGTCTGAACATATGAGTTTGGTTCAACCATCTAATTATGACAAAAATCACAAAACAAAAACTTGACAAATCAGAAAGTTTGTAAATCTTCTAACTATCGAACACCTGCCTGATGCTACCAATCGTATTACAGGTTACAGGTACGTAACAGGTTATTGCTGAACATAAGAAAACAGAATTCTGATGTCATAAAATCACATTCAGCACAGTGTGTCAGTGTTGAACAAATGTAATGACCAATGCTGAATTTAAAGAAGAGATTGCAATCAGACAACCTAACAGTACGAAAAAATTGGTTGCATTTCTAAATGCTCACAATGTATTATTCTTGGGGGTACGATTCAAGTACATCACTGCAGCAGATTACAGTACCACACCTTATTCCCTACAGAAGAAATTCCAATCAAACAATTGACAATAGTATGATTTCAGTATTACAGTACCAGACCTTATTAGCTATGCATCTATGTAGAAGTGCCAGTCTCTCGACTCACACTTACTGCTTTTATTACGTATGCCATATATCCATGTTCGGACAGAGGGAATCTCAGCCTGATGTGCACAGCAGGAACTTCCAGAATTGTCAGACAGGCAATGGAATCTGCAACCAGTAGAGATGCTGTTGCCAGTGAGCTTTTATGATGACAGGTGAACTCTGCTGTATACTCTTCCTCTTCAGAAATTCCCTTGCTGAAAAAAAGCTGCACAAGATATCAAATAATCCGTTAGCATCCTATATATATTTGAGCAAATGAATTTGAAAAATGACTGTTTTCGTAATTACCCTGTCATCAGAGGGAAGTGTCCATCCCTTGTCATTTTCAGAAACGAAGTACTTTGCAATCTTTTCTTTCAGGTTTGCTATAACTGGTACATATCAAATAAAAAGCAGGGGAAAGTTGTCAGATTTATCATTAGAGTGATAAGAGGGCAAACCAAAACATATAATAAATTAACACAAGTTTTTCTTGAGGACTGTATAACCTTTTTGAGGACCTTGCTGTTGACAAGCTTCAATCATCTCTCTCAAGTGCTTGGGTAGAAGACCAGCCTCGCAATACATGATTGTGTTGGACATCCTCTGACAATGTACAGTGGTTTCGAGTAATGGGACTTTAAATTCTCGAGAAGGTGGCCTTCCTGCTCAGGAGTCAGGAGTATCACCCTAAGGTTAACATCAGCAGGTGGAATTCCGAGACAATTTAATGTATGATTTAATCACCAAAAGCTCAGGATTTCACCATCAAGTTTTGGTTCAACATCAGCCGATAGATTTCACCTCACAATTCGATAAATCATATAGATTGGTAATTGCACAACAAGACTAAACTTCGAAGATTAATTCCTTAATAAATCATGATCAATGAACATTATTGAATGATTATAGCAATCTTATCTTAATTAGGCACAATAAACTCAAAATTATGGTTTTGTGCTTTTCTTGCTGATAAAATCAAAGGCATCATAATATCATGCTACACATTAAGTTAGACAGATTTAGACCTCAATTAATCTATCTACAGCATCAATCGAAGAAGAAGGAAGTATGTTATCAGTATGCAGGCACGAAACCAATACGAAACTGGTTTCCTAAGCTACTGTGATCAGGATCAGCAATCATCAGTGACTTCACATCAATCAGACATAACTTGACATGAGATTGTAACAACCAACAAGAATTTCACAGAATAAAAACAACCAACAAGAAGTTAAGAGAATCAACAGCAAACACGAAACTCACAGAATCATGTAAAATTGAAGAACAAAGCATGGTACCATAGAAAATCTTACCAAATTTGACAGCCAGCTGTACAGTTGATCCTTCAAGAAGATCAAAGGTGATGGTATCTTCATCATCAACAGCTTTGAGTCTGTCCAAGAATACAGCCAAGCTAATCTCCTTATCCTGGACCGACTTTTGACAGTTGAAGTCAATCAAACTAGGGGGCTGAAGCCAGAGAAATCCTGTAACATGGCTATGAGGATTGTGAACTGTAATCTCGAAGCCCCTGTCATCGACATCGATCCTGGCTGACCCTTGTGGATTGAACTCAGCCTCAGCAAGAGCCTCTATTGCAAGCTTCATCTTCCTGGCTGGCTTCATCCCGAAGCTAAAAGAACCGACATGGTTCTCCCTTGAAGCTCCTTCACTGGTGGCTGGTGGGTTTTCAGTGGGAATTCCAGTAGTTCCAGAACTTTCACCAATGACTGTTTTCTTCAGAATCTCAGCAATGTCAGTTGGGGTTTCTTTGGGAGTTTTAAGATTGCCAAAGTAATCCTTTTCTAATAGAGAACTAAGAGAAGGGATATCATAGTACCAAGTCACTTTTTGGATTTCTTGTTGAGCTTCTACCATGACATATTCTTCAGAATAGTCGTCCATGGTGGGAGGTTCATCAGGAATTGCAAAGTGCTCTTCTTCTGTCTCTGGAGGGACACCATTATCGAAGAAAGCATCGTTGGGAAGTTCGGGAATCGGAAAGTGCTCTTCTTCTATCTCTGGAGGTACACCATTATAGTAGAAAGCTGCTGGTTCGTTTTGTCTTGGGGATTCAACCATGAAATAGGAATCCTGTAAGTTGTCATCCATGGTGAAGTGACAAGATTCTCAGAGGAAAAACTGTTAATTTTAGAGGAGAATGAAGAGGGTTTAGTTTGGCAGAAATTTGGAATTTGTGAGTCCGTGAAAAGAGGCCTGTTTCATTTATATAGACTTGAGATGACCCCTACTGATAAGATGATACAGTAGAAGGACGATGAAGAAAAGTAAGGAAGAAGATACAAAAAATTGGAAGAAGGAAGAAGAAGACACAAGCTTGAAGAAGAAGATTAGATTTGAGAGAGAAATTGTGAGGGAACTGTAGAGAAATTTGTGTTGTAATACCACTAACTAACTCTTAACAGAATTGTAACTGATTTCCAACAACTTCTTCTTCTAATCCCTCGAACTATTTGCTAATTAGTCCTGTAACATAAGACAAACATAAAAAACGAGTGTCAACGAATACACGATCATGGAACCGAAACTAGCTAGGGGAGGATATATATCAAGAATTGTGACACCATGACCCCAACCAAAAAAAAGAAAAAAAAACCACCTAGTAACTAACATGTAACCACCTCTAACAGAAAGTAACAGCTTTTCCCGCCAATCCTACTGAAAACGGAAAGTTGGTTAAACTTTGTTATATTCTGACTAAACTTTGTCTCCTGATAGATAATATACTCTGACAAAAGGTAGTAACCCCAGTTCAGATGCAGCCTAATAACTAACTTGTAACAAACTAACGACCAGCTAACAGATTTAACAGATTTCCCCGCCAAAAATCTGCGGTTGACCAAAGCTGTGTAATGTACTAGTTTTTCTTTTCTTGACTTCTGTAACAAGCCAGTAACAGATTATAGCAGCATTGAATCAGTTTATTTGGTTAATTATTTATAGAAGGCTTCTTGTAACGACCCTGTAACTAACTTTTAACCGCCTCTAACAGAAAGTAACAGTTTTTCCCGCCAATCTTACTTAAAACAGAAAATTGGTCAAACTTTGTTGTATTCTGATTTCTACTGAACTTATGAATTACATATACTCTGACAGAGAGTAGTAACCCCAGCTCAAATTCTCTTTTGCCAAATTTTAATTTTATTTCATGGGTTATATAGTCGACATAATGGATAAGTTAATTAATCGTGTTCATAAGTGAAGGTACTAACACGTTCATTCAATGTGTCTAAAATCGGGAAAATTATTGTATAGAATCGAGAGTACTTGTTCTCGCTGAGCTGGCGCACGCATGTCAGCCAACTGACCCGGTTTAAATAAATAAAAAAATCGGCCCAGAGAAGAAAGCCAGACCAAAAGCAAAAATAAAACCGACCCTTATTAATTTAAAAAAAGAACACCCACCTACTTCATATTCCCTCACCACCGTCGGCGATGCACCGACCACCTTCGACAACAGGCGTCGTTGGCGGGATTCCGGCATGTTAGAATCACAGTGATATCATGTATCATGATATTATTATGAACTTGTTGTACAAGAAAAAATCTCGTGCTTTCTCATTTGGGGGAAAAAGTGACTCCATACATACCTGCCACATCAACCCATTTATTCATCTACAACTTCAGTACCAAGTTACCAACTAGTAAATACGTATACGGAGTATTGTACAGTGTAATATATAATAGTACTTTCAGTACAAAATTATGTATGTATTTTAGCATATAAGTTCATGTTAACGATGTTGTATCAATTATGTATTTTAGCGTCTAAATTAAAATAGTACTCTGTATATTTTAGTGTATCCGTTACACGTAAGTAATCTAATGAACAACATATACCTAGACACATATTCCTAATACATATTCCTAATACATATTGTATTCCCAAACACACTATTATTCCTTAACCGGAATACTCCATAATCTAATATTATATATCTAAAAGCGAACAATTTGGAGCGCATAGAGGGTGTCTAGAGGTCAAGAAATGCACAGAGAGAGTCCAACACTTGATAAACTCTCACATTATGTATTAGAGGTAATCCACATTAAACATTAAAAAATGCACACAGAGAGTCCGATATTTGTAAAACTCTTATGTAATAAAGTTATTAACATGAAATATGATATAAACGGTTATAACTCGGGCTACGTATATCAGAATATTACAATACATGTATCATTAAGTTCGTGTCGAAATGTACTTCATTATAAGACCCATTTACACATACTTTTGAAAAGTTAGGAAGCTAATAATTTAGAGTGCATGAGAGCATCGGGAGCTCAAAAAATGCACAAAGAGAGTCCAAGATATGTTAAACCCTCACATAAATATTAAGATAATCCACATTAAACATTAAGAAATGCATGTAAAGAGAGTTCAATTTTTGTAAAACTCTTACATAATAAAGTTATCAACATGAAACATAATATAAACTGTTATAACGTGGGTTACATATATCAAAATATTACGATACATGTATCATTGAGTTCGTGTCAAAATGTATTTCAATATAAGGATTTGCAGTGAAGATCAAGGACAATGATAAGGGAAATCCGGCTGTTCCTTGAACAACATTTACACATACTTTTGAAAAGTTAAGTATGATTTTGGTAGAAATATGTTTGACAAGTTTAAAAATTTGTGAAAAATGATTTAAAAATAAACAAAAAAAAAATATTATTGAGTGTGATTAAGAGACATTTTAACTAACAAACGTTTACTTAGTTTACTTATTTATTTTGAGATTAACTTAATAAATAAGAATAAGCGATTATGATAAAGTGTCCCGTGCAACGCACTGTCGTTTCACCTAGTATATCCTAATACTATTAATAGTAGGAGTACTAGTAAAACAAAACAAAAAAAACAGACCCGATCGAGAAACCTATAAATACCGCAATCTAGCTAGGTTATTAAAGATCATCGGAGTTAGTTGTTTATGATTCTCGATTAAATCATCAACCAAGAAATTAAACATGGGTTTGCCGTATCTTCCTGAAGATTTGTGGAGATCAGAGATACTAACACGTCTCCCAGTGAAAAGTGTGCTAAGTTGCAAGTACGTTTGCAAATCCTTGTACTCTCTAATTGAAACTCATGATTTCCAACAGTTGCATCTCCGAATCTTCAACAACAATAATCCTTTGGACCGTAACAATTTCTACATGTATACGAGAACTCAAAAGCGCGTTATTGACACAAGAATTATTTATAATAAATCGGAGATATGCTCCCAAGTTAAGCTACCAATCAGGGTGACCCGTGTTGTTCGGCCTCATTGTCACGGGTATGTGGACGGGATTTTATTGGCGCAGAGGCTGAGGGATAGCGATGAAGTACAAGATGATATAATTTCGTTATGGAATCCAAGCATTAATAAAGGATTATATATTACAATCCCTAATTATGAGAGATTAAAGGTTTTTGGGTTTGGGTTAGACACCGTGACAAGTAGCTATAAGGTCGTAGGTTTTTACATGGAACAACAACAACAACTTACTAGTCCTCCTACTACTTATTATCACTTGAATTACAATGTCTATGATGTAGGCCATGGTACGTGGTCTTCGGACCGACGGGCGATACTTGATATTTACGTCAACGAACCAAGGGTGTTATGGATGACATATTTTCAAGGCACAATATATTGGACTTGCAAAAGAGTAGATATTGATAATGCAACGTATTGTGAGGATTATCTTCTCGGATTTAATCTAACGGATGAGCAATTTACGTACCTAAGATTGCCAAAGGATGCTGACGATATTAATACCAAATTTAGAGCAAGTAGTCATGAAAACTGGCCAACGCGGTTGTCAGTTTCCAATCGCAAACTCATATTTTCGAGTTTTTGTAAATTGGAACATGTTTGCGTATGGGAGAAGGAGAATGAGTCGTGGGTGAAGCTGTTAGAGGTGGATCTTGGGTTTGAATTGTGGAGGTCTTTGGGTAAGATGAATGGCGGACAAGTGTTTCGGAGCAGCAGTGATAATTCAACAATGGTGCACTTGCACTTTGACAAACTTGTGTGTGTTTATCAACAAAGTTTGGTGTTGATTGAACAATTCATAAGGCACTCCAATCATCGGATGGATGTTCAATTAATTCATTCCTTGGCATGGTGTCATCTACCTGTTATCCGTATAGATCTTGGTTCGGGCGAAGTAACAACAATAACGTGATCATGGAATCGGAACTCTGAAATCAACAGTGTGTGTTTACGAGTACGATTATACGAGTCATGTACTAGACACACGATCGAAGATGCGACTACAACATTATTATTATCATGAACCCCCCTACAACATTACCTGTGTTACGGTATTCTAACCAAAAACCATCTGTTTTCTAGGAAGGAAAATTGTCTAATTAGGCCTTATGAAGTACAAATACAAGAGTCACATATATAGCTGAAAGTTCGTTTCAAATTATTCAGGGATTAATGGATTTCCTCTCTTTCCCTTAAAAAAAAAAGAAAAAAAAATCGTTTCAAATAATTCAGGGAAACATAAACACAAATACAGCATATCGTTGATCAAACAATTCTTACAATCATTGCACAAGTCTGATACATTTAGCTTGACATTTCAACTATTATGCTGATTTGCTGATGTATTTAGAACACATGGATGACGTTAAACAAGACTTGTTCTGTAATATGTTGCACTTATAGAAGAAAAGACAACCAAACAACAGTAAGAAAGAACTGGTTGATTCCGAAGAGAAAACTCTGACTGTCCTATTCTGGAGGGTTCAATTTGAGTAAATTAGTGCAGCAGATTAACAGTACCAGACCTTACTTGCTGTGGATGTGAGTTCCATTTCTGCTATCTTTGTAGAATTATCATAAAACTATGTCCAATCTTTAAGGAATACCAGGAATTCCTCGTGAATTGAAACATCGGGAAACATCTTTTCAGGTTCTAATATATATGTACACCAGATCCCCTAGTTCGTGCAGCATGATGTGTTTCAGGAGCCCTCAGAATGCACACTAGGTAGGCCGGAACAAGTAAAAATGCTTGTAACAGTGAGTTACCATGACGGCAGTTGAAATATGCAGCACGCCTTCAATCCTTCTAGTTCCAGCGACCTGCACAAGATAACAATAATATATAGGCCTTAAACTCAATTCAATTACAAGGTGCAAGTCCAGAGCATTTTCTATCAATGAGCGATGAAACTGAATCAATTTTTCCACAAATCGGGAACAATGCAACACGATTAGTCAGGTCTAGCGCAACTGATATATGACAAACAAGGGAAAGTTATCAGAAAATGATCATTAGAGTGCAAAGCAAAACACAAAATTACTGAAGGACTTAAATCTTTTGCCACAGAAAGTTGTCTGACCTGATTTTTAACCATATTATCTGAAGTAGCAGATAATTAAATTACGTTAATATAACAAGGAGTAGAAAAGGTGAAAGGCCAGCAAAAATCCTCACCTGAAACATAGGGATCAGCCCAACTCTTCCTTGAGAATTCTGACAGCTTCTAGGACTCCATCCTCCTGTGAAATTTTCTCAGAAATTTTGAGTGCATGTTCTTTAACGTCAGGGCGTAGAGTAAATTTTATAGCTTGCGATAACATATACGCCCCTTCCTTAATGCTTATGTCATCACAATTTCCTGGAACCAGATGGTCTCTTTTTAGTGGTTCTGGTGCAACTCCAAGCCAGCACATCCTTTCAGCCCAGTAAAACTGGTCTGCCATAAGGGGGCATATAATTTGGGGTATTCCAGCTTTGAGCGCTGCAGCAGTGGATCCACTACCACCATGATGTATTGCAACCGCGCATTTTGGGAAGATCCAACTGTACGGAATAGAACCAGAATAGCAAAATAAACGGCTACCATATAAAGGAACGCCGGTATCTACACTGATCTTTTGTCCTAGAAGTGACAGATTCTCTTCAGTAGCAGTAACTTGAACGGCCACATTGAGTGGTTCAAACCCAGCAGTAAGAACAATGAACCTACATTTGGTAATCTCAAGTGCAGCTTCTAAAACTCGAAGCAACGCCATAGGATTCCTCAAGAAGCCCAAATTACCAGCTGAGCTCAAGCCCACGAAAACAAGTGGCTCTGGTATATTTGAATCAATAAAGCTGTGTAAATCTGAATGAACGGAGCAGAGTTTTCGCTCAGAATATAATGTCTCCTGGCAGCCATGGCATGAGAACTGCCAAATAGGAGGAAGAAACCAAAATCCACAAACCCTAGAATTTGAAGGCCAATACTCAGGACACTCAACAATCTCTCTGCTAAACCCATACAATAGTAAGGGAGCAGAAGGTTTGTCATGCCACATCGGCAGACCTGTTACTGGATCAGTAAAAGGCAAAGGGCTAAGGTTAAGTTCATCCCTCCTCCACGACCCCCAATCCTCAGAGAAAAGCGGCCACATCCAGTGTGTTACATCTCTCCAACCGAGCTCACCAGCTGCAGCCTCTTGCAGATATTTGTAAAGCTCTGGAAGCTCTCGTCTGAACTGTCTCTCAAAAGACGAAGGAGCAGTATAATGTACAACATACGGAGCAGCAACGACACAACTGACTTGAAATAACTCAGCAAGACTCCAACCTTCCAATGCAAAAAAGTTGATCAAAACAAAATCGCCCCCTACACTAGGTCCATCTCCAAAGATCTTTTCCACTATAGAAAGACATTCTCGTCTATGTTCCCTTACAACCCGGCTTTTCTGCATACAGAAGGATGCATAAACTGACTCATCACTCTCATTACCCTCTGGAGGTGATAAGACAGGCGGTGAAGAAACCGGCCTGTATTTAACATCTCGTTCCACCAAACGTGCACCTAAGTCTTGATGAGCAGAATGACTGATAAAAAACACATCATAATTCTGCTGATCACACGAAAAAGCCGCAGCTAGGGCAGCAATGGGATACACATCCCCCTTTGTCCCAAAGGCCATAAAGGCAGCCACAGGCCTGCTTCTCTCCGTGTCCATATCCATCCTAAATCTTCAATCAGAAGCTAAATATTTCAGATTGTATATTCTTCAAAGTGCATAATTATCCAATCAAGTCAATCAGTAAAGAAAGCGAAAGGGGTTCAATTACAGCAACAACAATGCAATGATTTGGGGTCGGCTAACATGAACCGTCATCGGGAATCAAAATTGAGTCCAATATTTATACTAGTACTACTTAAAGTTATGTACTCATCAATTAAATTACAGAAATTGAGCATAACAACTTAACAAGTACACTAACATAATCAATTTTTATCCCAGAACATCATTAATTAAACCCACTTCCAAAATACAGCCAAAAAAACCAAATGACCAAAAATATTAACTCCCCAAATTTCAATCAGAAAAAACAAAAATTGAGAACTTAGTAAAAGTTCACATACCTCAGTAAATAATTCTTCCAGACATATTTGCCTTTGCTGTATCTTCTTGAGGAAGAATACAAGAAAGAACAAACACTCCAATATATTATTGGGCCGTAACATTTGGGCCATAATATTTTGGGCCTTAACTTTTGGGCTTTTATTTTTTTAACATAAAGGTCCAACCTTTATACGTATCGTAACCTTTACAAATTCATCTGATAATTGTTCCCTCCAAAAAAAAAAAGCAACACAAATTCTATCTAACGGCTACTTTTACTGATGAATGAAGACATTGAATTCAGCCGTGAGAAGCTTCATCTACACGGTTTCGTCGAACCATTGTGCGGTGATCAAATCAGGGATACTTAGTATTAATGTATACATTGGGAATAATATTATTACACGGTACGCTAAATGTGGGCAGTTGGGGCTTGCCCGCCAAGTGTTTGATGAAATGCCTCGTAGAGATACCGTTACTTGGAACGCTATTATTACCGGGTACGTGAACTGCGGCGGGTACGGGACCACGTGGGATTTGTTTAATTGGATGAGACGGTGTGATTTCGCGGTTGATGAGTATAGTTTTGGTAGTCTTTTAAAGGGTGCTGCATATAATGGTGAGATTTTTAGAGGGGAGCAATTGCATTGTCTGGTCTACAAGGCGGGTTTTTTGGCGGATGTGGTTACGAGTAGTTCGCTTTTAGATATGTATGCTAAGTGTGGGAGGGTTTGTGATGCGTACATGGTGTTTAAGATGATGCCGGAGCGTAATACTGTCTCTTGGAATGCTATGATTGCAGGGTTTGTGGTTAAGGATGATTTTGATACCGCGTTTAGGCTTTTGGATGAGATGGAAAAAGCGGGTGAGAGTTTACAAGACGGAACTGTTGCTCCGTTCTTAACAATGCTTAATGCTCCCGAGTTTTTGAAGTTGACAATGCAACTCCATGGGAAGATAGTTAAGAATGGGTTGGCTCATAATAATATTGTGTGCAATGCTCTCCTCACGTCGTATGCTGAGGGCATGTCATTGGAAGATGCGGAAAAGGTATTCAATGGTACTACGGATGCTCATGATTCAGTAACTTGGAATTCCATGTTAGGGGCGTATCTTCTCCATCACAAGGAAAGGCGTGTTCTTGAACTGTTTCTGGATATGGAAACGTCTGGTTTTGAGCCTGATATTTATACATTCACAAGTGTGATAAGCGCGTGTTTTGATGTGGGACATCAGGTGTATGGAAAATGTTTTCATTGCTTGATAATTAAGAGGGGATTGGAGTGTTCCACAGCTATAGCCAATGCATTGATAGCTATGTATGTGAAGTTCGGTGTAAAATTTATGGGAGATGCGTTAAGATTGTTTCATCTGATAGATCGTAAAGATTCTGTTTCGTGGAATTCTGTTTTGTCGGGGTTCTCACAGTATGGAATGAGTGAAGATGCTGTAAAGTTCTTTGGAGGGATGAGATCACATGATGTAGGAATCGATCACTATTCTTTTACTGCCTCGTTGAGATCTTGTGCAGACCTAGCAGCCCTGCATTTGGGCCGTCAAGTTCATGCCCTGGCTTTAATGTCTGGTTTGCAATCAAATGAGCATGTAGCAGGCGCGTTAGTTTTCATGTATTCAAAGTGTGGGTTTCTTGACGATGCTAGGAGGTCGTTTGAAGATACCCCGAAAGACAGCCCAATTACCTGGAATTTTATCATTTTTGGGTATGCCCAGCATGGGCAAGGGAAAATTGCCCTTGAGCTATTCCATAAAATGACTGAAAGTAAAGCAAAGCTTGACCATGTAACTTTTGTAGCAGTTCTAACTGCTTGTAGCCACATGGGGTGGGTAGAGCAAGGTCGTCACATTATGAAAACCATGGAATCTGAATATGGTATTCCACCAAGAATGGAACACTATGCGTGTGCAATTGATTTGTTTGGTCGAGCTGGGCTCCTAGGTGAGGTGAAGGCTTTACTTGAATCAATGCCATTTGAGCCTGATGTAATGGTGTTGAAAACTCTTTTGGGTGCATGTAGGAGCTGTGGGGACGTTGAGTTTGCAAACCAGGTTGCAAAGCATCTGGTTGAAATTGCACCTGAAGAGCATTGCAGTTATGTTATCCTATCTGATATGTATGGGCGCGATAAGAAGTGGGAAGAGAAAGCTAGTCTGACGAGGTTGATGAGGAAAAAGGGGGTAAGAAAGGTTCCAGGCTGGAGTTGGATAGAAATCAACCATGAAGCTCATTCTTTTAATGCTGAAGACACTTCTCACCCCAATTGCAAAGAGATCTATGATGCCCTACAAGGACTCGTTGATGAGATGAGAATGCTAAAACCATCTGATTTAGGGGACTCCTCATTGGATCCTGTAGTTGATTGGTGATTTTTTGTGACAACTAATTTTTGTAGCCTTGTCATATCAGTACATGATAGGAACATGCAGTCTGTTATTCAAAGAAAAGGCTACCTTCTTAAAGCTCTTCTGAAATTCAGGGCTAATCTGGCTGAGGTTTGAAGGTATTTTATTGATTTATACTTTTGTTAATTTCTTGTTACTAGTTGGTCTCTAACATAATTATGAATACTGATTTAAAAAGGTGAATAGTACTGATATAGCTTAGGATCATTTATAAGAAACATTATAATGTTCCCTCTCAGCTAAAGTATTCCGCCTCCAATGGCTGATATAGGCATATAGCATTACAACAACAACAACATCTTTATCCCAGCGCCTTAAAGTCTCCTGCCAAAGGCGGGGTAAGGGATATAGGCATATAGCATTATGCAATTGAATTTAAATGCGCTCTGCTACTTCAGTGAGTACTGAGTAGTGACGATTACTGACGAACTATTTGTTTTGGGTGTAACCTATGACTACCTTTCTTATCATGATTTTGGTGTTAGATATTGAGGTACTGTTCTCTACTTCTCTCTCCCTTTTTTTTTTTTTGGTTTGGGTGTGTTGCTGGAGTTCATTACTGTAACAAATGCGGTAGTGTGGATCGTGACCATTGCTAGTTGCTATCTCTCAAGTCTCAACTAATTGGGACGTGTAACTGTGTAATGCCTTAAACACGAATGTGCAGCTAGAAGTAGAATGTCCACAGAGATATTTATATGAGCAAGGGCGTAGCCTGTCTCCTTATCTGAATGGGTCTAATGCTGTCGAGTAAGAACCCCTGTTCACGCGTACATTGTAGCCTCACTAGCCTGTGATGAGTTTCATTGATAATTGGGTTTACCCTTTTCTGCAATATTACTTCAGAGAGGCTAGAAGCTTGGTCATAGCACTCATAGGAGTTTCAGTAAATAAAAAGTCGGGCTGAATCGGTCTCAGGCCTCACAGGTAGAGATTTTAGCGCACATTTAACTGTTGTACTGGTCATATGAAATTACCATTATATTGTCGTACTTATGTTATTTGAGCTGGACGTTACTTTGCTTCAACTTTGATGCTTATGCCTCTAATCATACCAGACTGACTAGAAGAGGGCCACTGAAGTTTGACAGTTCTAGAAAAATATGCATCTTAGCCATCTATGTTAACAAGATACAGTTTAATTTCAATATCTTTGCAGTTTGTTGATCTCAGGCAGTCTGACTGATCAATATCATCGACGTTCTGAGGTGCTTGCCCCGATATATGCTTGCCTATTGTCTCCATAGAATTGCCTTCTTGAGCATTCATTCTTTAATCTCTATGTAGGAGTATCAAGGATAAAGCATTATGTTAACCAAAGTTTCAACAATATTCTGCTGTAAGTGAATGACAGGTTCATTTAACAAATCAATTGAAAGAATGTAACAAGTTGTTCAATCAGAAGCATTCGTCATCAGTCTGTAAGCAATGTCTTTGCTAATTAACTGTCCTTTTTGCGATCATCGTCTTTGATTCACCACGTTATTGATGCTTATCTGTGTCACTTGTTGTAAGGGATAGCCCATGGCTAACCCGGCATACGCAGTTGAGCACTTCACTGCAGGAAAATCGACATTCGAACTGTGATTTCGACTTAACGGAGCAAAAATCTGTCAACATATGTTCAAACTCTGTTATAGAATTAACGAATGATGAGTGATTTAAACCTTTTACCTACTAAGAGTTTGGTAGTGGAAAGGCAATTATTAGTAATGAAATTGCAAGAAAATGGGTTTGAAGGACCCATGTAAGACTTGGGTAACGTGTGTAGATTACACTTCCTAAGTTGTTAAAACATCAATCAATTTCCTCTCGTTAGTATCATTAATATGTTTTTGTCGTTTTTAATTTAATTAGACGAAGCAATTATCAGCAATCTGACCTCTCTTCCTTCCTCAGCCATATAGAACTCGGCATTTGCTTATCAAACAAGATTCCGAATTATAGGAATCCAGCTATATAATTGCGGGCTACTATCAAACAAGATTCCACGCCCTTTCTTTTCCTTTTCTTCTGTTCGGAATAAGATTCCAGACATAATTTTTTTTTTTTTTGGAGTAGGTATACTAATGCCTTTGTTTGATAGAATTTAGTAAAAGTATTCAGCTCAGTTTAGAGTCATTCAAATCAAGTCAGGTTGGAGTCATTCGAATAAGATCAGATCTGAAAAGAAATATTCGAATAACTATCAATGTATTTGATCTATAGTTGATCTAATTCGTTCAATTCAACCAATTCAGATCATTTCAGAGTCATTCAAAGCATATCAAGTCAGTTCAGTAAGATGCAAATCCTATCAAACGGGGCCTAATACCGCATACCCAATTATTTTCATTGTCTTTCAATATATTAACGTTTATTTTGAATAAATATGAGAAAACCAAATAATATAAAGTGTTTTGTCGAGAAAAATATTATCTATATCGTATATATACACTCACATTTAGAGTCATTCTATAACGAACATCTAAATTGTCTCGTCACTTGTTGCGATCGCGATGCAAAAAAAGGACGTCACCACTCACCATCTTAATTGCATAAGCCGCACATTCTAAGATGAAAGTTTACTTATCAGTCTTCACATACATGATGCACCAAGTTACACCCACGCATGATCTTTTCGATTCTAGTCTTGAGGAACACACTACTTTTGTCCAAATATGTTTGTCCATTAATCACTGTGCGCTTTTTTTTTTGGCAAAAATAGTTGAATCGATCTCTTGCTAATTTAATGGCGTGAGTCCACACTCTATAGCTAGCATTGTATAACACCTAGTATTTTATACTTTTAGGAAACAAAAGAGAGGGAAGTCATCTCTTCCTAAACAATAAATAATAACGGTGTAGTAGTGGAAGTTAATAAAATTAATAAATGAAGTGTAATATGCAAAATTTCACGAAATCGAATCTATTGAGTGTGACCGTTACATACTAATTATCTTGTATACAACGATACGAATATACGATCATCAATTGAATCTTTATAATAGTGTTCCAGCGTCTCAAATCTCACCGTGATATCCAAGTTATTATTGATGTACATGATGTGAAATTCAATAACAACATTTTTAACTTATTGTATAATGCGATTGCACCTACCATGTGATTAAAATTAAAATGAACATTATCATAAAACCAGTAGCGTATACTCAGTATTCACTAGTGGCCCGTGGACCCAAAATGTCTGAAATATATTCCATACGAATTAGAGAGGCGTGGAAAGGAGAAATAATGTTAATGGTGGATGCAAATTATTAATGTTAAACCAATCACACACACTATAGCGATACTTTACAAGTTTACAAGGTCAAGGAACATTGAAACGTGTATGCTTAATTTTATTTGTTAGAGCATTCCTTAATTATCAATGCGTGACTCATGAATCATGATGCATAACCAATCATATGAGGATCAAATTAAATTAAGCTAATTGCTTCGCTAGGAAGTTTGCAGACAAAAGTTGAGAGAGTTCTTACTTAGCAACTTAAGTAAATATTGCACCCAAACTATAAACTGATGGTGATGCGAAATAACGATTTGCACAATCATATTCATATCTTACATTTCAATATTAATTTCCAAGGTTGTCCACCATTTTAAGGAATTCGACATAGCAAATTAATATTGAACAATGATCGAACACAACTAAACATATATTGATTTGATATCAAATTAAACTCTATCCACTATATATATCCAACAGTAATGGCGCTCGATCATACACTCGTGTTAGAATATATAGTAACCAATAAGCTAATTAAGTAATCAAATTAAGCATTTAGACCAATATGTTAGAGTACAGTACACATTGTATTTGCATAGCTAGCCCTTCCGTTTGTCATTAATACTTCTTTTCTTTAAATGCCCTTTGTCATTAGTACTTTTACTTGTATTATCTCAGTGCGGATCACCGGTCTCATTTTCCTTTCACACTCTATGTACCACTCTAATCACATTCTAGCATTCCATAAATTTTTCCAAATAAACATATCTTTAAAAATTAAATTAATGGATGTATTGTAAATTAAATACTATACTCTCATTTACTCCGTAATATAAGGAATTAATTATTTCTTAGTAAATTTGAACATGATAATATGTACTTGGAAATTAAATACGTTATTTCCTATTTACTAATGACATGCATAGGAAAAGTGATATGCATACAAATACAATGAACCTACATTGAACATAAAATGTATACTCTTAACACAATAGATTAATTAAAGCTAATGATGTTGTTTAGACCAATGTTTAACCCCAAATTAAAAGAAAGAGGAAGGAAGCCCGTTTCTGTCTTATTCCTTCTAAACAATAATTAGTGGAATAAATCCGTGTCTTTAATCATAATGACACCAAAAAAGAAATTAGTCAAAAAATTTATAGTGGAGTCCCTACCTTAATCATAGTACAACATTTTCATGTACTATTAGTAATTAAGTGGGTAGTGAGGGTTGACGTGTAAATATGAAATTCTGTTATTTTTGCACAATAATACTTCATTTCTAACCTTATAAATATGGCCTATTATGTGGTGCCATTTTGCCATAACTCTATTGAAGTCCAAAAAAAAAAAAAACACAAATAAAAAAAATGACCAACAATTTTACAAACAAGTTGTTGTTGGTTTTCTTGAGTTGCATAGTTGTACTTAGTAAAAATTCGTTTTTACTTACGAAGGCAAAACATGATTATGATAATAATGATGAATATTATTCTACCCACACTGTTCAAGTTAGCTCTCTTCTCCCCTCCTCTGCTCAACACTCATCGTCCTGCAACGACTCTCCTTCTTCCAAAGGTTAGCCATTATTATTCTTCAATCTCAAGCTACTTTCTCGATTGCTTTCGCGGTAATACTTGTGAATTGTGGTGTCTTCTACCAGTCTATATATGTATGTATGATTGAAATTAAATTAAACCAAGTTATATATTGATACTAAGAATTTCTGATTATTATACGTTTTGTGGAGTAATTAATATTGATTTATATTAAAAATTGTTTATCTGCGATTATAGTAAAACTTTGCTGCGATAGTAAAATTCATGGTACGACTATATATATAACTTTATTATATTAAAGTTAAACTTAAAGAGTAAGAACGTAAGATGTATGTATGTGGTAGATGTTGACAACTTTGTCAAGGAACTTCTTGCAATTGTTTACGTAAAGTTAGATGGGTTCACTGATTAGTATGTTGTTTGTTTGTGCATCATCTTATTTTTGCCTCTTTTATCAAGTATTTTGGTCTTTTGGATGAGTACGTAGCTAAGGGCTCGTTCGGTATCACTGCTGTTTTCAGTTTTTGGTTTTTTTTTTTGTGTAAAAAGTTTAGTTAAATAAGTTGCAAAATTAACTTTAAATTGTTTGAGCCTATAATTGTCATATGGAAAATGAAAACTGAAAACTGAAAACCACTTTTTCTGGTTTTCAAAAATGGGACTTTGGTTTAAAAAAAAACTGAAAACTGAAATCAAAAAACGATACCAAACAGGCCCATGCTTGTTTTCTAGCTGAAGTTTTCTTTTTTTCACTATACAAGTACAAGTAGTATTTTAATTACGGAGCAGTACCTAACATCGTCTTCATCCTTCAATTCTTAATAATAATGAAAGTTTCGAAAGTGTGACAAAGATGATATATATACGCGATTAGTGACATGTAATGATCTTGTGTTTCATGAAATTGAGAAAATATATATATATATCTCGATTTTTGACGTCGTCGTATGTATAATTGTACGTGTAGTTCTTAAAATGAAATACATGTACAAAAAATATAACAAGATTGAGGACTAATTAATTACTATGATGATCACACTCCTACTTTAATTAAAGTCCACTATGGTCTTTAAATAAATGTTATATTATTTTCTCATTGGAGTACTAATAATCACAAAAACTTTAGATAAAGCCAATAATAAACCAGTGGAATCTCGGTATTATGGACATGGCCAACCTGTTCATCATTTATCCACAAGTAAAAGCATCAACTCTTTCACTTTCGATCCCATGTACTGTATTATTTCCCTACTTTAATTATATATTCTGCTTGCTGATGAGGAATAATTCCTCTACTACTCACTACCGACGGTCCAAATAATTCATCATACTAGTATATGATAATATATATAGATCAGTTTATGGGCTATATATCATGCATTCTCAAACATTTGCTTGCATAAATCTTACGAAGTAGTATATATTGAAGAAAGTTAAGGTTACGTCAATAAGATTATCACTTCATGAAAATTTTGAGAGGATACATACGTGATCCGCGAATAATAATTAAGCATTATTTAAAAGTTGTAATTTGAAAATTGATCCATATATATGAGAACCTTAAAGTATATAACGCGATAGATAATACAATCTTGTTGTAACGAGCTAGCATTACACTAATTTCATCTTAATTAAGCTCCTAGTAAGTGCGAGTAATACATTAGATTTACCCATTAGAATCATATCATAATATTTTTTTTGTTACAATATTTATATCGTAGTGACATAGTCCATGCATTATATATTTATTATATGATTAATAAGTATGTTAGTTTATTTAATAATCTTTGGTGGGTGAGTGGTATATGTCACAAACTCACAATTAGTCCATCACATATATAATCAACAACACGTACAATAATCAAGGGGCTTCTTGTGGGCAAATGCTAACCCTCTGTTACTCTACTTATTTATAGCGCTTTCACAAATTGTTTTCGCAACATCATATCATATCACGTATCAGTCGCTTATTAATTAAATTAGCGTGCATGTACCACTTTTATTGCTTTGATGGATAGTTGTAGACTTGTAGCTCAAATACTAATCAACTATTTGAGTACACACTACTATACATCTTCCTCGTTACTCATATGACGTACGAAGAGATAAAATTTATAACGATAATGATAAGACTGGCTTCACTCTCTACGTCAATTGTTATACACATTATTCATAACCTCCTTGACAAGTGAAAAGTAAATGATCATTGTTAACATATCGATTGAATTTAATTAAATACTAATACTTAAGTAATATCGACGCTGAAACAATGTACGCATGATTTTTACTTGTTGACCGAATTTTGTACACAAGATACAACTATTTACTTGGTGACCCGTACCATTTATTACTACTTCCTCTATTTTATTCAATTATTTACGTTTACCCGAGTTTTATGAGGAGAACCCAAACCCAACGTAAATAACTGAATGAAATAGAGTGGGTACATACAAGGTCAAAGTGTTGACAAAGGTCAATTATTATATTTGTTGTGGACTTTTGAAAGTATAAAATGTTGACTTTTTGTTTTTTGTTTGCGTAAAAAAAATCAGCAAGTAGTAGGGGGCCCAATTCTCTACAAGTGAGCCACAAACATGGGCCATGCTCTCCATTGGTCTCCGAAATGACGAGCCGCCTAACCCACGAGGAGATTCTAGAACACGACAAAGAGCGAGTTGACTCTTTAAGGAGCCGAGTCAACCCGGATTTGGCTCAGGTTGACAAGGTCCGACCCGTTAAACAGAAAGCGGTGGTCTTGCCTGCAAAGTCCGGGAGCACAATCGGGTCGGGTAATTACATTGTCACGGTTGGTCTTGGTACTCCTAAAAAGGACCTCTCCCTTATTTTTGACACAGGTAGGCTATTTATAATATTTCGTAACTCGCTTGTTTATTTATGTGTCTGTCTAGTTTTGTATAGAGTTGATGCATCATCGAATCATATATCGTACTTTTTTCAGTCAAATGAATTACGTAAAATAGTTCCAGTTTAATTTCATCCTGATCACTAATTTTTATTTTAGTCGATTGTGACCATTTTATAAAAATGTATATAATAGTGAAGAAGTACTCCGTAATGAACTCTACACATGATAATATGATATGATGTTATTGATGTATGTCTATTTGTCTAAGTGTCTAACTACATTATTGGTACAAAATTTATTAGGTAGCGATTTTACGTGGACGCAATGTGCACCATGCGCAAAGAGTTGCTACAAGCAACAAGATCCTGTATTCAGCCCGTCAGAATCATCAACATACACCAACATTACGTGCTCGTCGCAACTGTGCTCGGAAGTGAGTGAGGCGACGAGCGCAGCCCCGGGGTGCTCGTCGTCGACGTGCGTCTACGGGATTCAATATGGGGACTCGTCCTTTTCAGTTGGGTTCTTTGCCAAGGACACACTTACTTTAGGCCCCGGTGCTAGTGTACCCGACTTCTATTTCGGGTGCGGTGAGAATAACCAAGGCCTTTTTGGTGGGTCTGCTGGGCTTTTTGGGCTTGGTAGGAATAAATTGTCCGCTGTGTCTCAAAGTGCTTCCAAATTTGGCAACTATTTCTCCTATTGTTTACCTTCCAAGGCTAGCTCTACTGGACACCTTACCTTTGGTAAAGGGGGCACCGTAAGTTTTTACTCTTTCACGTCCGAAACATTTTTAGCTTGCATGTCGTCCCTTTACATAAAGAACTACTAAAAAAAGAATGAAAAACACTTTCGAGTTACGACCCATCTAGTTAACTTCTTGAGAATGAAAATTATTTCATATCGATAGTATTTAGTGATTTGTCACAAAGTGCACTAGTGAGACACGAAATGACACATGGAGTCGAAATGTGTGCAATGTTTTGATGATGTTTGTTTAATGTAATATGTATGTGTTTGTCTACATACAGTACTCAAAGTCGATCAAGTACACATCTTTGTTATCAAGCACAGCTGGACCATCTTTCTACTACGTAGACTTCCAAGGAATAAGTGTTGGTGGCCGTAAACTAGCAATCTCCCCAACAGTGTTCTCAAGTGCTGGTGGTACGTTGATCGACTCAGGGACGGTCATAACCCGGCTTCCACCGGATGCATACACCGCGCTGCAGGGTGCCTTCAGCAAGGCCATGTCTAAGTACCCCAAGGCCCCTGCATTGTCCATCCTCGATACATGTTTCGACTTGAGTAAATACCCCACGGTCACTGTACCGAAGATTGGGCTGTTGTTTGGAGGGGGTGCTTCCCTCGACTTGCCCGCTACAGGAATCTTCTATGTCAAGGATTTGTCACAGGTTTGCTTAGCATTCGCGGGCAACGATGATGCAGGGGATATGGGAATTATAGGAAATGTACAGCAGACGACATTCGATGTTGTGTATGATGTTGCTGGTGGTAAGCTTGGGTTTGGAGCTGGTGGATGTATTTAATTAGAGTAACATTTACTCAACTCAACTCAACTCAACTCCTTCTTAGGCCAATGTAGAGAGAATCTTTGCATTAGTAATCATGAATTCTTTGTTGGAAATAATGCTAAGTTAATGGGTGGTTGATTAGTGGGGCATGTTAAAGGTTAGTGGGGGTTATGAGTGATATTAAGAGGTTACTTATACCTCTTAGGATTCCCCCATAAATCCTATTAATATGCCATTATATCACCCCATTAACACTATGATTTAGCCTTTAGTAGGGGAGATTTTATCTTATAACCCCCTATTTTATTATGGCTATATATATAGGTGTGGGAAAAACATTTTAGACACCTAAGATCCCTCCTCAATGTTTCTCCATTATTCTGATCATGCTCTTGAGAGTTCCAACTCCCCGTGATTGAGCACACAACCTAGGGGAGTGCTGTGTGGCCTTGAGAACGACGTCCTTACGATTGTGCCGTGGTCGGGGCGAATTTCGTTTCTCATTCAATGATCATCGATCATGACACAACGATTAAAAATTCCTATTATCTTATAATTCCGCCCCATACAATAACCAACCTATATTTTCCAACATTCTTGTTTAATAATGACATCGATAATCAATTAAGCTTCCCCAACACACACACACACACACACACACACACACACACACATATATATATATATATATATATATATATATATATATATGAATATGAAAAGGAAGGAATTACATACGTATTTCGTACTAATTAAGCATCACACATTACACATGCGTTACTTAATTACTAGTATAATTAACTTTCCTTGTGATTCTTAATTAGATCACTAGATCAATCGATCGATCACTACCTTAGTCGTGGTGATCCTTACGCCTTATAGATATATGTTCACCTAACTGTTCTCCAAGGGTTATAGCTAGTCCCGTGAGTAAACCCTCGCCGGCGGCAGCAGCAAAAGGTATGAGAAATGCAAATTTTTTATCATTCACATTCGGAATCCTAGCTAGTTTTCCCTGGTGGCCGTGGCGAGACCGTCAGGTGACCATTATTGTTATTAGTCACACTCATTGGTGTCTTCGGTCCGTTATCTTGTAGCGAAATCTTCTGGTGATGACCATGGATAGTCACGCACACTCGGAATCCTTGTCCCGCTAGTAGAGTGGATACAACAATCGGAAGACATCATCAATACGATGCATAAAACTGAGAGTAATGTGGAGCCTTTGCATCCTCATCCTGCTGTTGTTTTTCTTTTGGTTTAATTTTGTAAGTATGTTGGATGCGACTTGTATAGATCCTTTTTATAGTCATCATATTCGATCTGAAACGTTAGCTTTATTTCACATTTGTTGCCATACTACTCTTCTTTTACTTCTATTATTACTAGTAGCTTGTCAAGTACTCTCAATTTGTTCAAGTACATGCGTTACTTAAGTTACATACTCGAATCTCTTGTGGGGAAGCTAAGGAGGTGCATCACTGCATGTTGCATTGTTGGGGGGATTAAGTTTAATTAAAACCCACGTGTCTGGTTTAATTAATCCCTGTTTCATCTTGTTACTTTTGCATATTATGTTCTTTAATTAGTGTTTAAGCTGAGTTATAGTTCCATTCTTATTATAAATAGCTAATTTAAGATACAAATTCTTGCAATGGGGTGAATAACTCTCACACTATTACATTGTCGATTGGCTGCTTCCGTAGATGTGATGTCAAATGATCTAGGACTACTCGATCACAAAATTTAATTCGTCTTGGTACAAGGCTACATATATACTCCACTCGTCAAGTTTAGAAGTAAAACGTAAATACGGAGTATTCGTTAATTTAGCTATTTTGGATTTAATATTGTATGTCTTGAGTGGTTTTAGATTTTCTTATAGGTTTCGCATTTGTAATTTTAGTCATGTTCGTAAATTGGCTTGGTGAACAATAAGGGAGGAAGAATTTGTAAGGGCAGCCATTGACGAAACACTGTCAATGGCAGGGATATATGTGTCTTTTCATGTCTGAATTGGGGGCACTTTGCATGTCACGGATAATACTACAACTTTTATCTAAAAAAAACAAGCAAATTATTATTACGTACGCTGTACGATATAATATTAACCTTGCAACACACGGGCTTAAATCTAATTCATGATAATTAATTTGTAAAATAAGAAAATGAATGGCTCTGATGTATCCGATTTCAATGGCTACCGACCCATGGTAGCTATTGTAGAATTCATTTATATTTCTGATGTAGCGAATTTTTGATACATTTATCAAGAAACAAATTAAAAAAGTTATTGAGAAAGTGGTTTGACACTATCATGACATTTTTAAAAGGAATAATAATTAATGTGTGCTAGATCACACCTATATTAACAAAAGAAAAGATCATACTCCCTCCAGAAAAGAATATAAGTCGTTCTCTTGTTTTGAAAGAGTGGTTTGACTGCCTTATACTCCCTCCGTCTTCCTTTAAATACCGCACTTTCCTTTTCGGAGTGTCTTTCTTTAAATATCTCAATTCCAAAATTCTAGATGGGGTAAGTTTTAACACTAATTCTCCTAATTTCTACACCGTATTATCTCCCAAAAAAAAAAAAAAAAAACTCCATCATCTCCAAAAATAATGAACAAATCACTCATTATTTCCAATAATAATAAACAAATCACTTATTATCTCCAATAATAATAAGCAAATAACTCATTATCTACAAAAATAATAACAAACTATACCCAATAACCCCAACAAGAGTAAACAATCCATCCCACCTTAATCCTTGTGAAAAATCATATGGGTGTTTAAAGGAAGACGGAGGAAGCATCTCTCAATATATACGGGTGAAAATTATAAAAACATATTCATGTGATAAGGTTTTTCGCTACAAATCTAGCCTGTTTGGTATCGTTTTCTCCTTTTTTGATCTGAAAACCAAAGTCACCTTTTTGAAAACATGAAAAAATTTATTTTCAATTGTCATTTTTCATTTTCTGTCTGAATATATATTATAGAAACAAATAATTTAAAGTTAATTTTTGTACCTCAATTAACTAAATTTTTTCAAAAAAAAAAAAAAAATCCAAAACTTGAAAATAATAGTGATTCTGAACAAGCCCCTAACATTATAAGTTTCATATTTTTTGTCGAAATACTTTTTCCTTAAATTAATGGTCAAACCGTCGTCTCGAGATGTGAGAAAAACTTATATACATTTTTATGGAGGGAGTACTATTTTATTTTTGGTTATAAAATATATATTTATCAAATCGTTTTATTTTTGTTCATATAAGATATCATATTATTTATTTTTTGTTACCAAAGATATCTTTTAATAAATGTTTTGTTTGACTAAAATCTGCAAAGATAACATTGGAATATATGTACAGAAAGATTTGGACATATAAGAACTTACCTCAACAATGGAACTTGGTACTCAAAACACACCAAAATTTGTAATTAATTTAATATTCATATTTTGTACTTTTATACTGGGTTGAGAAATATGGTGGGACACATGTCATGAGTATACAGGTGCATGACTCTCTTCCTGTAGTTTTCTCTACTCTATCCTGACGAATTGAGTTCATTTATGCGAACTGGGTTCGTGCTTCAGTGAACGAACGTGGCAATGCAATGGACGAACAAACGTTAAGGGGTTCGTATTGATAAACTCAAGAAATAAAAACTATCATTGTGCTTGCTCTAACAATAAATAATGAGTAAATGTAAATAGCTTTATTACATTAATTAAATTATTAACTAACTAATGAAATCCGATCCCTTACCGTATTATAATCCAAGTAAGCTAAGTGATACTCCATTCATCAAGGCCGAGTTTATCCTTGTTTGGGCGCAAAATCATGCATAAGTTTTCCTAAGGGCATGATCACAATACTACTTCGAACAACATGAATTCCATCGGACCAAACTAAGCTCCCGAACACATAATCAGTCGGAAGCTTCTTACGATCCGACGTGAACGTGAGCTTGTATTTGATAACTTGATTCAAAGCAGAAAACGTCATAGTTTTAGGTTCAACGACGATTGAAACGCCGGGAGGCGGATTAACACGTGCAGTATACGTGCCGGGAGGTCCAACATTTTTCAAGTTTCGAGTAATTGTAGCGTTACCGGCGTAATCATAAATGCCGATGGAGGGATGATTGAAGTCCCAAAGTTCCCTAGATGGGGGGCATTTGTAAGGTTGTCTTGAGAACATTTCTATCATTGTCTTGTTATATTCGTCGTGTGCACATAAGAAGTTGAGGTAATCGTGGTGATTCATGTCGTAAACCAAACCCGGATCCATGGCTAGTTTCGGTCTAATATGCCCGGCACCATATGCATAGGGTGTAGCCTCCACGTTCAAGCTCTCCTCACGTATTGTCCTTCCCATATTATCTAAGGGGCTTGCTGCATACATACATATATTACAAAACTCTTCATCAACACATATCTTAATATATTATATATGTATAGAAAAGTGTCGAGTATCCAACACGACGACGTTTATTATATTTTAAGTCAGGTGCACGTTAATATGAGTATTGTACGTACCTACCTGTGGTCATGATTGCAGAACGAATTGCTGCAGTACTCCAAGAAGGATGCAATTTCTTTATAAGACCAACAATAGCAGTAACATGTAGCCATTGATGTACCGGAACTGTAATCAAACACTCCCGGCCCGGGCTTTGCAGCTAGAATCTCCACCCCAGGAGCCGTCACATCAGGCTTTATAATTAACAAACAAAATTTCAATAATTAATCAGGCTTGCAGTATTGCTAACTCAAAACTGCAAAAAAAAAAAAAAAATCTTGAATCGGAGAGAGTATATACTCCATATTACAAACCTTTAATATATGTGGAGTTATTAGGTTTGGACCTCGAGATGAGAAACCGCCCATGATTGGTGTAGGCTTTACTCCCAATTCAGTGATTGTTTTTCCGAATGACACAATGGGTGACCTGCAAATTTAATCGGACAATGCTAGAGGTCTACAGTATAGACACCAAAAAATGTCTACAATCAGCAATAATTTTACTACACCATCAAAATTTTACTACCCACACAATTAATTTTACTACCTGAATTTTTCATTATAATTAATTTTACTGTTCTGATCTCAATTTTACTACTAACTCAATTTTACATTGTAGACAAATTAATTGTGTCTACACTGTAGACCTCTAGCAATTTGCAATTTAATTTACCAAATAATCAACGATAATTCAATTAATTTTTAAGTACGGAAAAACGTACGTACATATCTATTACGACATATTAACACCAAAATTATCGATCAACACTCTACCAGAGCCTAGAGGTTGATGCTTGAGTCGAGTTTGAGTAACGACATATATAGCATAGGTGATTGAAGAAGGAACACTAATTAGCGCAATCAAAGTAATTAATAATACCTAGTAGAATTGATATAAGTAAAGAGGGTGAGGCTGTCATTGTAGGAGATGATTGAAGTTGGTATTGCAAGACCGGAGACGGATACACGGGTTGACCCGAGAACTTGATTATTTGCCAAAACCAACCCAACAGCCCCAGCTTCAACTGCAGCCGCAACCTTTTCAAGTATACTCACAGAAACTTCAGTTAGAAGGCATGTCAAAATCTTCCCCTTCACTTTTGCGGCATCCAAACTTCCACGCTTACAATGGGAACTGACACACATACATGCAAGTCATCATACATACATTATTCTCGTCGTAATTAATGATATTATTATGCCAATTTACAGATTACGACTTACACAAAACAAATAAAAATTACAGTAACTTACGCAGCTGAGATGTTAGCACCAACAATTCCAGCGTCTGCGCCATTTACTAATGGTAAAAATTTATCCGTAATTTCATAGGAATCACTTGCGCCCTGCATCAACCCCATTGAAAGAGATGAACAATCGTCCCATTGAAAGAGATGAACAATCGTATTAATTTCTAATAACCTTACTTGAGCATCCTTTTTTCCAAGCATTTACCCTATTGTTTTTTTTTAATAACTACCAATAAGTCGACCCTGATGGGAATAAGACGGTTTCTGAAAACTGTGTGCGTGATGAGACCCCACTAGAGATGGTCTAAATAATACGGTCCCACTAGAGATGGTCTATATATATATATATATATACTCAGTAAATAATAAGTAGGTATGTATTATGTATATATGTACCTTAATATTTAGCTTGTTTCCAAGGAGAAGATTGTTCAAAAATTGGCGGTCCATGGAAGACGCAGCTACAGTGAGCAGCCAGGGGGCAACATTTTTAAGAGAACCAGGACGTGGTCCGTCATTTCCAGCAGCCGCAACGACGGAAATACCATTCATCACAGCATGGAAGCTCCCAATTGCAATAGCATCCATGAAATAGTGTCTTGTCCCAGGTAAGCTTACAGACAAGTTAATAACATCAACACCGTCCACAATGGCGGCTTCAATGGCCGCCAAGATATCGATATCTGGACATCCGATACCATCTCCAGGTTTTTGACTTGGTCGTATCCAACAAGCCTTGTAACACACTAAACGTGCCCTTGCTGCTCCACCTTTAGCTATTCCGTCACCCAAACCACTATCACTAAAAATTGGAACAAAGTTACCAGCCACGGTGGCTGCGACGTGCGTACCATGCCCCGCCGTGTCCATAGGGCTCAACGTCTCATTCGAGGTTTTATTTATCGACTTAAGATGCTGTTCGTTTCCTTTGTGGAAGTACCGTCCTCCTATTAATTTCCTACATATATATGTAATACATACATAATTACATATACAAGCTAATAATAAGCTCCAATAATTTCAAAAGACTGCATGCTATGATATGCTTTGTAAAACTACATGCATACATGCATGGAACTACTCTACTCAGATCTAGCTTTAATTTGTTAATTGAATGCTGAAATAGCACTTGTATAATAGTTGCTCTAAGCTGAAATGATAGCTGTAAACAGTATAAGTAGGTAGTCCGTACCCTAATTATTATTTACCAAAGGTACTCATTCGAGTGGCCGCTCAAAAAGCTCAAGTTAATGACTTGTATGATTCAAATACTCTCTTTTTTGGGGGTTTGATTCGGTTGGTCTAATATGAATTATTATTAGTTAATACTGATGTATTTGTTAAAAGATTACGATTTGAAGTTACCTGAATTCATTGAAATTGTATTTAAATTGAAACATATAGAGCCCTAATTAACCTCGTGCAAGTCTAAAAGTAAACAAGTACCTATTGCAATGAAAACTTTTGTCATTTTGATTTTCACAAGAACCCTTGAATTTCTTTGGAGCAGGTCCGAAGCCCTCGTCCGCAAAACTCTTCGAGTTCGGATAAATACCTGTTCACAATCATCACTACATTTCAAAAAAAGTAAATAAAATGGGAAGAAACATATATAGATCGATCAAAATGATCGAATAATAATTCAGTTGTATAAAACTATAGTACATGCATGCTAATTTGAAGTATTCCACTGGTCAAATACATGTTCACAATCATTTCTGTTTGTTATGTATGTTGGAATTTTCCGTTGGAAAACTCGTTTAGATCAAAATGAATTGTTCATTTATTTATTAAAAACGACTAATTAACACGTACGATACACACTTTAATTTGAAGCGCGTTTAACTACAAATTCCATTGGGCTGATCTGATCTTCAGCATGAACCTCTTTACTCGATCAAAATCTATAAAGATGATAACACTCTGCTAGCAAAAGCTTACCGCTGTCAATGACACCTACGATCAAATCTTCTCCCAAGTTTGCTTTATTCCATAAGGACTCTTGAGCATGAACCTCTTTACTACTCTTGGCTTCGAATCCCAGAAATTCCCATGACCGAGTTGTTTTCACATGACCATGTACACTTTCAAAAACGATACAACATCAGGATGCTCTACACATAAATAAACATCAAATGAAAATTAACGTCATGAATTTATTTCAAAACTAAATTAAATAAAGGAGTAGCGACCAAGATCTATTTGAGTAAAGTCTTTTTATCTTTTTATAAGATAGTCACACGCTAACTTATTATGACATACTTTTAAGCTCGTTTGCCTCATCGTCCTCCAAAACCGCAGCGAACCCATTAAAGATTTTGTTGTAAGAGTAGATCAGCTTTTCGGAAGGTTTGGAACTGTTCTTTCATTGATAAATTAATTAATTAGGGACGGCACAATTCAATGTAATTAAGTTTGTATGCACATCGATCACTCTAATAATGTTGAAATAATATGTAGGCGATCGATAATTATTAGTGCTTACCTAGGTGACACAGAGGAGAGCATTTCATGGTGTTTTCTTGTCACATCCTCAGGTTCACCTAGCAATCGTGGCTCGCCTCGATGCGATCCTAAGTATACTACATAAGCCTGCACAAATAAATCAAATGAATTTAAGAACAATTTCACAAACTAGCTATGATTTATTACTTAAAATTTGAGTTGAAGTTCGACGTTTCAATCTTAATTGTAAATGGATCGACAATTGAAGATACTTGGTAAATAATCGTCAAGTTACAAGCTTCATATCTTGATAACTGTTAGATCTTTATGAAAATATAACTCATTACTGGTGACAATTTAAAAAAAAAAAAAAAACACAGAACAAAAACATTAACGATTTAGGGAAACGTATATGTAGATCGAGAGCATTATCACAAGTATTATCTGACCTTTGGAACGGCGGAGACATGATGTCTTTGGAGTAATGGCACGATGAAAAGACTCGATAGAAGGCATTGTGTAAGGATGGACAACCTCATTCTATTGCATGCACGCAGAGATAGATGTAGATCAGATCAGACACTCCAAATTAAAGTACTTGAATATTTCAAGGTTGTTTTTTCTAAAATTTCTAATTTGCACGTTGCGTCAACATACAATGTGTATTTATAGAGTTTATTGATTTTCATGCATGTAATTCGTCTAGCTATGTGTTGATCAGCATTTTTAGGCGTTTTATACTACAATATGTCTTTTTTTTTTTTGTTGTTGTTGTTGCATGCTTTGATTTGTTAACTTCCACAAACTTTTCTGACTCTTTCATTTTGTATCAAATTAAACTTTTTGTCTACATTTATATATTGCACCATTTTTTTCAATCTCCACTAGTTTCATTATTGACACTATTGTAATGTGTTGATTATGATTATTGATCAAATTATTTAAAGTAAATTTAAAATGCGCATATAATAATGTCATAATAGATCCATATGTACCAATTCAACAAATGGAGTTTATATAATAGCTGAAATAATTCGACTATATTATAGTACATTCTTTGTTTTTTATAGTGTCATTCTGAATAAAAAAAATGAATTTTCACGCACACTACCATTGTACATGATAAGATTTTTACCACACAGAGTTTACATACTAAACAACCTTATAACACAAATGACGATGTCGTAAGTCAAATTAAATTGAGTTACAAAGTGGATTAGTCTAAACCAACTACAACTTATTAGACCCTTTTATTAGCAATCATGTTTTATTAAATCATTAATATTTCCTTTAACACTATCTAATTTTCTAAAGAACACTACTGTATGCTCTAGCAAATAAGTTATCCAGCAACATATTTCGTCATCGGTCCAATTACAAGACTCACTAAAGCCCATCGTAGGCCTAAGATGCCAATTTTGACTTTAAAGCCTAAACCCGCAAGTTGGGCCGAATTAGAGTTGCATAATCGAGTTTATAGGTGAAATCGTCAAAATCTTAATTCTTTTTACAAATTGACAAACAAAGGTAGAGAAAAAACGCAAATTGAATTCCAAAGTAAGTAATACTCGATACTCCTATTACTCCTTCGGTTCCCTTCAACACACGTTTTGTTTATATCGTTCTCTCGATTGTTAACGTTTTTAACTCCGACTTACTATTTCGGTATGTCCATTCATTTTTTACGCCCGTTCAAACATTTGGCCACCCTTAAAAGTATAGAGCTGTCACAACTGGGAACCTTCCCTTGGCATGTAGGGACTGTAGGAGAGAGCATGTATCTTATAAGTTACGACTTAACAAAGTGTGTCACTCGTGACAGCAAAGCTACAGAAGAGAATTTCTTAGAGAGAGAAAGATAAGACTCTCTTAAAAATATTAAAAAAATAAAATAAAAAAATGTGCACGACCACGCCCAACACCTGCTCCACCGCCACCGCCGCCGCGACAACAACCGCAGCCGACGGTGCGATGGCGTCAGACAGTGGTGATTGGAGAGAGGAGACGGTGAACAGCGGATCGCTTCGCCACGTGGAACTGAACGGATCGAACGGCTGGGCGTCGCCGCCGGGGGACTTGTTCAACCTCCGATCGGAAGGTTACTTGTTGAAGAAGACAAAGTGTCCGGCCGGTGAGTATTTGTTGAAGCCGACCGCCGTTGACTGGCTGAGGTCGCCGGCGAAGTTGGAGCACGTGCTGTCACGTGCCGATAACCGTGTTATGCACGTGCTCAGAGGCCGGCACGCGCGTGGGGAGTTTCTTAAGAGTTTCGTCTTCGCCGTTAATCTCCAAGTTCCAGGTTTGTTTTTGTGTTTCGTGTTGTTGACTCTTTTCACTTCAAATTTAATTAATTAATCATAATTAGCTAAAAAAAAGGTGAAAGTTTGTTTATTTTTTGTTGATTCTTATGAAATTAGGTGAAATTTGATTGATTTTGTTCAATTTGACTATTTTTGTTGACTAATTTTATAAATAGTATTGTACGGAGTAATTCAATTGGGAAAATTTGTTGGATATTGACTAGTTGCTAATTTTGGTTATAATGATTGCGGTTGAAATTAAGCAAAGATAGAAATTTGTAGATGTAGTATTACAGTTTGAACATATATGACGGAGAAATCAAGGATTGTGTGGATTGAGTTGTGAAAAGAGTAAACTTTACGCATGGGATTAGAGGAAGGATTGTGTGGTGACGGAGGAATTCAAATTTCGATATTCGTTGCGCATTTGGTAGTATATATGTTAATGATAGTACATTGAGGTGGAAGCAAGGATTGACTCGGTTGTTGCTCGAATAAATTGAGAACTTAACAAGTGTTTGGGTGAGGGGAATCATGTTAGAACTTGAGAAGTGTTGTTATTAGGTAACGATTGAGGGATTTTTCGATTGATGATTTGAGGTTGAGACTTGAATTGTGTATTAATTAAGTGCATGACAATTGAAAAGAGTGAAGCTTTTGAATTGGGAGTCCATGTTATCTTGAGGAATTAGGGAGTTTAGCTTGATTTATACGGTCTGTGATTGCGCCACCCCCTTGTATCTAAAGGCGCCCTCTAGGCACGAGGAGTAGACTCGGCGCTAGGATATATTCAGAGTATCAACGCTCTACTTACATTTCTTGTTGTTTGTCCAATACTACTTCAATCCCTCCCTTGGTCTTCTCTCGGCAATGATATCTGTCTTTAAAATGTGCATTGTGAAATTAACCCTTCTATTGTACAAAAGGCAAAACAAAATAGTCAAGCAAAGAACTCTGTTATTCGACCCCCCAAAAAAGAAAAGAAAAAAAGAAGAGAAGAACTCGATTTGAGGAAAAGTGTGCTCATTTATGAGGTGTGTAGGTTATATGCGCCGTCACCATTTGCTGTAAATCAGTCCAATTAGTAAGGGTATGCTATGTTATGTTCTTAGGGTGTTGCCTCTTTTCTTGTGTTTGCTCCACCTGCTTTTCTGGTGATGACGAGCGAATGAAAATGGATGAGGAATAAAGAGGCCAAACCAACGTAGTCTCCTTTTATAAAAAAAAAACGAAACATAGTCAAGCAAAGAACTTTATTTGAGGAAATTCTGCATGCCTTTGAGTTGCGCAGCTTGTATGCGCTGTTACCATTGCTGTAATGTCCGTCATCACTCAATCAGTAAGGGTCAGGGGTTGCCTCTTTACTTCTGTTTGTTCCACCAGCTTCTCTGGTGATTATGATTTATGAGTGGGAATAAAAATGGCTGACGGAAATGTGACCTGTTGCTTTCGAACCGATGAGGACAATTTAAACTCAACTATGCACAAATGCTTTGCCTTCGTAATTTGCTACTCATGTCTGAACTAGCCTTTGAAGTAATTTATTACTGTTAAATGCAGGGAGGGAGCATCACAGTGCAGTCTTCTACTTTTCGACAGACGAACCCATCCAACCAGGCTCATTGTTGGACCGTTTCATAAATGGAGATGATGCATTCCGGAACAGCCGGTTGAAGCTGGTAAATCGGATAGTGAAGGGGCCATGGATAGTAAAAACGGCTGTCGGTAACTATAGTGCTTGTTTATTAGGAAAGGCGCTTACTTGCCGATACCATAGGGGTCCAAATTACTTGGAAGTCGATGTAGACTTATCAAGCTCAAAGATTGCTGGTGCAATGGTTCATCTGGCTCTTGGTTACGTGACCAACGTGTCAATTGACATGGGATTTCTCGTGGAGGGTCAAAGCGAGGATGAATTGCCGGAGAAACTGATTGGAGCAGTCAGGATTTGTCAAATGGAGATGAAATCAGCTACTTTCATGGACTCTAGCGCAGCGTCGTCTAACGTGGTGGGAATTAGTGTAGGAAAGTCTGGGTTATCTAAGGTGAATCATGTTGATGGTGAGAGTGAGAAGATCAAAAGCAGTGAACATGTTTCATGAGTTAGTTCGGGTGCGAAAAGGTTAGTTGTGGAGGGGAAGAGGATAAATGCTTTCTATTTCTTGTAATTGTTGTTGTTGATTTTCTCTCCAAATTGAGTTATAAAACACGATCTTGTGATAAAAAAAAAAGTAGATCAATATAATGTTCGTACCACTTCTCTATTCATAGCTCATTGAATTGGTCTCTGCGAAATCATTCTCTTGTTTAGAAGGTGTGGAATTTGGATTTCATACTGTCCTATTCGACTTACGAAACAGGAGCGTGGTCAAGTGTTCGATCCATTCTCGAGACGTATGAACTTGATTGAACTCGATATTGCATTCGTACGTTGATTATTAGTTTGTACTCAATGTTGTAGTTGTATGATTGATTATAGTGGCCGGGCTGCTGTCATGAGTACGGCCCGAGATAATAAGAATTGATAATATTTGACTTTAAATTCATACTAACATACCGATTTTTCTAGCGTATGCCTCAAGGAGTCGATGGCACATGTGACCATTCTACCTAAGATCGATATAACGATTAACGGTTGTTGTCCAAATAAATCAAAACAGAGAACTAAATAAGTGATTCAGAGTACGTTTGAGTGATTTAACCACATATATTGGCTAAGTTTCTTGTTTACAAACACACAAGAAAACCATTTTTTTAACAAGTGTTAGTTTACAACTTACGACCACACACACTGACACACACACACACACAAAAAAACACCTTAATTTTCGTTAATAATGAAAGAAAGCGACAAACATGGCATGGTTTGTGAATTCTGTTACTTGACTTTTACTGAAAATAGTAAATTTGACCGGAGTAAATTCTGTATGTACTTACCACAAAAAAATCAATGTGAGTTTGAGTTCACCTTTTTCACCAGTGATCGGTTTTTTTTTACTAGTAATCCAGATAAAAGAAGGAAATGGCAGAAAATCTGTTCTACAAAAGAAAGCAATTTGTATCCACCATTATTCTATCGATCATAATAGGTGGCTAACAATTCAATTTACGGGACGCTAGTAAAAGAAAGTAGAAATAATGAGGTGGAGATCACTACTTTTCAAAGGCAAGGTCCTACACCATACATTTACGCTAACTAATGTGGTGTGATAATTGTGCTACTGGACGTGGTGTATGTTCACAAGAAGAAAATTAAAGTTCCGAATTCTATTACCAAGGGCTAACCATACTATGAAATCATGTATGTAGCTCGGTTCAAATTATGATGGATCAAACCAGGTCATAGAGGGTGATTGAATTGAACCTGAATGTTGGCTATATCAAGCAATCAATCAAACAGTAAGCTTGTACTATACGCCGCTTATATGATATAATGTCACGGCAATTTGGAATTTACAGAGTTTCGAATGAATATCATCACAGTAGTGAGACTGTATGTTGATGCTATTATGCTAAGTGACTGAGTAGTCCCACCTTGATTTCTTTGTACTCGTCAGACTGCAAAACTGTCAAAACTGTTTTGTTCAGGTAGAGCAGATCTCCAAGTTCACGCAGGTTGAATCGCATTAGGATGTGGTCACGCGGATCAGTAACAAAACACAGGAGAAATCCCGGAACCAACACCGATGCCTTCTTAAGAAAGTCACAATGAGGCCACTGAGACCATGCATGATGCCTCTGTTGTGGTGCCATTCCTCTTATTCCATTCCACTGCAAAGGCCCCAATTTAACAAAAATCGATCAATATCGAAAAAATGACGTACTTGGTACTTATCTAAGGAGTTGTAAGCAGATATGGCCATCGTTTATTTACGTACCTTTTCATTATCATAACAATATGGCCATCGTTTATTCCCTACAAAGACGTTCATTTCATTCTTCGACATGTCGACTGAAACTGATACATTTGAATGCAAGAAGAAGCAAAGTTAAATTAAAGAACCGTAAGATTGAAGCATCAAGTAAAGAGGAAATTAATAATGAGATCGAATTTCGTTCAGACCTATTTTTGGCTTTCCTGGAGTCTGATATTCATCAATCATCACCCTGAGGTGGTCACACAGTACAATACCCTCACAGGCAAATGTGATATTCGGGAATTTTTCGAAGCTAGGATCCGATTCAAGTAATTCCACGGCAAATTGTTTCTGTGTAGAAGTAGTTCCTAAATTGAATAATTTCGCAAATTAAAATTTCTGTTTTATAGCGATTTTAAAAAAAAAATTGAATCGCATGTAACAAAAATTGAGTGACAACTTTGGTTAAGTCAATGCAAACATTGTGAGGATCACGTAACAGTCAAAATTATGTGACAGCTGATTTTTGGTACGTATTCAAGTTATCAAGCAAGCATACATAACGTTACGAATAGGGCAGACAAAGGGAATCCCAAATTAAATCGAGTGATAATAAATCAACACGAACGTAGGAATTAAATTTACCATAAGAAAAGAAGAGTTCGTCGAACCCATTAAGATGATGAATGGTTACGGTATCTTCATCAGGAAGATCAATAAGATTCTGAAGAATGTGATTCAAGTTAACCATCTTATTGATCATGGGTTTATTGCATTCGAAGTTGATCAAACCAGTGGCCTTCAACCACAGCTTGCTCGCTGCGCTATTATCGATGTTTCGAGCTGTAATGTCCATGCCGATTTCTTCAACTTCAATCAACCCGAACCCTTTCGGATTAAAGTGTTCTTCAGCCAGAGATTCTAGTGATTGCTTCAGTTTGATTGCTGGTTTTACTTGAAAACTGAAGCTTTTCATTGCCTTTTCTTTTGAACAAGGAATTGGGTTTTCTTTCGGAAATTCGACAAGCTCAACCGACATGTTTTCGAGCTGTTCGACGTCGAAGCCAAGGCGACAAGAGAGGAGATTTGTCAAGCAATTTCAACTTTCTTAAACTCTTTTTTTTTTCTATTATATATATGTTATGTTGTCAATCTCTTTTATTTTTTGGCAAAAATGAGCACAAAGGTTATTAGAATTGGAAAGAAACCAAATTAAATTTCTTTTTAATTGATTTGATACATAATATCTCTAATCATCATAATAATGGTGCCATAAATAAATTTATTATCACAATCACGCCAGACGCGTTTGCGCGTCATGTTAAAACCGTTTACGCTTCTTGATGTCTCGTGAAGCGATAAGGTGCAACAGTCAGTTTATATATGCGATTCTTTGGTTATTGGCTACAGAGTTGATGACACTTGATTGGTAGCATTTACTTGAGTTTGCGCTTTGAGTAATCTTTGTGCATTTAGATATTTTCATGCATGTATTGTGAAGAAAGTTGTTGTATATGTTTAGTTTATTTCCAAATAGTGTATTGTATAGAAAGTTCTAATTTAGTGTATTACCAAAGACTCAAAGTCTTTGCAGGCTACCGCGCTCGCCCGTGAGTTTACCTAGTGCACACCCAAAGGGCAGCGGTTGGGGTTCTTACGTACTCCAGAAAAAAAAAAAGAAAAAAAAAGACTCAATGCCTTGTAGTCGGCCTATATAAATGGCTAGCTTACATATATAATGATTTCCAATTATGCCCCCTCCCTTCCTTTGTCGCATGCTGCCCCTCCCTTCCTTTGCCTCTTATCAATCCTCAAATATTTCCCATATTTTGTTTTGTTATTTCAGGAAATTGACATTGACAACACATTTCTTGTTTGCATTGTGATTTCTATGCATTTAGTTTCACCTCACTTTTCAGCAAAACTTCTAACAATTTTTTTTCTGACATTGATATTCCCTATCACCACTAATCAAGGTATGTACTTAGCTAAATCTTAGCAAAATATTAACTTTGTGTTTTACCATGACATCTTAGCTTAGATCTATCTAATAATGTAATTAATCTTTGAAATAATTAAAAGGGCTTTTGGTCACCTATTAAAACTAGAATTTTGTCAGACTACACCTATTATAATTTTTTTTTGTCTAACCACACCTAATAAAATCATTTTCTTTGTTAGACTACAACTTATAAAATCATCCTCCCTATCAGAAAACTGTCCCAGAAATCAAGGGTACATCTGTGCAACGATTTCAACAGTTGAGAAAAAACAAAATGTGGGAAAAGAAGTTGACATGAGCAGAGTCATACATATTGTGATCCGTAGGTTGATCAAGCTTAAATCATTTATTTCAATCTTTGATCAATGCACTTCAAAAAGTCTGAACCCAAAATTGTAACAATATGTAGCCCAAAAAACAAATTCTTATCATTCAAGATGTGCTTAAATTCTTATCAGTAACGGAGAGACTCACACTAAGCAATAGCACAAAGACCCCCCCGTTGTAATTCAACAACGCCTTACAACGCCGCGCAATTAGCATAAACAACCTACTCAACTTAATAAAGCCCCCAAAAATTCATGATGAAATCAAAATACCCAAGAATTTCTTCAATTGCTAAAAAATTGAGGTACATACCAAATCTAATGAACCTTATGAGTCATTTTTCCTCTCACCAGGAATCTCATTACAGAAACTGTAAGATGAACAATGAATTTTACCAACTTTACCATTGTCTACCTTTCACAAAACAGCAAACCTTCCAACAAATTACACCTAGAAGTTAAAACCAACCAAAGAGTAACCCCCCTCTTCTAATACGGAAACACCAGAGAAGCTGCCTAATCTATGAGCTAAATCACAAAACCATCCCTCAATATGGTCCTTACATAATGCACATAGAAGAAGACATAGATAGTGAGATATTAGCACACCAGTCAACTTTACGTAACATTGGGCTCAACTTGCTCGCTCACCATCACTGGACAAGTAGAGCTCTTTACTCGTAAACAAGTTGAATGTCTGACACAACCAGCCATATCTTAAAATGGTGCATCTATGCATATGAAGAAGAACAAACTTTAAATTTGACAAGCCTAACCTAATTTGCAAATCGAATTTAACATCAGCACTGCTCGATAAGCCAAGAATATGCATGACAAGAAAACCAATATCCCCTTACACTAGTAGATAATGGCTTTGCTAAAACCAGAAACTAAACCCTGGAGAAGTAACAAGAGCCATTTTTTTTTTTTATGAGGTCAAACTGGGGCTATACATTCATATCAAGATCCGCGAGGGTTGTAATGCCCTCCGGAAGTCTTTTACAATGAACAAACCCGGCCACTAAGGGCACCAAGCCTAGCTAATCAACAAAGTGAGCTAATATATTGCTCTCCCGTTTAACATGAGAAATAACAAACTCGTGGAGGCTACTACCAAGATCGTTAATGTCCTCAAGGAGAAGATCATCCACCCCATAACGATCTTATTGCTTTACCAGGTAAGACTAATTTACTTATTTCGCAATCTGACCTCCCCAAACTACAGGCGAAAAGCCACAGATAGCGGTTTTTTTACCTCTTCACACGCACAGACATCACCAAAATGTTCTATCCAACTCCAACAACGGCAACAACAACAACAATAACCAAGCTTTATTCCCAAAATGATTTGGGTACGGCTAACAAAAATCATCATCCATGAACCGTCTTGTGTGCGCTATAAAATTTCAAAATCGATGTGAACCGACTCCAAATTTACAAAATGATCATTGCATTGCGATGTAGAATGAGCAGCTTAATGCTAAAACTAAGATAGTCAACGATCCAATTAAGGTTCGTAATGATAACTTAGCATAATCAAATTTGTAAATAAGCCACGAAATTAAACCGGATAATTAAGCATAATTAAACTCAAATTAGGATCAAAATCAAATTGGGAATTTCATACAACGATGGAATTACAAATTAAAAAGCAATCACTGAAAATCAAACTAATAAAAAAAGAGTATAGATTAGGCGGAAGTTACAAGAAAGAGTATTGATGAAGCATCGTCAATCAATCAATCAATCAATCAGTGTTCTTTTCTGCGGAAGGGATGAAGCTGCTGCTTCTCAGTCGCTAATCTGAAAATCCAGTAAACCTGAAACAACAAAAAAAAATAGGAAGCGTAACGAAGAAGATTAAGGAGAGAGAATCACAGTGTGCGGAGAAGGAGAGGAGAGAGAAAGTGAAAGAGAGAATTACCAGAGCAATAACATGAGCGGCGATGAGGAGGACGACGAGTAGAGGGAGTGAATCGGAAAACCATGAGCTGCTGTTGCTTGTAGAAGGTTGTTTCGCCATTGTTGTTGTGTTCAGGAGAGAGAGTGAGAGAGAAAGTCGTCACTCAATTTGAGTCATTGGAAAAGGTTATTTGATCGCCGTCAATTTTAGCGTGTCCGAGAAGTATTGCGTGTCGTGTCGTCTCTCCTGAAGTGTCGGACACTCGTAAGAGTACGGCTCGAAACTAAAGAGTCGGATACTCGGAGAGTCGGGATTAACATACTCGTCGATCGTTAGGCCGTGGAAATTCAATTAATTTTCCAACAAACCCTTATTAGTGGCCTGAATTTGTGACTACCTTTAGATGACAAAAACGAGGCTAATTTATTAAGACAAATAGTCTAGGTAAATTAAATGAGTCGTCCTCGTCGTCAAGATTATCACCGTCGCTATCTCTTGTGCATTCTTTGACTATGCAAGTACCACAAGCAGTGCACATGATTGTTAGCCAAACGTATTTTATTTGCGCTATTATGTTTTGTGAATCGGCGGTCTAATTTTTGCTCTTGCTGAAGCCGATAATCCTTAATTAGAGTAACAAGGAGGGGCACGAATGCATGGCAAGGTTTGGCTATTGTCTTGGCCCTATATAGTACTATTGTTTCTACGTCTGTTTCCATGGGAAGTTTATTTTGGAACGGAGTAGTATATTAGTACTTCTTATCTCCTATCCTCTGTCGTTGAGGAGATGCCTTTTTCCAATAATATTTGGGAGTTTATCCTGTTTGATGCCTAGAGTATTCGTTTTCATAAAATTCTTGATAATTACTTTATCTACCAAAATACTGGCTGTCCTTAGCATATTGAGCGTGGGCGTCTCGGGTGCCATCTGACTATGCCCTTCACGTCTTCAACTAAACTTGTAATAAGATCGAGATCGAGTGCTAATCATCGATTGTTTAAAGATTTGCCAGGGCACTCAAAGATTGATAATAATAATCGCGTTCCACCCTCTCAAATGACACGTTAAAACTTATAATAATGGAAGTAAATGAGCAAAATATTGAATAAAGAACATACAGCAGGAAGATGTATGTTATAACAACACTTTACTCCTGAAATTTTATAACAAAAACATTACAAGGTGAGAAAGTTTTTTTTGTTTTGTTTATATAAGGTGAGAAAGATCAGAATAGGGTTGGTCTAATAGTTAGAAGATCAACGTGGTTTGAATCCTTATATATATGCACTAATAATGTATCAAGTGGTTTGAATCAACGTGGTCTGCATTGGTCCAATAGTTACAAGCCTTATTCACTAAGATTGCGCACTGTAATTAATTATCATTGTCGAGCGAATTGGCTCTAATTAACTAATTAAACGAGCAAGGCTAAAGCCCTGTTTGATGGGACTTAATAAAAGTAATATTCAAATCAGTTTAAAATCATTTAAATCAGGTCTTGTCAGAAGTGTTCAAATAGTAATTATCAATGTATTTGGTCCAAAATTGATACTAATTCATTGAAATTCAATCAAACTTTCAACGAATTCAGATTAGATCAAATCACATAAGTGAAGAGTCATTTAAATCATATCAGGGTCATTCAGATTAATTCTGATCAGATCAGACCGGTTCAGAATGATGCAATCTTATCAAACGGAGCCTAAGGCGCTGAGCATGCATCTTAATGTTGCGGGAGTAGGGATATGAGAATTCGAACTCGAGGTATCTCCCCGGGTGTTGGATTCCTAACCAATAGACCAACCTTTTTCGGATGATAAGATGATTGTAGTTATGAAATCATTCGGTTGGTTTTGAACATTATATTATATAATATTAATTGAGAGTATTATAGTTGAGCAAGGTCCAGCCAGATGCTTTCTTGAAGAAGATGAGCCTTCCAAATTGAAATATGATGTGGTTGGGTGGATCTGTCACAACAGCCATATAAAACGTCTTCACCACCTCAAAAAGCTTCTCTAATACTTGGACATGAGGCCAGTGAATCCACAGACAATGTCTTTGCCCTTCCGACATCCCGTTTATTTCACCTGGCTGCGTCCAAATAAACACCACCACCACCAACAACAATAATTCATCGTCAGTTCTAACGTACATTATTATTGAATATTGATCGAGTGAAAAAGTAGTAAAACTTACTATGGCAAATTCCAACTCCCATATCTGAGTTCCAATTGAGATGATCACAAGCTTGTCCGTTATCTCTAGCCGAACTGATTTCATTCATATAATATGTATACCGTACATTAGATCGAGACTATATATGAGTGATAATTGAGTATATTATATTATTATTGGTTGGCTATATATATATATGTTATTGACTTACTTGATGGACTTTGTCCCTCATTTGTGAACATGAAGGGAATGATTCTCTTCAAGTCGTTGGTATATAGAGTAGCAGCAGCGCAGTAAACGATCTTGTCAGGCGGCCTTTCGAAGGTATAAGGACTCTGTTTGGGTATGTCCACATCGAAAACTATATTGGGATCATCTCCTAGATAGAATATGATAAACTCTCAGGTCGAGAAGGATCAAACTAAATACACGTACGCAAGAAGCAACCTTTGCAAATTAATACTAGTATAGAGTATACGTAGGATTCGATCAACAAGACAATAATGAAACATAATATAAAAATAAATTCATACTCATTCGGAATTATGACTTTACAAAAAGTATTAGCTTTTCGATCTTAAGTAACTCGCTAATTAAACTAATGAATGTGATTTTTGCATGCAAAATGAAGGTAAATTAAAGTAAAATTACCGAGGAAAAAGGAGAGTTTAGATGAGGCATCAACATGAAAAATGTCGATCGTAGCATCAGGACTAAAATGACGATGTTGAAGAATACGGAGAATGTCAAACAAGTTAACAAACTTGTTCTCCATAGGCTCCGAGCAGTAGAAGTCGGTCAAGGATTCGGAACCGGCATTCAAGTCCAAAAACGCCATGGTCTCCGAGCTTTGGTTGTAGGCTGTCAGCCTTAACTTAATGTCACCACGGCCGACTTCGATCATCGCTATCCCTTGTGGGTTCAAATTCGGGTCGCACAATGCTGAAATCACTTCTTTCAGTTGCCATAGTGGCTTCAGCTGTAAGCAAAAACTCATCATTGGTGGTATCTCTGACGGTGATGATTCGTGAGCGGAGGCTTCTGAGTTGTTGCTTGATTGCTTATAATGGTCCATGTATGGCTGACTCTCTCGATCTTACTTCAATTTGAAGAATCTTCTTGGGTTTGCTATGGGAGTGATGTAGTTTTTGAGAGCTGAGGGATAATATAGAGGTTCTTGAAAATGTTGTGTAGTAGTATTGATCTTATAGGTGGGATAATGGCCATGCATGCATGGAACTTTTTCATTTTCTTTAATTTAAAAGGAGAAAAATAAACTTTTTTGGCAAATTAAGATTTCATTTTCTCATATTTTTTTTTTAAGATTGATTTTTACCTTTTTTTTTTAACTAAAGGATCAGATAGTCGATCTTATTCAAATGGGATTGTGTCCACTTGTGTAGGAGTGCTGAATACACATTAATTCTGGCTCGTCAAACTTACCAAGTTAAATGAGATCACATATTTACAACTGATTATATTGTGTGAAAGATACGTATCTGAATTGGCTCTGAGTGCACATTTATGGTGTGGCGATTCAGTGTTCTGAATTGCGCGTATGACAGAATGTTATTGGGTTAATTAGAGCAGACTCATCAAATCACTTAACTTTAGAATGTTTTGGATTGTTTGCTCCCAAACACAAATGGTATAAAATCAAAAGATCGTGTTCATATGTAGTTTGGTTTAGACTCTCATGACCTGTGGGTTTTGTATGTATACAGATTTAGAAATGATGACTATTGCTAAGAAGTTGGCCCATTTGGTGACCTCCTCCAAAGGTCAATTTTAATTACTTCATCCGTTTCTTATGATTCTTTACACTTAGTCTTATTTTGCTTATTTCATTTGATATTTTACACTTTAATTTGACTGTTATACCCTTATTTCTTTACTAACCCAATGTTTAACCCACCAAATAACCTCCTAACCTATATACTAATCTACCCAATGTTTAACCCACCAAATAATCTAACCTTCAAGTGTACAACTACCACTATGTGATCAGAGTGCACTAATACACGAGCACTACAGCACTGCGTACAGGACATTACAATAGCAGGGTCCAAATGACAATTCTATACCTGTTCATATTCCAATTCCTTGTTTGGGATTGACAGTTTCACATTTCTTTCGGTTATCTCCACAGTAACTAAATGATATGAAGATAACAAGTAATGAATTAGAAAAGTATCAGTAAGTTAAAAAAAAATGTAAACAGAGTTTAAAGTCACTCAACAGAAGCTCTTCAACTTCTTGAAGAAGATTCATGGCTGTAACTGTCAGATTGAACTTTGATGCACTAAGTAAACTGGCAAATTAATAAAAACCGCACTAGTAAAGGAAGCAATGTATTTATAAATAAGTTAGTTAGCTTTATAACAGAATATTTTTCCCGCCTTTTCTATTGACAGGGGGAGTAACAGAATTCTGTTGGGAGCGCAACGTTTCTTTTTTATTTTTGCATTTCTTGGTTGAAGTGTTTGTTTTATCATCGTTCGGACTTAGAGCATTGTAGTGATGAGACGGTCTCTCCGTAAAACTATTGCACAAATAAAGTTAATCCAAGACGTACCCATAATCTCTTTATGTGTGAGTAGATGAGATTCTAAAGAGCACTCGCAATTGCCTTATAATGTAAAATAAGTTTAGAATAGATCGAGTTTTTTTTTTTAAATTTCAAGCCATGTATATGTTTTATTAGGTTAACGAGCATACCAAGGCGTCGTTTTTACGTCCTTAAGAAAACCTGTGAATCAAATACATAAGTCGCCTCTTGTTAGCCTACCTCCGGAGCTTTTGCTCACGGAGCTTTATTTTTCATTCGAGATTACAATCCGGAACTGATAGCCCTGTAGATTCGTTCCCATGGTTCGATCCTTACCAGTAAAATGCGGCGTGTTCGAATTCTGACCACAAAAAGGCATACGAACGATACAATGTACTAATACGCCCTCCGTCCGAGTTTAAATCACCATATACACAAAATACCCCTGTGTTGCGGTCTTTCGGAGAGTATACGCCTAATCGATTAATCAATGTTCCAAAAAAATTCCGTAGAAAGTTAGTTATGAGGCTTAACAAAAATTGTATGTAATTTTTTCATAATTTTGATTAACCGTTTAGCGTGTACACCCTTTCGTGATGATACATTTTTGCTATGCGATGATTAAATCCGGACGGAGGGAGCAATGCCACTAAGGCCCTGTGCGATTGGACTGCATTTTTATGATTTGATTTGAATTGAACTGATCTGATTTGGTTTGATTTGAATAAACTTGATTTGATTTGATCTGAACTGAATTAATTGATAGATTAACTGCAATTAGACGAATTAATAACTAAAAATAGACCAGATTCATTAATTGTTATTTGGATATTTCTGATCTGATTTGATTTGATTTGAATAAAACTGATCTGATTTGAAAACACTGTTGAATAAGTTGAATCGCACCGGGCCTAAATAAGGGAGAGTGGAATTTCAGAGTGGATTATAAAGTCTACAAGATCGGCGAGTTTGGTCTGAACGGAATGAATTTTTGTGCGACCCTCAATCCACCAAGAATTGCATGCAATAGTTCAATTTGGTCCAGTGGGGAGGACCAGTCCACAACAATGAGGGCTTTGCCGGCTTTGACTTCGGACCACTGCTCTACCCTACCACTAAGGGTTCTTTAATTCATTTCTATGATATTACTCATATGTTATAACTGAGCATCGTTTCAGGATTGGATCGGATCGGACCAAGGATCGATACTTAGAAAATTGTGGACCGAGGATCGGATCGAATCCTCTTAGGTCTGGTTCGGTCCCTTGGACCCGAGTAAACCGAACCGAATTCGACCAAAAAACCCGGACCTAGGACGGACCGAAATTAACTCGTTCCTGACTGAACCGATTAAATTAAAAGACCGAGAGGGGGGCAGGCGCCAAGCACGGGAGACGTGGCGTACGTCTAGTAAAAAGAGGTGAGAAAACCCGAGCAGGCAAGACGTGGCGGTCCCTAGAGAACGCACCATCCACCCCCTCGCCCCCTCTGTGTGACTCACTTACTATTCCTCAACAACAACCTCTTTCACGCATTTCGTCGAACACCTTGTGCGCAGATCTCTTCAACTCGTAATCATCACGCTTTTACACGGATTCTCCTTTTACGCAATCAATGAGGAACTCTCTCGCCCTTCTCCGTTACCATCGCCATGCAGCGTTGCGTTCTACAGGTATCTCAATTTTTTTTTCTTCTCAAGTTTTAATTTCAGTTGTATTTATTGATATTTTGGTGCAGTTTTTACTGCAATTCATCTGAATTTTGGTTTTTAATAGGTGGGTTTTTGTGAATACCCAATTTCAGTAAGTGGGTTGTTCGTAGAAATTAGCAATTTTGATCGTGGTACCCTCAATTTTGATGATATGACAATGCGGTTGTGTTGAGTTGAAATTATAGGAACTGCCCTTATCCTGGGTTTAATTGAGTAGGATAGTAAATTAAACATGACGCTTCACTGGCAAGGCGGGGGCGAGGTGAGGTGAATGCAGTTGTTACCTGATGAATAGGCATCAGCAGTTGGTTAAGGAGATAATCTTGTGGTTGTGCTGTTGTAGTTTGAGTTTGTTGAGCAATTGCATGGACCGAATACATGAATGGGGTTGCATAAGAGGACTATGCCTCGTCTGTGTTTGGTTTGGCGTTTTGCTGTTGCAACGGGGAACTCGTTTCTTGTGGCTTGAACTTCAAGGTTTTTAGGTTTCTTACTCGCCATGACATTCTGAGCCGCGTAAATGACTTCCTGATGAGTGGTGAGACCGTTTTCTTAAAAAAGAAAAAGAAAAAACCTTCAAAAGTATTATACAAATGGATGGATGAATGGTTGAACTTCTTGTTCTTCTGAGTGGTAGCTGTTTTGACTGCTTGTTGCTCAACTCACCTGCTATCCGGAAGTGACATTTTGCCGATTCTGGATTGGTTCTTGTCTGAGCTGCATTCTTTGTGCAGGATGGGGTGGCGGAGCACGGCAATATCTGTCACTTGGATCCAGAGTGAGCAAAGATAAACAGCTTTTGTCAAGTATACTGCATAAAAGATTGTGAGTTACCTGTTCCTAAATTGCTTTAGTACCTAACATCGGGTTGTAAGGACAGAGATCTACTATGAAGGCTGTTCTACAAATTGCTTTAATTTGTTAAATCAACCATCTGGATCCCATTACCGTGCTTTGCTCCTATCCTACTATTTTGTTTGTAATGCTTTAAAAAGAAAAATTTCAATCATTTGCTACATCAATAAAGTATTTCAGCGATGAAATACTTCAAAAAAATGATAAATAAGAGCTTTTCATTTCTTACACAGGGACGTTTCTGAAATTCCTGTAGAATTGTCTTGGTACCTTGATGCCTTGATCTTTGATGAAATTTTTTAATGTACCTTGGAGCATTTAGAAAACATAGAGAAAAAAGTTAAATATGTACGTTGGAGGATGATTAGTTGTTGCCTTAAGTTTATGTATTTGGTTAGGGATAGAGGCTAGTGTGGGCCAACTTACATTGATAGGATTCTTATACTGGAATATAATATATACTTGGTTCTCTTGTGTTTGAGGTTGGTGGGACTATTTATTCGTTAGACAGTTTGATATCTCTGTAATTTTTTTTTTTTGTGAGGTAGTTAATAGTTAAGTAGCAGATACTCATTGCATTTCTCATTTAGGGATCAACGTTGCTTGTTATGCTTACTGTGCATATGATACAGAAGACTTGAAGTTAGCAATGATTATCCTTATGAGTAGACTACCACTCTCTTTCTGTTTCCCCATTTTCCTTTTTGTGCATATGGGGATTATAGGGAATAGCTAAGACTATGTATATCCCTTTGCTAATTCTCTGCAAGCATACAATGTCAAAAGTGATGTAACTTCCGTGGTTGGGTACATGGCCGTAACTATTTTCAGACAAATAAAAACATAACATGGAGATTGTCATCCTCTTGGCCATAAGAATATGACTATCGCATTTTATTGGCGAGGCTCAGTTATGATGAAGTAGCTCTCTATTGGCATGGCTGAATTATGATAAGTAGATATTTAGGGTCTGAGGGGAGCATTGGTTTGTCCAGTGAGTATCATGGCACACCACGAAGGATGTTGTTTAGGTGTAGGCAGGATTTATGAGAAAAATATTATGTTGCAGTGGGATATTTTATCTTTCTCCGTGGTTCCTTTGTCATACAGAAAGCTTTATGTCTTTTGTACTGTTCACCATTGCTTAGATGGTAATTCAGCGCTGATGAATGATGTAGCATCCTTATGTGCCAAGGCAGCTGTGGTTTTCAATGGAATTTAATTTTGATCTTGGATGTAAATACCATTGCTGTCATCCTGTTTTTGCGGATGATTTACTCTAGTTGGCTGTACATTTCTTTTATAAGCTGTCTGCGCTTCTTATATTGTGAACTAGCTGCTATCCCGTGCAATTTTCATTCTAGGTCATTGAGAAACGACCTCTCCATGTTTTGCACATAGGGGTTACGCTGTGTATATCCAATCCACCCTAACCTCACATAAGCGGGAGCCTTTGAGAAGGTTTTTTTTTTTCTTTTTTTTTTGTAGTATTCTCATGTCCAAAGAACAGAGCATGAGTAATTTCTTAGAATGGCTCATACTTGTGAGGTTGTACTAGAGGTGCCTTAGTTTTCTCACAGTTCCCTAGGGTGTCTTGGTTTGTTATCCACAACACTGGATGTGCACCCTAAACCTTAAACCCCCCCCCCTCTCCCAAGCTCTTCTTGTGGTGTCCTAACTTTTTAACTCGGTGGTAGACCATTGGTCACAAAATTGTTCGCGCTTCTTGTATTGTGAAGTACCACTCGGTCGATGCTGTTCTTGACACAATTTTCACAATGGGTTATCCGTAAGTGGCCTCTCTATGTTTTCAACGTAGGGGTAATACTTGTTGACATCCAAATCCCCATAATTCGCCGTAGGCGAGAGCCTTTGAGGCAGTTGGGTTATGTTGCTGTTGGTAGACCATCGTTCCGAACCTTAGAACCAGATTGAGACTTCTTATTTCATGGAGAGACCTTGTTGCTTTGAGACTCGGGTGATGCACTCAACCTTAGCAGTATTACATTAAATTCTGACATCAAGTCATAAGGCTCTTGCTAAAAAGACAATTATGACTGGACCTATTTTAATCTGTATAGAAAATGTCATGTGGACATAGACTACAAAGGTTCTGATGCTCATGGCTGTATGACAATGCTCTGAATATCTGATGGCGATGGCTGAGGCTTGTTTACCATCTATTAGGTTTTTCATAAAGAGATTGCAATGCCAGTTTTATTTTTCTTCTCTTCACTCATCAAACCCCTTCTCCCATAATAAACCAATATGTACTTAACAGTCAATGAGAACACTGTCTCTTATTGCTTTAAATTTTAGCTTTTCTTCTTGATGCAGCTTTTCAACCAGTTTTAGTAGCGTACATGGTGGGAGGCCATCCGCAGACTATGCTAAAAAGAGGAAACAATCATTGGAGGATGAATTTGGACATGTGCTGGGGACTTACAGCTCCAGGAGTATTTCTGTTGTTTATCGCTTCGGGCCATTCTTGGCCTTATTCAGAGCAGCTGTGATCTCATTCCATGTGCTGAAGCTGTCTTTATGGCAACTTTTTGTTCATGATATGCGCAAACGTGCTAGTAAGGTGAGGTGTAATTTTTTTTTTATTGCCGTTGGACATTGTTCTTCTTACTCTGTAGTAGAACACGATAAATATGCCACAGGGCATATTGTCGTTATGCTTTTTGGATTTATCTATTTCTTATAATATTTTTGATACATTGTACCTGTGACCCATAATAACTAGATGGGAATTTCGTGCAGTTCTGTGAAACTTTGATACAACTGGGGCCATTTTATATAAAGGCAAGTATATTCTTCTGCTATTATTTCATGAATTGCATACATTTTTCTTTTGATGGGCTTGATAGTTTCTGTACTTTTCCCACGCGTGGACCTGTGTGTGTTAATATAGTAATTCTGATGGCATTTTTATCCACTCCAATGTTATTAATTGGTTGTATTTTTAGAATTGAACAAACACCTTATATGCAGATTGTATTGCGAAGAATGGATGTTTTGTAGTCAAGCGCAGAGGATAAGACTTTCATAAGGAAGTGAAGGGTCATTGGGCGATTAAAGTTAACAGAACAAATATTTTTTAATCGTAATATTTCCTAACAGCAAAGAATAACAATTATCCTTAAATGATCTATTCGTAGGCCCCTTTACCTTAGAGTCTCCCAAGTATCAAATTGAGATATGGATTCTTTATTTTCTGCACGAAAGTCAAGCACATAATGTGGATCTTAGAATGATTGGGGGATTGTTTTTGGTTTTCTTGGTGTTTAACTAAGAGTTGAAAGCATGTTGTTTCTTCAATGCAACCAGATCATCTTGTTATTTCCATGAGGAACAACTTTTACAAATGAAGGAGCTCTGGAATTTCAATTGTAAGTATCAATTTTTCAAGACGGCAGCAACTCAGAAAGTTTTGAAAGTAAAGTGTGTTACAATCCCATACATAGATTCATTATACAACATGTGCTGGCAACCGGGTGTACATCCTCCCCCAGATTGAAGCGGGTACAGAAAGAGAGTTGCTATCAAAATTAATTGCAACTAACGGGGGATGGTTAAAGAATTTTAAGTTCTTGATTGCTTGGGACCTAACCTTTGTTTCATACACCATATGTAATGCCTAAACAAAACCTGTTTCAGATGAGAACTGTGATTTTTAAATTTACCCCTCAAACTTTCAACGCGATATAAAAGGACAATGTCGTTCTTCTGGCTAGCCTTTCATGTTATATTAAAGGCCACCAGCCCAGACATAGAATTTAGGGTTTTTACGTTTCTTTGTTTTCAACAGCTGCTTTCTCTGTATGAATTTTTCATACTTCGGTTAAATCTCACTCATTTTCCCCAACTCTTCCTCCTCTTATTACTCTCATTGTTTTGTTTGAGTTACTTTTTTTAGTTTGTCTGTCTCATTTTTCCTCTTTTGCTTTAGTTCCCTTTTGTGTGTGTTCTTGTTTATTTATTTGTTTATTTTGCACCTAGAAGCGTTCCTTATGTTAGCCAAACCCCATACTATGCTGGGTCAAATGCTGGATTGGTGGTGCTGTTGTTCAACACAATTCGATATTATCTTTAGCTCTGTGTGAATTCTCTGGCATAGTAGGGAAGGCATTTACATCGAATGAGGTTCTTAGATTTTAGATAATTGGTGGAAATATTGGAACCCCCATAAGCTGCTAGATAATTCATCTCACATATAAAAAGCATGCTTCCAAAATTTCATCCTCTAAACATCAAACAGTCTCAAACTTCATCTTGCACTTGAAAGCTTAGATGGTAAGGTGGACCATTGGTGTGTGGGGATATCATCAACTGCATGCCTCTCACCAAGTTCTTGCCTTTAGCAAGCTTTGACAGGTTAGAAAAAGATAGGCCTTACAGGCTTTCGATTTGACTCACTTGCACTGTTACAATTGACACTGAAAAGGTAGCTTCTCAGTGGTGTTTTGACAAACATGCCGTGTGCCTCCAGTGACCGGAAGCTAAAGTACTTTCTGGATGGCGGTATAATCAAAAGTCTAATTAAAAGGCATTCAGAAATTATCATTACGTAGGGTAATGCCCTTGTTCTGTTTCACTGCCTGATAAGATGTAGGAAAACGTTGCTGGTACCTGAATGTGATCTGTTCAGTTAAGATATTTGTTCTTCTTCGCATCCAATTTTTTATTGTTTTTTTCTTTGTTTCCACAGCTTGGCCAGGCACTGAGCACTAGGCCAGATATATTGCCTACCATTTACTGCCAAGAGCTTTCTAAACTGCAGGTTTGACATCTCACTGTTTCTGTGGTTCTTCCATGAGGTAATATTTCTAAGCATATTGATTGTTTGTTCTTAATGTATTTAGGACCAGATACCTCCTTTTCCAACTTCTATTGCTATGAGATCTATCGAAACCCAGCTAGGAGTTGCTGTGTCAGAAATATTTGCAGACATCAGCCAAGAGCCTATTGCTGCGGCTTCTTTGGGGCAGGTTTATAAAGGTTTGACATTAGCCTCTTTCACCTCATCAAGTAACCAATTTTTCAGGCAGACAATTTCCCTTGCTAACTATCTCATGTGAAATATGTGGGATAAAAACATGGGTCCCAACCTCGTCGGTAATATCCTTGCAATTAGTGCATAATTGACATTCTTGTCCTAAATTTCCCATACTTTTTGGTGTTCGCTCTTTCACTTTGGTGAAGAAATATGCAGAATTCGTAGCTCGTATTCTATTTTCTTGGGCCTTATGACGTTGGTCCATGGCACTTAAGTTCGGTCTCTTCATATTTTCCTCTTTAAGATGAAGAGTAGGATCCTGGTCAGAGCGTTGCAACTTGTGCTGATCAGTTCTGCTGATAATTGAATTAATAGTTGTTTAGATTGGATAACATTTGCCCATGGTGGAGGGTTTGGGGCTCCACTTGTGAATTAGTCAGACTTACCATAAAGAAAATGGCAACATCATGGCAGGGCTGTCTCGCAGTTTTTGGGGGCCCTGTGCGAAAAGCATATTTGGGGCCCTAAGAGATAAACCGTAAAGGTGATTTAGTTGTTAAAGGATACATAGTCGTAGAGACATAGATTATTGATGGTCAAAATTTTGCCAAAGAGGAGCAGATTAAATTAGGTCTATCGAGCTATATGATGCAAAGATCTAAAATTTTAATTTTGGTTCAATTGCGGAATTAATTTTAAACTTATATTAAAAGCAGGGCCGGCTATTAGCCCAGGCGAGCTAGGCGGCCGCCTAGGGCCCCCGATATTTGGGGCCCAATAACTGTTGGATCAATACATATAAATTAGGAAGTAAATGTACTCCTAAAGATGTTTTTAGTTTAATGGTATGTGTTCCACCCTTCCATATTTGAGTGCAGGGTTCAAATCCTACCTAGCTTCATTTATATTGACTTTTTTCTTCATTTATTTTTTATTTTTCATTGAAAATATTGACGATATATATTGGATTTAGGGCCCCCTATCGAAATTTCGCCTAGGGTCCCCGAAATCTCAGAGCCGGCCCTGATTAGAAGTCGAACAATAAGGTGAGTTGTTAACTTAGTTTGCTAGTGCATGCTTAGGAAAAAAAAGTGCAGAGAAATAAATGAAAAAAGGTGAAATGGTATAAGAAATACTAATAAAAGGAAGGAAAATCAAATAAAAAGCTATTCAGCTCCAAATTTATCCCACACAGAGTCGAACTCGGACGGAATCGAATTGGCACTAGCTAATGCATAAAAAGGTTTTCCGCTGGGCTACCATCTACATATGTATGCATTTAGCAGAAATATTATCTTTAGGGGCCCTGTTATCGTGAGGCCCTGTGCGAGCGCACCGCTCGCACAGCCTAGTAGCCGGCCATGCATCATGGTGGAACGGCCCATTAAGAAAAGTGGTAATATTACTACGGGATGGACAGATTATGTATTTTTGTTTGTAATTTGTGCATGCTAATTTTAGGAGAAAACTACATTGATCTAATAGTTAAAGAAACAATTTACAACAAGGAGTGCCCCTGGTAAAAGAAAACAATAATATTATAAAATCGCCTGACTTTTTCACTAATGCTTTAAAGGGTCCTCATAAAAGCACTTATATCTTAGCCCAGAACGAAGCCAGAAAGTGAACTGTCTGACAAAGATAGTCAAGAGATTGAGTTTCCTGATTATCTTATAATATTTATATGTCAGATAATATTTTTCAATGGTGCAGCTCATTTGCATTCTGGAGAACTGGTAGCTGTCAAGGTGCAGCGGCCTGGTATGTCTTTGTCATTGACCCTCGACGCGTTGCTATTTCACATGATAGGTGGGCAACTGAAACGTTTTGCCAAGGCTCGCAAGGATCTGTTAGTTGCAGTCAATGAAATGGTGAGACGTCTATTTCTTAGTACGATATGGCATCTGTCTTTTTGTGTAAATATTCAGATTTTCTGAAATGAATTGATGTCTTATGAAATAAGAAATAAGAAAAAACCTTGTTATTTGGATAGTCAGTTTTCTTTCTCTCTTCGGAGAAGATATGAAGAGTCATAGTTCTTTCTGTCATTTTCGCTACTGCCCTCTGTTCATTCTGGACGAGACAAAGGGAGTGTATATCTAAATATCTGCTACTGTGATCTTGCCTCTGGGTCTTGAGATTGTAATTCAAGTGCAAAATTTTCCAGGGTATTCGGAGAACATGGTGACACGGAGCTGTCTTTTTGCTTAACCATTCTGTGCTTCTTGATTGGTCAATGTAGGTGAAATTGGGATGCCTTTTGTTAGAATTTTGACGAAGGGCAAGCAAGCAAAAGCCCTATTCTTAGAATATTGTGCATATTTTTATTCACAGATAAATGCATATGATGCTTCAGAACTAGCACTTTAAGTCTAGCCTTATTGTACCCTCATGGCTTCATGAGAGTTGAGTCTGATGACTCTTTGCCGTAAGATTTCCTTTGGCCCCTTTCCCTCTTATATGCATCACCAAGTTGGTGATGGCACCATCTGCAGTTATGCACTGCCAGGCGAACTGGTTAATTACTAACCTAAAACCTCTTTAGTGATTTTGAACAGTGTTTGAGGATTTAGTTAATAACAGGAAACAATCTGCTAATGAGAAGCTCTCTCCTAACTGGGTTCAGACCTGGTTTGTAAGAAAGATGAACCGATAAGGATATGGACTTGGAGTTTAGTTGGTTTCTTCAACCTTGCGCAGAGGATCTAGGTTAAGCATCTGGATTAAGGTCCCTGAGTACGCTCGGCCGTTATTAGATAAAAAAATCTTCCCTCACCTGAGACTCAACTCACCACAGAAGTCAGAAACATTAATATTTCACTCACACTGCTCGGCTGCTCCTACCTGAATGTTTGCACTAGTTAGAAAATAGCTCTCTTGGTTGAAAATTCATTGATAAACTCTGTATTCCGAGGTACAAATCATCATATCTGTACGAGTACGAGTAATCTGTTATGAGCTGAGTACATAATCCTAAAAGATAGGAAATACTTGGATTGCGGAAAGAAAAGGAAACAGAAGTAATCCACTGCTTGAAGCTACATACGATAAGAGTTTTTTTGGAGTTCCCTGAAAAAGTTTATGTTCAGCACCTTGCTCTGAATTAAGTTGTGTTGCTTGTGAGGGTTTAGTCATTCACTTGGAGTCCTACTGTTGCTACTGATGAGACTTTTTCCATAATAAGATATGCTTGTGAGTTGTGACCGTAGTGGGCAGGAACAAAATATGGATCTGTTAGGGTATGTCTACATTTAAAGTAAAACCTCATGACTAATGACCTTGGTCCTACAGTGTCAGGCCTGTTTAGAGAAGCAACAAGGGCCACAATGCCACACTTCAAGTTGGATTGCTTGGTGTAGCTGAGGCCTGCAATGCTTCCGTAATGACTTGGTCTAGTGGCTCAATCAGGATTGAGTTCTCCTCTGCATTACACAAAGCATCAAATATTGAAGACATCATAGTTCTTTCCCAAGCCACAAGCATATCTTCATTCCAGAACAGCTGAACCCTATAATTCCTCCTAAAGACATGGAATTGTGCTTAAAAAGGGGTAGACGTGGTTGCTTAGCAGATGACTTTATTTATCTGTCTGAATCGAGAACCAGGATGCATTTTGTCCATCTTGCATGTATAATGTTTGCCTTTTCTGGTTAATGTGCATGAACTAACAAGTGTTTGATTTTGTCACCTGGATAGGTCAGACACATGTTTGAAGAGATAGATTACATCTTAGAAGGACAAAATGCAGAGCGCTTTGCTTCTCTGTATGCCACTTACACTGGTTAGTTATATATACTCAACTTTTTTCATTGGCTCTGTGTTATCTGAAGGCTGAACATGTTTCTATCTGGGAATTACAAATGCTTTTGGAACTCTTATGAAATTGACTTAGGCAGTGATTTTAACTTTTAAATGTCAATGCTTGGAGTTTTATTTCTGCTCAGTTATTGCATTTGAAAACTTACTATTCCAGTGACCTTTGATATGTCAAACAACATGTATTTGGACAGACCTCAATACAGTTTAGTGTATCAGTTCGACATGATGTTTTAATGAATTAATGAAATGAAGTTCGCTTGAGATAATTGTAGCTATATATAAAAAAAGACTGTATTCCCTCCTTCCCCATTTAACTATTTTGGGCCAAACTTATAAAAATTTTGACCTTATATCTATTGAAACATATGATAAATTACAAATTGAAACCAAAATATTTACATTTGTTTTTATACAATCTTTCATAAGAGTATATTTATGATTATAAAAACTTGTATATATATGTAACAAAACATGGTCAAAGCAGCGCCTTGGAATTGTGACAAATGTAGTGGAGGTGTTCGATTTGGGAAGGAGGGTGTATAAATTTTCTGACTCATCTGTGTGTGGAGGAGTTGTGGACAAAAAGATTGTTTCATCTGGTGATAAATATTTTTCTGCATGTGATCTGGACAACATGGTCGTGGATGGGCCTCCACTCTCTTTTGAGAACTTAAGTTCCTGCTCGGACTTCGACAGCGACGAATTCCCATGGTTAGAGGAGGAGCTAGTGAGTGGGGGTCTTGTGGCGAAAGATTTCAATTCTTGTGGTCAGGGGAAGGAAGCGGACTTCTGCATGGGTGTTGTTTCCGAGGATCCACCTCAAATTATGGAAACTCTGGGTGCCTCTTCTTTTAGAGGAGGAATTCACTGTTTACGATTTGGTTGCTGCAAAGGTAATTCCAGAGGGTCAAGTGGTGGGGGCGAAATTCATTTTGGAGGTCCTACCACCAGGCTGTTGTAGGAAACCAATTCCTATGGAAACTTTAGCTCTTTTTTTAGAGGTCTCGGCCACTCTCAGGTCTTAGATTTCCTAAGGGGACTAAGCCAACTCTAGTGTATTCTAGGAAAAAGAATAAAGTTAACAATCTGTTAGGATGGTGGCTATGGCTTGAAGTGGGGCTTTTTAGCTAGGTGGTGTTGGTCCCTTTAGTGGGTTGTGGTTGGGCTTCTGTCCTCCCTTGACTGTTGGTGTTCTTCTTTTCTTTATTTATATAAATGTTTTACCTCAAAAAAAAAAAATCTGATATCGATATTCTTTTCTGATGTGATTGGGAGGATATGATGTTTCCGGGGTGAAGATAAGAGGTTTTTTCAATAAAATATTTCTGCTATCCTTAGAAGGGAGTCACTATACGGGTATGTCTTCCAGGGTCGTTTGGGATTCTAAGATCCAGTATAATTTTTTCCTTCCTGGTTGGGATGAGAATAGAAATTTATCGGGATAAAGTATGTTTGTGACATGAGGAGGGGTTCTGCTTTGTGGCATTCATCTGTCTCTCTTGGCAATGTTTTATGTTCGGTGATCAGATGATTGCCTATGTGTGGAAGGCTGGTCCATTGTTTCATAATGGTTTCTGTATGGAAGGGTGAGCCACCAGACATTTGTGGGGAAGTCTTCCTCTTTGCAAGAACTTGACCTTGACTTTCAGAGGATTCTGTGTATGTGGTGTCAATTCTTGCTTGTGGAGCAGGAACGTCTTTCTCAGAATCTGTAGAGAAATATTTCATGGTATCTTTGAGGGCTTGTTATCTTCTTGTCTGGCCTCTTTGACTGAACACCAGTCACTCCCTTGGTTTTATTGTATAATTTTTCTGTAAATGCCAGCGTACCTTCCAAAGACATTTTTCTTATGTGAGTTTATACTTCTGCTAACCATGCATTCCGTGATCACTTCATGCAAAACTAAACCGTTATTTATCGGCGTATCAATTTGCGCATTCGATCTGCTTTGGTTCTTATTCTTGCTCTGCTGTCTTTTACTATCCTGTCTGAATAAAGTCTTTGTTGATTTGGATTCTAGAAGGTGCTGATCGTGATAACCAATGCACGGATAGGGATTCTCCAACACATAAAGGGCATGGCCTTATCAAAGTCCCCAAGATATATTGGAACTACACTGGGAAAGCAGTGCTTACAATGGAATGGCTCAATGGGATTAAGCTTACGGATGAGAAGAAATTGGCGAAGGTCCAATTGAATCGTAAGGAGCTAGTTGATCAGGTATTTAGGCCAAACTAAAAGCTGATTTTATTCATGTTTTTTTTTTCATTGTTCCTTTGGGTAATCAACTGCTCCTTTCTAGGGTACAACCTCCTGGTAGGTCCCTCTGATTCCAGATTTTGTGTGAAATAGTTTTATATCTAAACTGTATGATGTATTTTGAGTCAGTTTTGCCTAATATTTTGTTAGATTGCTGAGGAGAATTCCTTTAAATATATCAGAATTCCTTTAAATGTATCAGAGAGCTTGATTTGCTCTCTTTTGTATATGGGCGTCAACCCTTTAGGTGTCTTTTTGTATATGGGAGTCACCCCCTTGGTGTCCTTTTGAATATGTGATATTGTATCTTATAAAAAAAAATGTCCCCGCTCCTGGACTAATTTTCTCTTCTTTGCACTGGCTAGTAGACATCTATGCTTAGCGTGCACATGCGCCAATAAGCTCTGCTAGTAGTCACAGATTGCATGGTTTTGGATCCCCTTTCTTTCAGCATCCAAAGATACTCTTGTCGAGCGAAATGTGTGGTAGTCTCGAATGATAAACGTGTTTATGTGGTCATCTGCTAAAATTGTGTAGTCTGTATTTGAACTACACTTAGACAATAGCAACGTTACTGGCGGTGCTTCAGAGAGGCTCTTGCCTTGTCTGGGGGAGGGGGAGACAAGATGATTTTAGCCTTACTGCAGAAGTGCAGATAGAGAGTCTGTTTGATGGTCCATTGGTGACGAGCAATATGTGGTACTTCACAAGGAATGAGGATCCTAGACAGTCTTGAGCTAGTTTTATCTATCTATTACGCTATGCATCTTTTTATTAACTTCTGGCTTTAGGGATGAATCATGTTAGCTGACCCCAAATAATCATTGGACTAAGGCTTGGTTGTTGGTGGTGGTGGTGTTGGTTGCGGTGGTGGCTCCTTAAAGCTCGCACATTAATTCCTGTTGATTGAGTTTTTAATGAAAAGGAAACCAAATGTCTAGTTTGTAATTTAGTTCCTTTTTCTTCAGGGATTGTACTGCTCTTTGAGACAATTGCTTGAGGTGGGCTTCTTTCATGCTGATCCTCATCCTGGAAATCTGGTTGCTACAGATGATGGATCCCTCGCATATTTTGACTTTGGAATGATGGGAGACATACCGCGTCACTATCGAGTTGGTCTCATTCAAGTGGTATGATTCAGTAAACTAATTTTGGGTGATCTATGAGCATGCAGTTCTAGACTTCTCAGGCGTGATATAAATGGGACTAAGTTTTTGAAGCAGAAAAAACCTTTTTTAATTTGCTAGCTGGTACTACGGAAGTTGCAGAGGGTTGGACTAGTGTAGCTGATGAGTTCAAATATATATCGCTTATATAGCTGTTATGACTTTGTTACTGATAGACGATATCATGAATACATACAAAACATGACTACGCTTTATGTGAAATAATCCCGCATTTGCTTTATATTATCAATAATAGAGGGGCTTGTGTTGTTTTTATGTTCTAGTCTGGGAGACTGACTGCTCGGGTACATCGGATTTCAGAAACAAATAGATGAGAAACAGTCACAGATAGAGAGTGGTCAAAGTGGGGGAGGTGGGATTTGGTACCTCTACCAATAGCTGTAATCTTCCTTGTACATCTAATTTTCCTGTAGGCTGTAGCTAACTGACTTCTTACAGGAACTCTTGTGATATTCCAAATATTCTTATTATGTCAAATGTTCGCTCAACTCATCGAAAGGATCTTGGAGAGAAAGCATATGAGTTTTCTCTGTTGTACGCTTTGAGTTATCTGCCTATGAATCCATGCCACAAGCAATAAAAAATAATCTATAGGAGCTGTTCCGTTTAATTTTGGACAACAATGTCGGGTTTTTTTTTTTAACTTTTTACTCCTTTGCAGCTCGTGCATTTTGTTAATCGTGATGCACTTGGTTTGGCAAATGATTTTCTGTCCTTGGGATTCCTTCCTGAAGGCGTGGATATAATATTGGTTTCTGAGGCATTACGAACGTCTTTTGGTGATGGGTCCAGGCAATCTCGAGATTTTCAGGTGAGTCTTCAATTTTGTATGCTCTTTCCATGTGGCGATTCAAATTTATGTTTGGCTGTCCATGATAGATTACAATACGCATCTCCCCCTTGGTGTCCTTTAATAGACTTCCTTTATTACTTCTTAAAAAAATGGCCAAGTGTCCGTGTTATTGGAATAGATTCTGTATTTGAGTAGGTGAAATCTATTTTAAGCATTATTGATGATTCATCTAGGAGAAAGGTTAGCTCTCCTGGGTTGTTAGCGATAAAGTTCCTCTCCTTGTCACTTTGAGAACTAAACCTGATTTAATAGAGCTTCTCTGATTCAGTCCAACATCCTTCTCTGGGTCTAGCCAGCTAGGTCTCCTAATCTCTACTACGCACGGAGTCTGTTTTTTGATAGCATGGCTTCTTTGCAGGTTTCAGTTTGACGTGACAGTAGATAATTGTGTACTGTTGCCTGCACTTTAAAACATAGTGGAAATGTATACCAATAGACTGGGCTTGCATGTCAAGCCCTTGAATTGAGGATAAAAGTTTAGATGCCCTATTCTGTGATGACATTTTCAGAGCGTATGTGATATATCTCGAGTGATATGGATGTGGATGATGGCTCTCATAGTTTGTTGGTACGTGAGCACGGTACTAAATTTTGGTCATGCTTACGTATTGGTCCCCACGACGTTGTATTTTTAATAGAGGTCATTACTGCTGGGAGATGGGGTTGTGCTGTCCTTTGATTCCATTACAAAGTGGTCAGGACTCAGGACGTGTTTCTTACCCCATATTTAGTAGTAGTACCATGTATGTGAGCCTTATTGTTCTGTGGAGTTGGGGGCCAAAACATTCCTCTTTTGTTTTTAAAGCTACGATGGTGGAAAATATTCTGAGTCTGATTTCCATTAGAGTCTGGCAACGGGGCTGGTAATCAAGAATTACTTTAAAACTTTGATCATTTGTCTTCTAGCAGGATCACAATTATCTTGGGTCCAGTAATTTCACATTTTCATACTTGTCACGACAAGTCCTGTTCCTTACAAGTCATACAGAAACAGCCTCTCCATGTTTTTCAATATAGGGGTCTGCAAACACCAGATCCCCACTTTGCCTCGCCATTAGCAGGGGCCTTTGATGCATTGGGGTAATGTTGTTGTTTGATCATCTAACAATTGCTTGTTCGTATATAGTGTGTAGTTGATGTCCTTTATTTGTCCAAGGTGCTCATCTTTGTCATTGTCTTTACGCACACGCGTATATGTATTACCATCATTATGTATTTTGTTGGGTATAGTGTTTGTGTATTGCATCATATGCTGTTCGCAGTATGCGAGTGCCGTGTATTTAATTTCCAGTATGTTTTCATTTGCCTCCCTCAACCGTCTTGAAATATCAAGAGGCCTTTTCCATGCATAGAGGCCGGTTCTGTTACAATTCTATGAATGCTTCCACCCTGCTGAAGCTCCTTAGAAAATCATTAAAGATATCTTCTCACACTCCTGGGTGACTACTTCTAGTAAATGTGAGGAGCTGCAGATATCCTCTCCTCTTATGGTTGATCTTTCTTATTCTTGTATTGTGTTCTTTTTTCTCCTAATTTTTTTTTTTTTGAGGTCTCCTGAATATATTACTTTGCAGTCTTTGATGCATTGAATAGCAGTTTATTGATTTTTGCTTCTCATTATGAAAAACAGAGCATAATGAACCAGCTGTATGACGTGATGTATGAATTTAATTTCTCCCTGCCTCCCGATTATGCTTTGGTGATAAGAGCGTTGGGATCCTTGGAAGGAACAGCTAAAGCTTTGGATCCAGATTTTAAAGTGGTTGAAAGTGCATATCCATTTGTCATTGGCAGGCTTTTGGCAGATCCAAGTCCTGATATGAGAAAAATTTTGAGGGAATTACTCATTCGAAATGATGGGTCAATTAGGTGGAACCGTCTTGAACGTTTGGTAGGTAATCTAACTTTTACATTGTTATTGCTTCGATTGCTGTGAGTGTTTTTGGTGGTGTAAGTTATTTATGTGGTGGTACTTTCGTGCGTATTGCATTTGTGAGCCATTCCGGTGGTTTATGGGTGGTAGCTTCTTTGGAGGTCCTGGATAGTGGATAGAGTAGTTCCAGTTATTCTTAACTTCAATTACATCATGCTTTGCATCAACTAGCTTAGAGCGCTTGTCTGCATTTTCTTATTAGGGGAACTACAATTTTTTTTCTTCTTGGAGATGGGGAGGGGGGAGGGACACTTGCTTCTTTTAATACAATACATCTATGCAACATATGCCCGGAGTCTATTTTATATTTTATAATTATGTCCAATATTAGTGTCATTGGAGCGCCTTTACTTATAGAAAAACGTCTGAGGCGCCTTTGTGACAGATCTTCTGTATTTATTTGCATGCACCATCTTCAAGAATGTACCTGAGACACATTCTATTTAAACTCGAAAGCAATATAACAATGAAACCTAGGTAAATCAGGGTTCCAGGCTTTCGGATTAATGATTAAATCTGTATTTTGCATTCTTTTCCTTCTAGATTGCAGCAATATCTGAAGAGGGTTCCGACTCAGCTGAACCACGCCCGGCTTCTGATCAAGATTCTTCAGCCCCTGTGAGATGGAAGTCTTTTGACATGAAATCCGTTGTTGCAGCTACTGAGGATCTTTTATTGTTTATACTGTCTGGAAAGGGGTTGAGAGTGCGTCTGCATCTCACACGAGACATTCTTAAAGCAGCAGATGCATTTCTGCAAGAGGAAGTGCTTCGCAACTTCGACAACTTTGAGAGGAAGACCTCATCAGTGGTACGTGTAGACGTGTAGTGTAGCTCTTTGGCTTCTTTCTCTTGCTTCTCGTGTGATAGGACTCATTCTAATGAATAATGATATGTTCCTCGGGTCGTCGTGGGTTTTATTCTCTCTTTTGTTATCTTCCTCCATAGTTGGCATTTCAAGTGTTTTCTTGTACCTATGCCGAATCTTTTTTTATTTTCAATTCTGCTCTTATTTTGAACTTATTTGCTGCAAAGGTGCCCTTTGAGTCTATGTGCTGCTCTTTTGTTCCTAATTGCTGCATTAATGGAGTGCTGACTTTGCCCTTCATCTAAACTATGTGTTTGGCATTTCATTGCGTTCTTGTATGGGTTGACTTTAATGGCGTTTGCTGATTCTGGTTGGTGTTTTGACCTGAAACGTGGTACTGTAAGAGAAGATATGTAAGTGAAACTGTGAAAGTTCGGGCTCAATTATCGCTTGTTCCAGTTTTACTTGTTTCTTTTACTTGTTTTATTCGTTATATGGATACTGAGGGGGTAACGCCCATGTACAAAAAGATACCTGGTGTTTCAAAAGGAAACCTGGTATGCTGGATAAAAGTTTTGTAGGGTAGGTCAACAGTTGAACTAATCATACTTTGGAGAGCTGGATAAAAGTTCTGTATGGTATAATCTTTGGGCAAATTCCTGCTCTCGACTATCTTTCGTGGAGGATTATTTTTTGCTTCTTTTGGGCTATGGTTGCAAGTGTCCTAAAGAGACCCCTGTGATCCATTTTACAAAGGAATTGGGCATTCTTGTGACTATTGTAGAGCAATGAGGACATCGTCCTCAATTGCTTCCTTATTTCTGTGAACGTTATTTTTTTTTTTCTCGAAAGAAATTATAATTGAATTCTGACATGATGGCATATACTGTGTATTGAATTCTAGATGCAGCATTACGTGACAGTACTGTAGTGTCTGTATTCTTTTAGATTTTTGGAAGATACTTACGAGTAGATGTTTTTATTGATAACTTTCATGTGTGGTTCGTTGTAATGTGTCAGCAATTGCTTCTTAGCTATATGCTAAGAGTAGGATTTGCCCTTGAGGAACTTTAATATTCTGCTACTCAAGGCCTTCATATTCTTGCCACAGGCATGACATTTATGCTTTCTAAACTTTTCATCATGTCCAATGCAACAGGAAGACACCAGGAGGGTCCTGAATGGCTTTCATTACTTCTGGCAAGCTGTAAAGAAGTCTCCAGAAGCATGGTTTGCCATGCTAGCACGTATGTCAGTGGAACCAGAGTTCCATAACTTTCTCCTGGATATAGGTTCAGCCTTGGTACAGCATTCTAGCCGTGAGATTCCAGAGAACTCTTGGATCTGTTTGTCTAGAATTCTTCACAAAATGGGAGACACCTCCAAGTCTTAAGGATCTATGAGATAGATATGTTATTGCATTCCATATTGGCTCTCAGATTGTGGCAGTTGTCTTCTGTATGGAGCTCATTCCTGAAACAGGTGAGCCAACATGAAGCTCAGCTGGAAACGATGATCGAGATGGCAGTTGCAAAATAGGCATGTAGCTCAGCTCTGTTGTCGGCCACTGACGGAAGAATGGAAGATAGAGAAGAAGCTGTGTTCCGGCAGTTGAAATGTTGATGGTGATCATGGGAAAGTTAAATTTAAGTTTAGATGAGTTCAACAGGCTGCGGTTTCAAGAAGAAAACCCGCTAGTTTCTGAAAAACAAGGAGTTGGAGGAGTAAATACACAGCTTGATAAGCAAGATGAATTAATAAAGCATTTGTGCCGTCTTCACTTGTGCAAAAGGGAGAGGTATGTTTTATGATGAGTGATATTGCCTTCAGTCTTGTAACGCTGTGGCCCTCGTTATCAACCTCGAAATCTAGTCACTTGTCCCGGATGTTCCTGAAGAGACGACTCATCGGAAGCAGCTGAGGATCCTCCTGCTTTGGACAGCGAGATAGTGTCAATCGCTGGCCTGACTTGATCTTGATTATAATCATTTTTTTGTTGTATCAAATGTGGTGATTGATTTCCTAGCCACTGTCAGTTTTGCTAGAGATTATAGTTTTTACATTTTGTTGGGCATTTACTCTTCATTGCCCTTCAATAAACACAGTCCTTAGCTCCGTCTTGACATATTCTTCATTTCAACTTCCTCTGATATTACTTTTTGCATTTATTCAAGGTTTTTTTTTTTTTTTTAATAAAACTTTCCTTAAACTTTTTTTATAACAAATTATGGCAAAAAGAAAAAGAAAAAAAAATCATAATGGCTAAATGTAACTCTTTTTTTACTTACATAAGCAATCCAAATACCTATAATACCCTTGTAATTCCCAAAATTATACCTTTGGCTTTGTGAAATGATGGGCCATTATGTTGAAAGTGTGTAGTAAGCCCAAAGGCCCAAAGTGGGGATGGAATTGGGGAATGAATGAATATATATAAGCCGAGAAACTAGGGTTTGCATTACGCTAAGGAAGATGCTTGTTTGCCTAGAGATGCTTGTTTGCGGTCAGACGAGCTGAATTACTCAACGAATTGCCTCCTCCTCCTGACCTTGTTTTCACGATTGCGGACAACAATCAAGTTATTACTCATTTTGATGACCCTGCTATCAGATCCCGAATTTCTCGAGAACCAGCGCCATAGTCATTGATTGGAGCACAAGGCCTTCCCGTCCTTGAGCTTGTAACCGAGACCGATATCATGTCTCTACGTAGGCAGATGTACTCCACATTGTTGTCTGCTATTGATGCTGATGTTGGTCTTGATGAAACGGCTCGTATGCTCGTGGAGGATATCGATAACTCCCAAGGTGAAGTTTGTTCAATGATCGCATAATGTTGCGCCCACGACAAGTCTTATCGACCATTTTTCGGTCTCTTAGGCCAGAAGATGTACTGTGCTTACCAATTTCAGTTCCAAGACTGTTTTACTAGCTGTTATTCAAGGCTATCTCATCATTATTCGAGCAGAAAAGTGGAGAATCTTGCTAAGTTTTTCGGGCATTTGGTAGCAGTTGATGCTCTTAAATGGGAATTTGTACTGGATTCGATGCGACAGTTAAGGGAAAAATCGAGTGAGCTGTCTAGAGGGTTCGTGGGATCTTTCTTTTCCGAGTTGTCCAACTCGGAAAAGGCCGAGTCAAGGGGCTGCTTGGCCATCCTTCTCTGGAGTACTCTCTCAATTATATTTTCCCCAAAATGATGCTCCTACTCTTCAGGCCTCGGTGGCATTTTGTGCTCTGAATGTCATTATGGACAACAGTGGCTCGCTGATCAAGAATAATCAAATAGTGTGATTCTTCTTCTACACGTTGAAAAATAACAAAATAATCATAATTTCATGTCATTCTATATATGTTAATTATTTCACAGTGTTGTAGTAGTTATTTTTCTCAATGGAGGCAGAGAAATTATAGAGATAAAGAAATCAGAGAGGAAAATAACAGAATTTGTTTGGTATGACCCCTGACAGTTGACAGACAGTTAGAGTTTCCCGCCAATGCGGGTTAACCAACTTAACAAACAACATTCACTAATCTAGTGTTCGTTAAACGACGCAACAAGTCGTAACGTCATTGTTACCCTTGTGCCTCAAAGGCTAGCTCTCGCCTATCATGGGGTAAGAAAGGTCGATTTATAAAACGTTACTATTAGGTCGAAAACAGAGACGCTATTTGACAAACTTCAAAAGCGTGGCTAACTTTTCCGATCATAGTGTTATATATATATACAGATTTTCCTCTTTCTTTCTACAGTTGTAAGTTATCATATTATGGACTACATGTAGACTAAATGGAAGATCTATTTATCGTGGATAAACGCCTATTCTGACCGGCAATTTCAACCCAAGGATAAACGCATCATCATAGCTCATGTATTCTTTAACAGGGCAAGGTTCATGTGGAAAAGAAAATCAAATAGAGATAATACACAACGAGCAGTACATGATCGTTTTTCCCATACATACAGCAGTACATGACTGTTCACCATTCCTGAAAACCATAAACTTAGAGAGAGAGAGCAGACAGCGACTCTCATGCAAAAAATGATATATTGATCACTGCAGCGTCTTACCTAAACTTTAAAGACGCGGCGCGTTCGTCTTTGGTTTGTTGAGCTGAAATCCCCCGTCAACATGGTTTGTCTAAGTTTGTTGTCCCCCATCGAGTTTAGGCTCTTTGAGGGAGTTGTCACCTTTCCCTATCTGACAAACATCTGTTTACAGGGTACGCGTTTTGTGTCATCAGAAATTGAAACTTTAGAGGTCTTCTTCCAGCATTGCCCTCTTTACGAAACTTTGAGGTAGACTTCTTTGTTGTTGAGGAAACAAAATAAAGTGAGGTGTCTGAACTAGCTTCCACTAGCCTCACCTGTCTTACAGTCACATTGAACATTGCTCCAGATAAAAGTCATCTTGGCCATAGGATAAAATACATTTGCCCAGGAATGAATAAGTTGCTAATTAGTGATTCTACTATTGCCAAATACTCTACGATCAACAGGAACCCATCTGAAGCATCTCTACGTGTTGATAAGTTTTCCTCCAAAGAATTATCTGACAATGGTGACAATCTTAAACAATTCCTCATCGAAATGTTGGGGTCATCCAGTAATGTTTTCATGCATGGGAGTACATCTGATGCTGTAACGGTTGCGTTCATTGCCAAGAATTCACTGAAAAAGATAGATTTCCCCATGTTCTCCTGCTTGAATAATCTCTCTCTAGCCACTTACTGGTTGGCAGTCACCGTGACTGGGTGTTGGTGACTTCCATTTTGATGAATGCAAGAAACCTTGTCTGTTTGAAATTGACCGAGGACTAGAATGGTTCATCGGACTATAGTCGCTTTGATATTATAGATTTCGACTTGGATTATGATTTCCCAAAGTTGGAAGAGGTGGCAATATACTACTTTCAAATGGAATGGGTCTCAATTGCCGAGCAGATTGAGAGTGGACGGTGCTTGGGGCAGATTCAGATTGAGGCCCAAAAGTTTCAGATGCTTGTCAGTTAAGGAAAGGTGAAAACTCCCTCGGAGAACCTAAACTCGATGGGGGACAACAAACTTAAACTAACCATGTTGACGGGGGATTTCAGCTCAATGACCGTTTTCTCTTTGTCACATGGCCCCATGAATTGTTCGAGAGTGGTTACCCTTTCACTCTCAAAAATATGCTTCACTAGAAAACCAGCCTCACACGAAAACAAAAACGGTTTGGAGCACACAATGGAAACTGTTGTCACATTGATTCGTCGCAATGACAAAATGAAACTGGCAAATTTGGTACGAAATACCCGTTCTTTGTCATAGAGACGGTCACTGATCGCGCAATACTAATGAAGGCTTCTACAGCCTTCCACGGCTTCTTTTTCTTTTCTTTTTTTTAAGATAAGAACATATACGCAAAGCCGTCTAATACACTAGCGCAGTAGCGCCCAGTGAATCGAATTCGACCGTTGCCAAATCATAAGGCTCTTTTAGCCCCTTCGCCTAGCGAAAATGTAACACTACGGGTTAGTAACACATAGGAAAACTAGTACTCTTATGATCAGCTTATGATAGATTTTTGTCATCATATTATCGCGCGAGAACTAAGAAGGCAGCCCGATTAGACATTTGCAACCGACGATCCCTTCATCTGTGGATTCATTGCATCGCAGGAACCCAACCATGGCAACCAACAACAAGGACTTTGCCACCCGCTGCTCGGTATCGTCGAGTTTTTTTTTTGCCAAGCAACCTTATTCTGATCTGATCTAAATACACTGTTTTTTAAGTCCTACTCCCTCCATAAATAATTATAAGTCGTTTTCACTTATCGAGACGATAGTTTGATTCTCAATATAACGAAAAAGTATTTGAAAAAAAATTATGAAACTTGGGACCTGATTGATAGGACTGCATTTTTTTTTAAATGATCTGAATAACTTTGATCTAGAATATGTTTGATGTGCACAATAAGCTAACTTATTTGGCCAATGTAGTTTATTTGACTAGTTTTTTAAGCTTTTTGATCCAATAAGTTGGTTTGGTAACATCACTAGCTTAAATAATAAGCTAGCTTACTTAAAAAGTTACCCCATGTAACTTATTTAAAATAAGGTAGCTTATCATAATTTTATTCCTAATCTACCCTCAATTATTTACTAAAATAAAATGTGATTAAAAAAAATAATGCATTTTTATGTAATTTTATATATACAAGCTGTTATATCAGATAATTATGCCAAACACTCCTAATATTATCCGCTAAAAACTTTCAGCTATTATTTCAGCTTTCAACTATTATTACGACGTCCAACTATTATTTCAACTAGTTTTACCAAACATAGCCCCAATTTGATTTGAATGACCCTGATCTGATCAGAATTTGTTAAAAATTTGATTGAATTTAAACGAATTAGTATCAGGGTATGTTTGATATGCACAATAGCTTATTTGACTAATTTTTTAAGCTATTTAACCAAGTAAATTGGTTTTAGAAACACCACTAGCTTAACTAATAAACTAGCTTATTTAAATAGTTACCCCATGTGACTTATATAAAAATAAGCTAGCTTATCATATATATTTTTTTCCTAATTTACCCTCATTTATTTACTAAAATAAAAAAAAAAGATTAAAAATAAATAATGCATTTTTATGTAGTTTTATATATACCGAAACACTCCTATTAGTATCAGGTAGTATTGCAACAATTATTTCATCTTTCAGCTACTATTTCGGCATTTAACTACTATTTCAGCATAAATTATTAGGTACCCCGAGGGTACCTAGAACTACGTACCTCCCGGTTAACTGTTCACTCATTATATTGCACATTATACTCATCATATACTTTCACTCATTATTTTACAATTTTCACTCATTATTTCTCAATTTCACTCATTATTTTACAATTTTTACTCATTATTTCTCAATTTTCACTCATTATCTTCTGATTTCACTCATTATATATAACATGATAGTCATTATTTATTTTCAGTCATTATTTCTGAATTTCCAATCATTATATACAACTTTCTTCCAATCATTATTTCCCGACTTTCACTCATTATTTCCCGAATTCCACTCATTAATTTCCAATCTTCACTCATTATATACCACTTGAATTGGGGGTACCTAGAGCTACGTACCCCCGGGGTACCATATACCGATTGCTATTTCAGCTAGTTTTACCAAACACAGCCTCAATTATGGACTAAATACATTGATAGTTATTTGAACATTTCTGATATGATCTGATCTGATGCGAATGATTCTGATCAGATTTGAATGATTCTAAATTGATCTGAATACTACTTTTATTAAATCTTATCAAACGAAACCTTATACCATTGGATTCGTAACGGAAATGCTTTGAGACAAAATATACTTTCATAATTCTCACATGTATATGTCAGGAGACATTGAGGTTTAAATGGGACATCTCGACCTGTGAGAACGACTTATATTTATTTATGAAGGAAATATCAAATAGTTTTACAATCTAAAGATGTTATCTACTCCACCACTAAGGCTCTGTTTGATAGGACTTATTCTCATATGAATTCAGATCAGATCATAATCAATCAGATCAGATCAGAATCATTCAGATCAGATCAGAATCATGCAGATCAGATCAGTCTTGTTCAGAAATGTTTAAATAACTATCTATATATTCGGTCCATATTTGATACTAATTCGTTGAAATTCAATCAAATTTTCAACCAATTCAGATCAGATCATATCAGATCAGAATCATTCAGATCAGATCAGATCAGAATCATTCAGTTCAGATCAAATCAGATCAGAATCATTCAGATCAGTTCAGTTCAGAAAGATGCAGTTCTATCAAACAGGGCCTAACTCATTGAAATTCCCGGTGACCCTAAGGAAACATTTTCTGAAGGCCTCTCGTTTATTGAGAACATTTTGACTTGAAATTTTGTGAATTTCCTCATTTATCGGAGATGAGAAAAAAAAAAAAAAAACATGATAATTGAAAAATATTCCAAAACATGCTCTAATTCTGGCATTTCCTTGAATATTTAATTAACGATGCTATGATTAACTTTTGGCCTCTAATCTCACATCAATAATCTCACATTTTTTTACCCCACAACACAAAAAGTAAAAACACAGAATTTACCCCATAAACCAAAAATAGCACTCCTCTTAATTAATCAACCTTTACTTTGTTTCTTTGATACGCTAAATTTCAATCCAAAGTCTGCCTGTTTTCCCATTTGCCCACATTTTCCTTTGCTTTTGCCCAAGGATTCCCCCCACTAATCTCACTTTTTGAAGTTTTGATTAAACTTTAATCAATCGAATTCTCTTCCTTCTCTTTCTTTCTGGGTTTGATTTTGCATCTGCAGGTAATTTCTATGGTACCCACTTTCGAAAGTTTGTATCTTTCCTTTCTGATCATCTTTACTTTATACAAAATTTCAGTTTCTATGTTTGGAATTCATATGATTAGATAATCTTGTTCACTGTGATCTTAGCTTTTAGTTTTTGGGTATCTTGTTATTAAAGTTTTGCTCTTGTATTAATTTTGATCACATACTTGGATACTTGGTTTTTTTTGGGTAATTTTGATTTGTGGGTATGTGGGGTTTTCTTCAAGTTATGGACCTTTATTCAGAAGTGTAAAGTATTATTATGGATTTGTGAGTAATTGGAAATATTTGATTTCAGGTTAGATTTGATTTGATAATCAGTGGGTGGAGATGCATTTCTGGATGGCTCAATCTTCAGGTTCAAGTAGTTGATGAAGATAGGGATTATATTGACTGCTAGTATTGTTATTGTTGTTACTTTCATACATCATCATCATAATAAAGAGGGTAGTTCAAATAGTTGGGTTTCTGAAAATTTGAGGAGTGAAATGGGTTACCTTGATTCAGTTTTGCAATCCTCCAACCAAGCTCATGCTGAGGAACAACCTGTCAGCGGCGGCGGCCTCAGGTTGCTTCTTTCTCCCCCTTTGTAGCTGTCCTTTTTGCAAAGTTTCTGGTTTAGGTCCCAAGTTCATGTTTTGTGCTATTGGTCAATGCTCAATATGTGGTGATAGCTAGTCTCCCCGTTTGGATTCGAGATTTGAGGGGCGTGAAGTTCATATTTTCCTCTGTGTTTATTAAATGATAAAGAAGATTGCCATATCTTTGAGATACCTTTGTTTGACCTGAGAGTTTATCTCGAGAACCAATTGTTTTATTGTGTTACATGTTGGTAGATATATGAGCTTACGCGAGACAAATGTGTTCTGGTGTATACATTTTTCCTTGTCCTTCGGATATCCTTGAATCCAGGGCTTACATTGAGTGCCTTCCAGTATATCCTTGGTTAACATCACTGCTGGGAAGCTGCCACTTCAACGAGAGACTGTAAGAGGCCTGCTGGCTATTTCATTTCGGGAGCAAATCTTTAACTATCTCTTCAGCTAGTGCAAGGCTTTCTTGCACCAATATAACCACACATTGACATTCCTTATCATTCATTGAGGTTTGGAGTGGCTCTTTAGTGTGCGCTTATCACCTGTTGGGCTCCTCTTTTGAAATATGCCAATGAGTGCCGTTGGGGAAGGGGGTGAGAACTACATATCTAAGCTATTTATAACTTTGGTGTCATTATGTGATTGCATAAGAGAGGCTAATGTGACCACTTCTCTTATGTGCTCCTGCTTGTATGATTTTTTTTTAAAGCTGATAGTTGTTCTTTTCCTTCATACTGAAATTGGTGGATATTGCTGCTGTGCGGATGACCACTTGTACCAATTAACTAAGGTTTTCTTGATCAAGGGCCAACTCATGCTTGTAAAGTCGCTTTTACTCTGAGCATATGACTAAGTTACTGAAACTCTTTAAAGGAAGGACTGTAATAGACTTATAGGTATTGAGCACGCAGATAGTTGAAGTAGAATGTGGAAATGCGGACATGCATTTTTCTAACTTTTTTCTGTATGGATTCTAGATTTGAGAGGCCTAAAATTCATGTTTTCTCATTGTTTATCGAACGATATAGAGAAGATTGCCAGATCTTTGAGATACCTTTGTTTGACCTGAGAGTTTATCTCGAGGACCAATTGTCTTATTGTGTTACATGTCGCTAGATATATCTTCGTCTGCCCCTCGTGCACATGAGATCCTCTTTTGAAATTTCCCAGTGGGTGCCGTAGGGGAGGGGGTGAGAACTATCTACCTAAGATTCTTATAACTTTCGTTTCATTATCTAATTTTATAAGTGAGGCTAGTGTGTTCAAAATACTTCATAATTTGACCACTTCCCTTGTGCTCTCCTGCTTTTTTTTTTTTTTTTTTTTTTTTTGCTGATGATTTTTCTTTTCCTTCATACTGATATTGGTCATTGGTGGATGTTGTTGCTGTGCAATTATGATTGATGACCACTACTACCAATTAACTAGGTTTTCTTGATCAAGGACTAAATGACTCATGGGCCATGGCTGTAGAAAATCGCCTGTAGTCTGAGCATATGACTGTGTTACTGAAACTCCTTAAAGGAGGGGCTGTTATAGACTTATAGTTATTGAGTACGCTTTTGAATTGGAATTCGAGTATGATTTAAATTTTATGTCTACTGGAACAGCCAAAATGGCAGGTTTAGCTATGGATATGCGAGCTCTCCGGGGAAGAGATCATCAATGGAAGATTTTTATGAGACGAGAATTGATGGTGTTGAGGGAGAGGTAGTTGGCCTATTCGGTGTTTTCGATGGTATGTCTTCCTTCATTCCATCTTAATTTTTTGCTTTCTTGTTGGGAGATATGCTTCCATAGTTTGCCAGATAATGTGGTTGATCTGATCTGTTTGCTGATTCATATGGTTGCACCATCTTTGATCCAGCCATCTCGTGTGACTGATTTTGCTGTGGTCAGCCAATTTTAAAATTGCATGTTGCTTGCTTCAACATGTATTCTGAGTACCAAAATAGTTTACTAGTAATGCCGAGTACACCTCTGTAGGTGAACCATAAACTAACATGCAGTTGATCCTCTTTCCTGCTATAGCTTGGTCTGGCGGTATATGTGATTTAATTTCCTACTTAGAAAAAAACAATAGTTATAAAGATCATCTACCTATACCAACTTTATAGAATGTTCTCCAAAAATAAATAAAAAATAAAAAAATCTTTAAAGTAGTACTTCATATAACTAGGACAACAACTAGTGCACATGTGGATCAATCCCGAAATACTTTGGTAATCTAAAAGAAAAATAAATTACTGCCTTGTGTGGCAGTTTGGAAGAGTAAGCACTGGCTAGAGGTTAGAGTCACCGGTGAGGAATCAAAAGAGAATACTCTGGCTAGAGCCTGCAGTTCCTCTTCAAAGTGCTTAACCAAATGAACTCCAATGTCGCATAATTCACAATATGCACCAACACACGAAACGAGTTTGGGAATGCGTTTGCCTAGCTTGTGTCTGTGGGTTGCATTGGATGGCTAGTCAAAGCAATTAGTGAATTCCTTTCCCTTCATGCCCTTGGGCCTTCACCTCGCTGACTAGTTTACGATACATATCCTCTCTTTTTTCATCGATTAAGATTTTTGTGAAATAGAGAGGAAAAGAAGAGAGGTTTACAAAGCACCAACCAAGTGAATATGTGTTGGCGTTTGGGAGGGGGTGAAACCTATCCATATCCTCAGGATGGGCTGTGTAATCATTCCGTATAGAAGGAATTACGAAGGCTAATTATTCAGAATATTTTCTTTCTTTAACAAGGGTTCTAATTTATTAGTGGTTGTCTACCCGAACTATTTAGTTTAAATTTGACTCAAAATTCCTAGGAGGTTGAAATTTTACCTTCAAATTTTATTTTATCCTTGATCTAGGTAACACTACCTTATATTTTCTCTGGTTTATGCATGTTTCGATATGTTTGTATGTCATTCCCAGTTTCCCATACATATTTTTGGTTTCAGGACATGGTGGTGCTCGTGCTGCTGAGTATGTGAAACACAATCTCTTCAGCAATCTGATTAAGCATCCGAAGTTCATTTCTGATACCAAGTCAGCCATAGGTTTGTGATATTTTGCAAATCTGCCTGGTCAATTTCATAGGATATTTCTTTCAAATTTGTTGGTCTTATGATTTTCTTTATCCTCGTTTTCTCTTCTTTTATTGCAGCTGAAACTTACAGTCATACTGATTCGGAATTTCTAAAGTCTGAGAATAATCAGAACAGAGATGCTGGATCAACAGCGTCCACTGCTATCCTAGTTGGTGATCGCTTGTTGGTTGCAAATGTTGGTGATTCCAGGGCTGTTATATGTCGAGGGGGTGAAGGTAATAGCTGAATGATTGTAAATAATCCATTAACTGCTTGATGTTTCTACTTTCAAGTTGACAGCTTTAGTATATTCTCATTTGAATGAATGATTTATAAAGCTTATGAATTACAGTGCTTCTTTCCTTGTGCTCTATCTCTATAGCAATGTGGAGTGCCCTCAATTATCTTCCATGAAATCTCCTTGTCCTGACTCTATCACTTGTGCTTCTGGTTGTTCAGCAATTATCTTATTGGAATCTTTTGTAATCATCTGTGTTCCATCTTGTATAGCAATTGCTGTTTCTCGAGATCACAAGCCAGACCAAAGTGACGAACGACAACGAATTGAGGATGCAGGCGGTTTTGTGATGTGGGCTGGTAATTATATATAATCCCCTATTGGCCTAATGTTTTACCAACCTAAGTTGGTTGCTAGGGGATGACTGATGCTTGTTAACAGGAACTTGGAGGGTTGGAGGTGTTCTTGCCGTTTCTCGTGCATTTGGTGACAAACTCTTGAAGCAGTATGTTGTTGCTGACCCTGAGATTCAGGTAAAAGAAAATGTCATTCTGTGTAACCATGCTTCTGTTGTTCAAAACGGTAAGATCAATAAATGTTGCAGCGTCATTCTTACAAGGATCTGGAGTACTGTTTAAAATTTCTTAGGTTAGATTGCACTTGGGACAATAGTACTTTGGATCTTGGACATATAATAATTTGGTGATTTTTGTTTTAAATTACTAGTTTGAATTCTGACACTAGGTTTTCCAACATATCTATTTATTAGTAGAGCCTTACATGTCTAATAATATGATCGTGTTCTTTAACTTCTTCTAGTGTTCTATTTAAGAATTTGCAACTTCTGTTTCAATTTTTCAGGAGGAAAAAGTCGACAGCTCTCTTGAGTTCCTTATCCTTGCAAGTGATGGATTGTGGGATGTCGTCACTAATGAGGTTATTGTTCATGACTTTCTACTTTAAAGAGTTTCTTAATCTATTCCCTAGCTCAACTCAATGAACTTCCTTTGGTACTATACTTTCACTGCCAGCCGTCTTCTAATACAGTTTTCTGAACTGATCTTCCAGGAGGCTGTTGCCATGGTGAAACCTATGCAAGATGCTGAGGAAGCGGCAAAGAAGCTCATGCAGGAAGCATATCAGAGAGGCAGTGCAGATAATATCACTTGTGTTGTTGTCCGGTTCTTGGATAACCCTGGGCATTCCTCTAGTAGAGTCTCAGAAATCCGCGGTGACTCCTCCAAAAGGCAAGCAGGTAGCCAAGGGGATTTGTCAAAAGGCAGTTCAAAATGAGACTGGATACGTCCTCTCTTAACAGTGCTCAACTTCACTGTCGATGCAAATAGGTCACAGATCCATCCACTCTGTTCTTATATTGACCTGCAAATTAGACAGGCTCAGCAGAATGATTTTTTAATGTTCATAGTGAAAATATCAACTGTAGTAATTGTAATTTAGATCTCTAGGACCACAGCTTTATGCTTATTCTCTTAAACTCTCTCTGGATATGCAAATGACTTTCGGATTTGCTGAAAGTAAGTCTAAACCTTGGATTGATTGCTTGATATGTATATGCTTCCAGACTAAGGCGAGAGTTCGAGAACATCATACCTCCCTTCTCGATACAGGCAGACGGGAAGATAGAATGTAAACGGAAACCAAAGCAATTCTGGAATACATCTATAGCTAGATTTGTGGGTCTAGAATAATGGTTGAGGTCTAAGTAGTTTTCGCGATAATTTAAACAAATACATAGAAATACTTAAATTTAATTATCGTTCGATTCAACACGGAGTTCAAAAATTAAATAGTTATAATTGGTAGTAGAGGATCTCAACAAAGTTGAGATGATCAACACCAAGACATTACACTTGAAAAGTACAAATTACAAGCCACTAATAACATAAGATTAAGACATTAATTACTATCCTAACAAATAATAATAATAAAAAAAAAGCCGATTGGTAAAGCTATTAGCATATGTTTCTTGCCATTGTTTAAAAAAGAGCAACAAACCCCAATTACTAAACCCTGTACACAATCACAAAACAAACTAAACCCAAACACAGATGACAGTTGACAGTACAGTAGACACAGAATTAGTAAGCATTACGTTACATTACATTTTTATTCTTCTGCATACTAATTCCCCGAGTTTCAATAGGAAGGGACTACACCGTAGCCGGGGTCGGAGGCGAATAGGCCGTCGACAGAGGCGGCTGAGACCTCGGCCTCAACATCAGTACGCTTGGCGAAACGGCCCTTGATACGAGGCCGTGTCTCAGCATAAGCCTTACGAGAAGCGTAACGGATAGTCTTCTCAAACTTGCGGTTCTTCCTCTTCTCTCTGTACCTCAACACCCTTGCTTCTCTGTCCAATCCCATCATCTTCATCTGCTGCTTGTCCATCATTGGCATCATTCCTGTCGATGCCACGTCCGCCATTGCGTTCGCATCCGGCACCACTCCAAACTCCAACGACGACGATGACACCTGATGTAACGTAATACACACATTACTTACCATTTTACATTATTCATCACAGAGATTTTCATTAATCAAATTTGGCTCAATTATAATCAAATTTCATTAATCATATTCACTTTAATAGGGGAGTCGGACCGTATCACATAAATCTAAGTCGATAATTGAGACCTTAACACTTGTCTACTATCGAGATATTGCAACAAAGTCGATAATGAGTACTCCCTTCGTCTCAAAAAGATTGATCTCAAAAAGATTGATCATTTCAAGTAGTCGTATTAACTACGTCAAACACTTAGATCTAGCTTACAATAGTTCACTTCAAACTAGCATATTATTTTATTAAGGATTAGCTCATGTGAAAAATGTATTAATTTAGTTTAATCCATTTGGTGACAAAAACAACAAACAGTAGTCTAATTAAATCCAATTAATTAATCATTTCATAATCTGATTAATAATAATAAAATACATTCCGACATTTTTTAGATTCTTTACGTTTCGTATAACAAAGGATGAGATGGAAGAGGAGGAGCTTACACTGTGGCTGAGGGAAGGCTGAGTAGTGGCGGGAAAAGGCGAGAGAGAATAATGATGATGATGCTTGAGATTTACGCTAACATTATTATTATTATTGGAGGAGTCGTCGTATCCCGCATTTTCAAAGTTGTGATTGTATGATGACAAAGAGTACATGGACTGCTGTTGTTGCTGCTGCTGAACCACTTGCCCCTTCTGATCCGGATCCGGAACAACTCCGTCCGCACTCGGGTCGGGTTTCGGATCCGCTACAAAATCCAAATCCAAATACGGATCCACGTCACCTTCACCACCGGCGCCGAACAAGTAGTCAATCGACTTGTGCTCCTCGGCGTTCTTAGGGTTAGGTAGCAGCCACGACGCCGCCTCCGCCTCGTCGGCGTCGGAGTAATACTCATCTCCGAACAGCTTGTTGATGGCGGCGGACTTGGCGGCGGCGGAGGCAGCCGCCGCAACATCGGCGGCGGAAGAGTCGGTCTTGTTGTTGCAGGCGGTGGTGTCGGGGTGGTCGAAGAAGGGGGCGAGTGGGACGCGGTCGTGGCGGCGGGCGAGGGGGTTGGCGGAGTGGATGTCACGGTCGCAAGTGGGGCAGAGGTGGGCGGCGTCAGCCTTACAGGTGACGGTGGCGGGAGACTGCTCGCAAACCTCACACACCCAAACACGGGCGTGGCGGGAAGCGAGCTTGTTAGCGGCGTGAATCTTGGAGTCGCAGGACATACAGAGGTAGGCGGAGTCAGCGCGGCAGAAGAGTGTTGCGGTGGCGGACTTACAGGAGTCGCAGAGCTTAGCTGCCATTAATCCACCTCCCATTTTAATTTGGCTTCTCACACAAGTTTTCTTTCCTTTCGACTGAGTTCTGACAGTTGGGGAGAAATGTGGGAGGAGGAGGAGAACTGGAGAAGTAGCTTGTTTGAGAATATTTTTAATTATTTTTAAATTTTGATGGTTGTGGAAAATTGGGAGAGTTGAGACAAAGGGTAGGGGCGACAGTAATCTGATCCGAGAAGAGGGGACGAGGATATCTAGGTTGAACCAATGAGGAGCTGACACTTGGATAAGGCTTAGCCATTCAATGGGGTGGGTAGACTTTAACAGAAAACTCTCACTTCATTTCACTGTCTTTTGCTGTCCTTTTGTACAGTTGGTAATTAGTAACACATTTTTCATGTCTCGGACTCACTCATGACTCATCCACATTTGACACTCCATATGTTGATTATTCTTACTCGTGTAAATTTGGGTTTTTGGCCAATTTTTATTACTGTCGAATGTTAGCCTATTTACGAATTACATCAAGTTAGGTTTTGATGATTTTAGAGCGACTTAGTTTAAATTTTAAATATGGGATCAGTTCAATACTGATATGGTGTTGTGAGGATCGGATAAATATTGGTTGGTGATCTATATCAACGAGTCTCACACAAGAAAGGCATCATGGAAACGACAACAAATAATAGAGGGTCGTTTGAGATTGGATTGGGGAATTGCTTTTCAATTTTCACAGTTAATTGAATTGGCCTTGGAAAGATATTCTTAGATTGCATACATTGTTCTTTGAAAGCGATTGTTTCTCAATTACGTACATCGTACATATGCATTATGCTTTGCATATTGCTAAAGGTTTACAGTGTAGACATAATTAATTTGTCTATAATGTAAAATTAAGTTAATAGTAGTAAAATTGAGATTGGAGTAGTAAAATTAATTTGTGATGAAAAAATCATGCAGTAACATTTTTTGTGTGAGTAGTAAAATTTTGATAGTGTAGTGAAATGAATGTTAATCGTAGACACCTCCAAGTGTCTACATTGTAGACCTCTAACACTTGGTTGATAAAAGCTTTATGTTATTACTTATTAGCGTGTTAATAATTTTGCACTTGGTTGATAAAAGTTTCAAGTTATTTTTTTTTTTTTTTACAAGACGAACAACTATCTACTGGCTGAGAATCGCAGTTTTTTTTTTTTTTTTTTTTGAGATCTGAGCGGGAGTTAGTTTGTTTGGTAAAAGTGAAGGGAAGGGAAGAGTTGGTGGCACAAATGCACAATGGCCTCATGTTTATGGTTGACACTGGAAAATGCATGTATACATACACGGTCAGTAGTCTTTTAGGTACGTAGCTAGGAATTAGGATTCACGTGAGAAAATTAAGGTCATCATGTCTTAAATTCTTCCTTGTTGACTGTGTGTAGTTGCATCACACGGCCACTACTTGCTCAAACATATGTTATCCGTTGTGCCTTCTATCGTTCCAACTCAGAACAGTCGTAAATTGTGACTTTTCGCTTAAGCCTCCGATTACTAGTCGTAACTCGTAACTCGTAAGTAACCAAGGCAATGTATGTACCGAGAAGAAAAAGACATTGGTTTTTGTTAAAAGCTTGAACAAAGTAGCGAGTTTAATAAACCAAATTGCATTTATCTATTGATGTCATTCCTGGCCGTTAGCATATGATTGGAGTCTTAGGAAATACGAGCAACGGTTACCGAATTATGGTTCCAACATACGTGAGACCAAAAATTAAGAAGCATTAAAATATAATTAAAAACAAGGGTTAGGAGATGTTTACATTCTCAATTTTAGTTGAAACTTGTAAGAGAAAAACTGTCGTGTTTAACTGAGATGGATGTTGACGTGGGAAATGGGGTAGTTGAGGTTAAGATTTAAGATCGATGTGGATGAATGATTGGATTTGGGCTGGCTCTTTGAATCCAAGGAAGCCAAGATGAGCTTCAATAATGGACCGCGTGGGTCCACTTTCCCTAGTCTTGACAAACCCATCTTTACATTTGAGCACGGAATGTCCGACATCTTCTGAAAGCTAAGTTCATGATCGATAGTATTGGAACTCAATTGATTTACCTTGAATCAAACTACTGGTATGTAACGGTGCATTGTTATTGTATAGCTACTCATCTATAGTAGATGAGTTCAAACTACTCGGTATGTGATTGCAAGTGATGTCAATCGATTATTTGATCTAAATTTTATTCAAATCTACGTTTGAAAGACGGAAACTAAAATGTTTGTTGATCTACCACCCATAAGGAATGTATTATATTAGTTAAGCTAGTTAACGTCCAGAATTTCACCTTCCTTCGTGAGAGAACGAGAATGAGCACATCACCTACACATGTTTGGCAAACAACTTGAATACTTGAAGGTCACAATACACAATCTACCCACGTTACTAATCGAGTCCTAATTTCCTAATCAATTTTCAAACGCTTTGACTTTGTTGGATCAAAGTATAATGTTGTTTTGGATTGATCAGTGGCTTCGGACCTAAACCCATCCGCAAGTTCAAACCAGCTTGGATTGTTATTAGAACCCACAAAAGGCCTTCGGCGCATGGGCATGGGCCATCCAAATTGTGCTCAACCATGGACTGTCGTACGACTGCATCCACCAAACAGAGTCCTTCAGCCCATGGGCCTACAACATTTTTCTGTTGCAAGCCGGTTTTGTAGTTTGATCCAACATGTCAAATATTCTCAAAACTTTACCATGGACAACCTCGTTATTCTCGTAGAATAGTAGTATTATTGTTACTTGTTAAGATATAGGATTTAGATAATGCTAGAGGTCTAAAGTGTCTACAATCCATAATAATTTTACTACACTATCAAAATTTTACTACTCACACAATTAATTTTACTACCTGAATTTTTTAGGGATATTATCCAGGGTATCCTTGAGGTTTCCGACTTTATCCGTGGTACCCCTGAGGTTTCCGAAATTGTCACGGTACCCCCGAGGTTTGCGTTTTGCCAAAAAATGTAACGGAAACTTAACACCGTTAGTTTTTTGTTATATTTAGTGATTAATTAACACAAATAACTATTTAAACTAATAACAAAATACAAAAAAAAAATGAAAAAAATCCCAACTTAAAATCTCAAATTTCACACTTTTCTCTGTCCTCCTTCTTTCCTCACCCGAGCCACTTGGCCCACCACCATAGCCGTCTCTACCACCTACAACACTACCTAAACGACTTCACGACCGCCGACTTCAACGCCTCTGCCACCATTACACCTTCCGTCCTCCTCATCTCCTCCATTTTAAGGTAGATTTGACACAAGAAAAAGGCACCAATCAGTAAAAGAAACATAGTGAAATCGAATGCATACCGGTTGTTTGAGCAAGGAGTGGAACGGCGGAGACGGCCGGGGCAGAGGCGGTCGGCGGCGGAGGAGGCCATGTGAGAGGCGATGGAAGAGAAGGGAGATGGTGAGGCAGTGGAGTAGAGAGAGGTGGTTCAGTGGCGAGAGCGGTGGAGGCAGAAGGAGTCAGGATGGCATCTATTGGTGGTGGGGGACAGTTGGGTGGTGGCCTGGTGGGTCAGATGACGGGTGGGAGGGGGGAGAGGGAGGAGAGAGAAAAATGTAATTTGAGATTTTGGGTTGGAAATTTTTTATTTTCATTTTGTTATTTGTTTAAATAATTATCTGTGCTAATTAATGGCTAAAGGTGATTGTTGACAACGGTATTAAGTTTCAGTTACAATTTATGGCAAAACGCAAACCTCGGGGGTATCGTGACAATTTCGGAAACCTCAAGGGTACCACGGATAAAGTCGGAAACCTCAAGGGTACCCTGTATAATATCCCAATTTTTTACTACAATTAATTTTACTATTCCGATCTCAATTTTGCTACTACTAACTCAATTTTACATTGTAGACAAATTAATTGTGACTAAACTATAGACCTCTATCAATTTGCATAGGATTTCTTTAAAGATTTTCGACATACATCATCCGTTTATGCGGCCGAATTTGGGAATTTGACATTAGTTTTTGCATCTATTATTTTGTTGAAATCCATAATATGACCCCACAGGGACTTGCACATGACACAAGTTTGAACTGTTTTGTTCCATACCTATTTTAATTTGAGCATTAAAGTATAAAGTCATCAAAATGGGCCGATATGATCGCTCTATCTACACTTTTGGTTACAATGGTTCTTTACATTGGGTTAAAAGTCTCGGATGTGCCAAATTTTGACCACGTTTTCGAAAGAGCTTAAAGAACAAAATTTTGTAATGCTGACCTTAACTAATTATTTGACATGCGAGAGGAATTCATGTCATATATTAATGATCATAACCATTCAAAGGAAAGATGGTAATAATACTAGACTACTAGTATACTCCCCGTAAAATATAAAGCATATGGCATTGCCCTTCAAAACAGTGGAAGTGCATTGCATGCACCAAACTAATAAAGGGCGCCGACATCAAATAGCTAGTAAAAGAGATCCTGATGCGAGAAGGATTGAGAGATCTAGTTCAGGATACGTACACCTGAAGCTTGAATGAAGGGGCAACTCAATTAGAATCTCATGTCAATTGGATTGCATTGATTCTTGACTCCTTGATATTTATATTATAACATATATTCATCGATCAGCATGGATATATGGCTGACTTTTTGTTCTTGTAGCAGATTTAGTATTTTTATATATCCTAACTTTTTTTTAACTGTTTGTGTCGTCTAGTTATGTCTACTACTTGCTTGATATCGATCTTGTGTATATATCGACGACTTTAGTTTTGTATTGATTAAAGTTTATTCATGAATCTTTGATGCGATGCCACCCCAATTGGGATGATTTAATAAAAACTTATATATTTTGTTAGTAGTCGATTGTCAAGATGCATTATCAATCATATGATGTGAATATATGATTCTATTTATTTCTAACTTTGTGGATCCGTACATATCTGAATTGTCAGGGAAAAAACTACTCGTAGTTTAGCTTGTTGCATGGTTTCGTAAATTTGATTTTGGTTCACTAATTATCTTAGATTATTGATGGCATGGTATGCCCACAGCTTGCAAAAGCTCTTCTAACATGCATGCATGCATGATTGAAGAAGTTATTGTTCAGAAATGTGTGGATCGGATCGAAGTAAGAATAAAATTAAAGAACAATGCATCGTCTGATTGATAGAGATCGAATTTGAGATGAATGATCGATCAATTATGAATGTTCGACAATATATAATACTATTCATACATTCATGGTTACATGTATACTCCGTATATATAAAATTTCATTTTGTCAACTCGATCTGGCATTGCAATTTAATTAGTTTGTAATTAATCAAATTGTGCATGAATATTGTGGACGAAGGATCTTTAATTTGCTTGATGCCCATATAGACAGCTTAAAGTCAAAAATTTGCTTGCATAATATGAATTCCAAACTAAAGGAACAAAAAGATGCGTGGGTCGTTTAAAAAGGCGACTGGCTGGCCGCAGCGTTACTTGGCTTTGCATGCCCATACACGTCAAAGTAGGGTTCAAGGGCAAAGATGTCGTACATCACTACGTACTTACAGAGATAGTTTTGGGGCAGAAAAAGCGAACTTACAGATAGTTTCCATGCACATAATATACATATATACATCTTTGCATAATTCCATGTGCTATCATATTCCACATTCTACAAGTTGTGAACATTTGAATCTTATATATGTATGCTTTGTTAATTCTTTGCGTTTGATAATGGATGAAATATCTCATCTCACATTTTCTTAGATCTATGATTGAGATACGACTTAGCTAGTATGGAGATATCATCACATATAGTGATAGTACATATATAATATATATGGAGCCATGGACCACTCTCTCGATCGATCGATCTCTATATATGATATATTTGGAGGAAACATTTTGTTGTTTCAAGTCCGAAGACAAGCAACACAAGCTAAGGATGGGCCAATAATGTACATTGGGTCTACCGTAACACCGGTGCATTTTGGCCTATATTCCGAATACTGGTGCACTTTATTCATTAAAAAGTTAGATCGTTTTCATTTAGTTGATGATACATGCATAAATCCCCTAAGAGGATCAAGAGGAAGAATCATTGATCGATGAGAGATTTAATCGATTCATATCCTTTATGTATATATATATGGATCGGATTAGTAAAAGTTTTTAGAGACTCTAGAAGTCTAGAGTCTTGAGAAATATTTGCTTTAGGTTATTAATTGTCAAAAGTTAAAGGTCTTACTATAGTATAAATCAAATGGGTAAGGATCCTCTAGAGTTTGTTTTTGGTAGAGTTGGTAGAGTTTACCAAAATAAGTAATAAGACAAAAAATAAATTAAAGAATTTGAAGGTCACAATAGAGTTCATTCGTGCCTTTTTAGGCAAACTCTACTCAATAGAGTTCATTTTCAACTCTAGAGGATTTCAACACAAATCAAAGATATGGGATTTTTGAGTAGTCTCGACGACGTCTTAAGTCAGTTATTAATAATAACAACAAATTAAATGAGCATCTAAAAAGAGAAAAGCTAAGCAAGAATTTTTTTTTTTTTTTAAGTTGGAACTTAAAATAAGTATTGGTTCATTAGCTAGCCCTCCCCAGCCAGGTAGGCAAGTGTTAAAATAGACTAATCGTGATCGCATCGCCACATAAAAATGCCAAGATAATCACACAATTACAAAAAGCAAAACTTAATGAAAACAAGTCGATCGATTAGTAAATAAACAAAGGAAGATACCCATCAAGAAACAAGCTACGGGGTACAAATGCAATCCACCTGGAAATCATTCACTATAAATGGTTTTTGTTAGTTGTTGTACTACTTAAGCGTACTACACTACTACTACATGCAAAGTAATCAATTATCACGTCCGACACAACATATTGGCACACGTATGAACGCATCCCCTGATCTCTTATTAGCTTCTTCTATACTGTGTTCCCCTTTTCCTTATTGCTAATCCGTCACACTCGACCACTAAATGGAGAGTGAGCTCATCATCTTGTGCTCCACATGCATCTCGACAAATATTACTATAAGACCGTCTTATAATAATTAATTGTAAATCGATTACTACGAATAGAGAATTTTCCGATTAATTATTACTGATAATTTGTTTCCTGGCCGGTAAATTATGACTTGGGTGGCCGTCCATATATTTCATTTCACGCAACAACTTTATTCATAACTTTACTAGCTAATGTTTCATTTCAATGCCTTAAGAATATGTTCTCCCTCCCCCACCCTTAATCACTTGCTCAAGCAATGTCAATACAAATCTATACAACATATATTCTCCACTTTCATACCGTTTTGTGTGGCTTATTATTTTATCACTTGTTAGCTCAATTTTAGCTCACTACTCATCATTTTCCTTGCAAACCACTGATTATGACATTTTTTAATCAAGAATTCAAGATGATCAAATAAACTCTCGTTGATATGCAACATATATTTCTCTTTAAAGATACTCATTTGGTGGCAAGTTTGAGTTTTATTTTATTTGTTAAATCTAATTAACACTATAGATTTCGTTATCTTATGTAGCTACTTAATTGGTTTAGATAGTATTAAATATTGTAAGAAAACGTGAACCACATACAAGATATACTTTGTTAAATCTATTTTTCAATCTATTTTTTATTTTGTTTAACACAATTTCAATGTACACATGACGAGAAGTTCCTCATCAGAATGTAATCGTGATTAATTGAACCTAATTAATTCTACAGCTATGAGCAAAATTTTCTGTGTTAAGTTTAATTTTGAGTTGATCGAGATTTTTTGTGCCAAAGCTCAATTAACAAGTACACTAAGCTAGCTAGTAACTCTAATGAATTAAAGAAGATACTTTCCAGAACAAAAACTTGACTCATACATTACATTGCATTGTGCATTTCATGATGACATGCAACATACATAAAATTCACTCTTTGTATAGATATGCATTTTCTCGCAAGAAGAAGAAACCAAAACTCTTCCGAGAAAAACATATTAGTACACCAAAGAGCCTTCATCCTCAAAATTGACACTCTCGAAGCAGTGGCGGATCCAGAAAATTTATAGCCTTCGTGACATCCCGATATCTCGTTATAAGCGAGCAAGCACTCAGTGGCGGATTCAGAAAATTTAGTTTGACGATCCCTGCCTATCCCTTGACATGTGGATCAACCATGTGCCCATGAAGAACATTTTTAGTGATTTTCTTATTTTCCACTCTATACCAATAAAGTGGAAAACAGAGAACTAATAACTATAATTAACTAAGTAAAATACTTAATTATGGTGTTGATCATTTTCACCATTTTCCTTAGGCTTATCGTCAGCATCAAGACAACTAGGACAGGTAGCAGGCTTCTTACTATCATCATCATCAACATCATTAGGAGTGTGATTATTAAGGAACATTTTGACAGGATTAGCAAGAAAAGTAGGCTTATCATTACCAGCCATAATAACAACAATCTTTTCTTCGTAAACACGAGGACCATTCACCTTGTTAACTCCATCTCCTTTCTCTAAATCTTCTTCATTACTACTGTTTTCTTGGTCTCTAGAGAGTTTCCAGTAGGAGCACGCCAATATGAGTAGTGCGAATGCTATGAGTCCTAGCATTGCCGCTAGGCCGCCGAATAAGTAGGGCACCGGGGAGTGCCACGGTGATCTTTGCGCTGCGGCCGTTGCGGCTCCGGGTGCTAATCCGAATGATGAATGGATTTCGGAGAATGATGATGATGATGATGATGAGGTGCTGGTTAAGGTTGTGTGTAAAGAGGTTGCCATGTTTAATTAAGGTTGTTTTTGTTTTTGTGTTGTTGTTTAAAAGTAGGTGTATGTTGTGTGTTTGAGAAGTTGTTGTTGTTGTTGATGGGTTGATTGGGGGAGGGGAGTGTATTGTATTTATAGGAGAGGTAGAGTGTAGGAAAAGTATGAGCGAGGGGAGATTAAAGATTGATGAAAGGTTTTTTTTTAATTAAGAGGATCACAGATTGGGTGATGTTGTGTTGTTGGAGGGGAGTTGGGAGGAAAAAATGTATTAATTAAGTGCCACCATATGTACTTTGACAATGGATGATTTTTTTGAGATGCTATTTCCCAAAAAAAAAAATTTGTTTCAGAGTAGTAAATTTGATAGCATATACGGAGTAGTTTTGCATGCACATGGTACCCTAGGTGAACGAAATGTTTTATTCTTTAGTTTAGGTGATATAAAATACAGATGTGTTTTACAGTACGTTTAAGTAAAGACTTATAGGTGTACGTACACCGATATATTTCTAGGCTAGGTTGTTTTATGAATCATGATATGCATCCAACTGAGCAAGCCCTATTTGCTATCTGATCGGCTGATCCGTAATTTACTCTTTGTCAAACAACTCGAGTCGAGCTATAGCCTATAAGGTGAAAAGAAAGCTCATGCTATGAATACCTCATTTTTGTAATGCAAGTTCTAATCTTGTTAACAGCAGCAGCGAGCGAGCAGAGCACAACCAGCTAGAAAGAATGAAAATGAAAGTCGGATACTTTGTCTGAGCGGATGTGCCCAGTTGGTGTCGTTATTTGGCGGGATTTTCAAGTGGGCCCGGGCAATGCATCAGCAAAATAGTTTGGGCAGGTGGGTGGCCCACCCAATCACTAAAAGCGAACTCCATTGGTCCTGTTGCTCTGAGTGTGGGACACACTACTCTGCTTTTGCCCAGCTCCAAAACTCACTAAAAATGTCTTTGGATAAATCAACAAAATGATCGAAACTCATCTTCATCATGACACAAACCATTCACCCTTCACCATTCACCATCAATATATATCATTACAAAGTTGATTACATTCTACCATAGTATGTACCATACCATACTTAAATCAAATATATACCATTTAATTTGCATATCTTAAAAACTATTATCACAATGGTTTTAGGCTTAACGTAGTATCAGTAGGTCAAAATATATATAACACCAACATGCATGTGACAATTAACCGTCACCAATTTTACAAGTTATTAATAACGACATAATTTTTATTATTATTGATAGGAAGAGAAACTGATGAAGTATCATATTATTGCTCTATTGTGATGCAACGGTTTGTCAAAAGTTTACGCGTTCTAGTATAGTGATTGATTTTGGGAAATGATTAAATTATCCTATCCTTATCACCTAATTAACATGCATGGAATATTGCACTAATTAACTCGAGCTATTATTCTATGAGTAGCTAGTGATTATTAGATGGGATAAGCTTCGCCACATAAATTGATTCCTAGATCATTATATATATTACTCCTTAACTTTTGCAAAGATGAATGTCAATTGGTGATTAGCCGTAGTAATTAAGAAACAAACTTCCTGATATGTATAGTAAAGATGTTGCGTTTCGTGTACCAATTCTGCGGAAGTTTCCAAAAGAAACGAGTAATGTGCCAACTAAAACAAAAGTAGCCACATATTTTGTACCCCCATCAACTTATGTGCACTCCTATTGGTAAGATAATCATGTTTACCTTCATTTCATAATCTTTGTTAATGATTGCTTAGCTTAGGGGGGCCATGTATTCTTAGCTTTAATTCTCCACTATATATGCTCATAAGTCATATCTCGTTCGAGTAATTTAAACTAACTTAGTAGTAGGATAGATGATTTTGGTAGTTGGATATATTAATATAGGATGATGCATAGGGCTGGCAAACCCGACTCGACCCGATTCGTTGACCCGAAAATCTGACCCAATAAGACCCGAAATTGTGGTCAACAAAATCCGACCAGAACCGACCCGATGATGACCCGAACCGACACAACTCGATATGACCCGACCCGAAATCGACTCGACCTCCTGTTATCCGACAATGACCCGACTCATAATGCCAAAAATTGAACTGACACCCATAAATGGGCATAAGTAAGTAAAACCGATTGTGACCCGACCCGATCCGACACAAAATTTTCTCGATAAAACCGACCCAAAACCGACCCGACCCAACCCTAAACCGGCCTGAAGGTTTATCTGACCCGTTATGACCCGACCCGACATAACCCGACCCGGAACCGACCCGACGACCCATTTGCCACCCCATGCATGCATGTAGTATGCATGCATCAATAATATATGTGATTAATATCACGAACTCGACAGTATATATATCAAATTTGAGATTTCGATCTCTGTCATACGATAATATTGATGTCCTTAATTAGCTAGCTTAGGTTAATTAGATCTCGAGTTCAAGTTCCACGAGTGACATATACATTTTGGTATGCGTCGCAAATTAAATAAGCTTGGTTGTGCTAATCCCCGAGTGACTAATTAATGCAAAAGGCTATTATATATGAAAACAAAAGGATATATTATACTAAATACATATGTACATACATGCATCATGCATAATGGCATGTATGATGCGTGTTGATGATCATGAGTGCAAATCTTATCCGGATTCCAATATTAGTAGACATTTGATTGATCATGAGTCTATTCCAAAAGCTATACGGAGCTTAGTATATAGTGGAAACGCACTCAGAAATGTTTATAGAGGCAATGGAACAAAGATGAGATCAGCAAATATATTCATTTAATCTCAAAAAGTGATAAATGGAGTATAAGAATAAACTTGTAGGTAAAGTTTCAATAACAATTTGTTCCCCCTTTGCAATTTCCACATCTCATGACATAACTACTATGTTTAATTAACAGAAATCAATATCAATATCAATCAATATATTATTATTAAAGCAGGCTTTTTTTGAGCTCCCACAACGATTGGAACATTCTAGAATGTCCGTATTTCCATATCTTTTATTAAAAAAATTATATTTGAATCTTACATATGGTAAGTCACCAAATAATTTAATGTAAATTGTATATGATATGGTAAGTAAAGAATAATTAAATAAAAATGGAACATTCTGGAAACTCAATTTAATATGAATTGTGCATGATATGGTAAGTAAAAAAACAAATAAATAAAAATGGAATATCTAGAAACTCAAATTAATATGAATTGTACATGATATGGTAAGTAAAAAAATAATTAAATAAGAATGGAACATTCTAGAAACTCCATATCAATCAATAAAGGAGGAATTTACCGGGCAAGGTTTTTGGTATATTTTCCTAATCCTGATCTATCATATTCCTAATCCTAATCGAAGTTAAACAATCAGCTAGCTATAAATAGTTGAAATCCTAGGGCAACATTCACAATCATAAGCCTGATCACATATACTCGGCTGGCTGTAATAAGCTGCTAAAGTATTGATTGGCAAGTTTAAACATTGTCCTTTGTCTTCATATTCAACATACTAATAAAATTTTGAGTAACCTCATAATTTTAGTATAAAAAAAAGTTTTTAATAAGATGTCTATATGGTACAAGGATGTGAGATAAAAATAATTTAGCCACGTATGGTGTGTCAAAATACTATAATCTTACTTATTAGATGATGTGGGACAATCTCCAATATTGGCAAATAAGAAGAGCAATAAAAAGTCATCCCACATTGTCAAATCATAACCACGTAAAAAAATAAAATTTCTGGCCATGATATCTCCAGATTTCATCTGAATTGCTCCACCCCACTAAGTCTCATGCGCCTGTACTAATTCCTCTACTAAAAATTTAAATGAAATATATGTATGGACTAATAAACTTTTTTTTAAGAACATAAGAACTAATCCTGTTAGAATTACAATACCGAGTAGAATTAATCTATCTTATTCTGATGCAACAATGTGGGACAAAATTAAAGTAACCTAACATATAGTGTGGCAAAATATTGTAATCATACTTACTGGACGATGTGAGAGAATCTCTAATCTTGCCAAAAAAAAAGAAGAATATTGAAAAATCGTCCCACATTGTTGAATTATGATCAGTGGATTATATAATTCCTCTACTAAAAAATTATCCCACAAAACATGACCAAGTGAAATATATGTATGGAGTGGACTAATAAACTTTTTTAAAAAAAAACATAAGAACTAATCCCATTAGGATTACAATATCGAGTAGAATAAGACTATTATCTTTTGATTCAACGATGTGGGACAAAAATAACGTAATCTATAGTGTGCCTAAATAATGTAATATTACTTCTTGGGACAATCTCTAATCTTGGCAAAAATAAAAAAAGAACAGTACTAAAAAATTGTCCCACATTATTGAAATAAGACTAAGTGGAATATATAATATTTCTACTAAAAATCGTACATTAGGAAATTTATTAGAGAAGTGGATACAGAGGTGAAGGATTGAAACAATAGATCAATAATTTGTCAAAACTAAAATAATACGAACATAATATGCATAAAGGTAATCAGTTCTAACGATCCACTAAGCATATGTTTGTTCTATATGCTACTATGGATAAGAGTTGTACAAGTAGATTAGGAAACGGAAAGCAACACAAATACATATGAGCCAAGGCCATTATTCATGTGTGTGTTTATTTTCATCATATTAGTAGTCAAATTTATATTTGATTAATTTAATTAGATGATAGTGTAGTTATATACTCCTTGGTCATTCACTATCGTATTAGACTTAATTAGCATTCAGATGTTATCTAACATGATAAGATGTAAGAGTAAAAAATTTAAGATACATGTGGCCATTTGTGGGAGCGTATGTTAAAACATATAAAGGTAGTACGTTATAAGCAAATTTGTTGAAAATGAAATTTACTATCTCTTTGCTCCATTTTAAGAGGTATTGCATTCACATGTATGTTTGTGTAAATGGTACCCACATTGTTTCATTTTTGTGAACATTATACCCATTTGCTAAATTTTTATATATAAGAAATGTTAGCATTAAGAGTCCAATTATGAAGTTATTATATCTCAATACATCAATAAGAAGTTTAAATAGTGAAAAACAATGTGAAATTAGAGTTTAGTGCTTGGAAAAAATATATTACACATGATGATAAAAATGAAACCTCAAAGATATACACAAACACTAAAACGTGAAACCATGAGAAAATAAAACAACAAGGGTACCGAGTGAATGTTCCTCAGTATTAATTTAAGATAGTGTTTTTGAACAAAACTTTAATTTAGTTCTAATCTATTAGAAGGTGCTAATTTAAAATTGTACAATTAAAGATGAATGAATATCTTATTTTAGATTATATTGTCTGATTTTTTTCTCCCGTTTATGTGTCCGAGGGGAAAAAATTGTGGTGCGTATTATACAGAAACTTGAAAATGTGGAAATCAGCTAAAATAGAAACACAATGGTACCATATGAATGTTTTAGATAATAACCTTTTTTTTAAAAGGTTTAGTAACAATTTTTAAGGTAATGCTTTTGAAAAAAAGTATAGTTGCAGTGACATTAAATTGTTGATTTGAAAGTATAAGTTCCCAAGTTTGTAAATGAGGTTCATATGATGAAAATTTTGTCTACACAAGTTAAATAAAATGCATGTAATAGTTCCTATATAAGGGCCAAATATTTATCGGTTCGACTTTATCATCATAATTGAATATCATCATTAAGAGAGAGACCCGTGCAACGCACGAGCTTACATCTAGTTAACTACTATGCCCGGCCCAATAATCAGTTTGCTAATAAAATCCGGTTTTACATCATTCTTAGCTGGATTTCTTCTGATCTCGAATATAATACATGAACTTAAGTTCGTAATAGTATATATTCGTATGTAATTAACTAAGAGTCGATTTTATAGCGTTTTCGTAGTTCTTATATAATGGTTCGTGAAGAAGAGGGGTTGGCAATAATTATATATTCCGGCACATAATACAGTGAAAGTTCAACTACTACAGTACTACGTACAGTTGATTACTATGTAGTACTCATTTCATTTTAGTGGAATTTGGATGGAATAATATCATGTTAAAATACATAGTAACGGATAGGCCTACATATAACTCAACTTTAAAAGTAATCTAGTACTCTAGAATTATTTAAATTTCGTATTTATCTTCTTAGGTTTGACATTTGATAATTTGATCTTAGATCAAGAATAATTAAGGCCAAGTTATATGGTTATGAACCCACAGTATAACAGCTTAAGGATATGCGATTCTATCTCTCTTGTCCCCAAGATGGTTGTAGGAGCTAAGGTACAAATACTCTCTTTTTTAAAGATGGTTTGCTTTATTTTGATCTGGTTTTAATTTCTTATGACTTTCGATTTCTAGGTTATTATGTGCTCATATATTAAAATATGGATAAGATGTCTCATATTTTGATAAATTGTCGACACATCATGCGATAATCATAACGTAAAATTTAACGACAAAAAAAAGGAAAAGTTGTCATAAAAAGAAAGTTGAAAACACGCGATATGTTTTTATGCTATGTATGACAACGTTTTCCAAAATCGTGATACGTTTTGCCAACCAGCTCTTAACATAAAGGGAAAAATACTCAGCAAATTTGAGCAAATGAAGTGACAAAAAGATGAATAAAGCCTAGCCCTATAGCTCTTTTCAATTGTGCACTTGAATAGTTATTCTAGTTCTATGTCTCCTTTTCCTTTTTCCATTTTCATTTCCCTCTTGATTTGCATTGTTTTTATAAACATTGTAATCGAATTGAAGGTCTCACAAAATGTAATCGACTCTTAACATGAGACGTTTTTTGAATCGCGTGTACTATCAATGGGTGATAACTTTGTCGAGACTGCTTTCAAAATAAATTCGACATCGTCTCGTTAAAAATGGGAGGTCAACTTTGAATGGGTATTGGGCCCATAAAAATGGAGGCCCGATTATAAATCGTGAGCCTATGAAAATGAAGGGAAGTCAAGGAACCAACTAGTGTGAGTGTGACTCTACAGGCTGAGATAAAGGCACGTGTTCAAAATTAAAGAGAAACTTGCCTACACCTTCACTCGCCACGTGTACGAAACTCCCTCTTGTTTTCTCTTCCTCTTAATTTCCGGTTTAATTCAACAAGCTTCTGCCTTTCCTCAAATTAATCGATAGTTGTGTGTTCAATACGCTGCGAATTTTAGGTTTGAATCATCATCAATTCATCATGTCCCGTATGATCCAGTCTCGACTTTCTCTCTCCAGATTATAGTAAGATTTCTCCCCCCCCCCCCGCCTTTCTATTGTAATTCTGCATTTAAATTCATCATCATTTTAATCGTGATTTTCGGCAGTTTTTTTATTTAATTTTGTCGAGATGTTTGCAATGTAGTTGTCTTACTTAGGTTTGATCATGTCGCAATTGTTCAATTTGAATTCCTCTTTTTGATTTGATTGGCACAATGTTGTTGTGATTGATTGCGTGTTAATTACTCGACGAAATGCCCAAACGAACTTGTTTGGTTGCAATGGCAATTATGGTTCAGATTATAGATTAGAGAGAGAATAAAGACTGGAATATCGGTACGCATAGTGTAAACTTGGTAGGAATCTTATGTTATAAGCTTAATTTTGTGACCTAATGTCGGACGAAGCGTGGAAGTAATGTAGATGTTTGGTTGTTAATTTGGGAGATATTCGCAACGCTAAAATGATTTAAGAGTGAAAGGCGTGATTACTACACAATAAAATCTGGATATTTGTTCGAGAGTGTTTCATGTTGTAGAATTCGGTGTAAGTAATGTGGGAGTTTTTGGGTATACGAACAGGACGGTTTGTAATTTAAGTACTCACAAAACTTGGTTTCGTTCTGTGAAAAGCTCATAAGTCTTGGCTTTAGAACGATATAGGGGGTGAAGGTTAACGTCTTTAGAAGCAAGCACTAGTCCTGGCACTTGAGTAGGAATATATGAAAAGAACCAAAGTTTCAGAAAGGATCATCAATGATCAACCACAGTCGGAACCTGGCTATCTGCCACCATTAGGCGGGTTTACATTTGGTTTAAGAGGAGGAAATGAAAGTAAACCATTGTGTTTTGCTTTTTAGCTCAAACACTGCGGTTTCTCGCAGTGAGATGTTTTCCTCTTTATGATAGTGGTGATAGAAGTATTAGCCGTACACTGACATCATTGTTGTTCTTCACTAATTGCTTTGAAGTTTAAAATCAAGTGATGCGTCACTGCACATTACTATGCTATACTGCGTACATTGTCATGAATGTCATCTTTTCTGATTCTAGTTTTCTTACTTGATTAGTACGCTGGCTATGTCTAGAAATTGTAGATTAATGTCTACAGAGTCTACGACCATGGATAGAGTGCCAAAAGTGGAAGAAGCTGAGACAGTGCACGTTCCTCCTTCCCCCTCTGAGAAGGTAACTACTTTTTCCACTTCCAGCTTCTTGTTCTTGAGCCAGCTTGATGGTGACATTGCGTTAAAGTTTAAACTATTACGGAGTATTATGTACCATAATGATCCTTATTCATTTTTCTGTTGGTTAAGGTGCTTATCTTGGGCGGCAATGGTTTTGTTGGATCTCACATTTGCAAAGAAGCATTAGATCATGGTCTGCCAGTTGCTAGTCTAAGCAGGTAAACTTCTCTTCCATGACTGAAGAGGGTAATTTATATATTTTGTTTAAAGTAATCAAGTGTGTCGTTTCCTACTAATTTATTCCCTTAAGACGTTTTCCAATGATCAATTTGTTTTGATGGAGCAACCTTGAATGTGTGTCTTAGAGATATGATGGTCTTTTTGCTTTCACGTACTCATATTCCTCTATGTCGAACTTGAATGCAGTCACTACTCTTCTGTCACCATTTCAATATTCACTTCCACTCTTTTGTTTTAGATAAAAGTTTGTTTTGTCCTCGATAAACAAGAATTCAAATGCATTCTCATAATCATTAGTAGCTGAAAGCATCCGAGCAATCAGTCCTAAGGCCCCTTGCTCCTTACTTGTACCTTTGTATCCCACGTAGACTCAGGCTGTGAAAGGAAGTTGCAAAAGTCAATAATCACTCGACCATGGAGATTAGATATAACCATATAAGACTTGCGAAACCTTGTTTTTTCTAGTGAGGTCTTTAGTTGCAAATTAACCTCAATAGATGGGATGATCTCTCCTTTTTTTGCGAATATAAACAGTCGCCCCCATTTGCCCAAAGGCTCCTGCGTAAGCTGAGAAGGGGGGCGAAGTCAGGCATAATGGAGGAGAAGTAATGTAACAGAAGCTTGGATATGCAAGGGTGTATGGAAGTAAAAACCAAGGGAGATTTTTTATTTATTGATTTAAATTATTTTTAGAGACTTGAACCAAGGTCCAGTTACTTCTGCGTTGAAAGCTTGGTACAAAGGTCGGAGTTTTTTTTTGGAGTATTTCTTACAAGTTGGGCATACCAAGTTGGGAATATGGTACGCTTAGGAGTTCTCTCAAAGGTTTTACTCCGATCTTATCTGTGGATATAGGGAAAGCCACTGATGCCTATTCTTTGTTAATGGGGTGGTTGATACTGGTATTAAGAAAAGGATCGGAGACAGTATAGTTTAAGAAAAACGTATGTCAGTATTTGTTTTACAAGGGAGAAGATGTACTTCATGCAAGGAATCTTATTATTTGAGGTCTTCGCCGTAGGTGTACACAGGAATCAGAGGGTTCCGAGAAAGAGGGTGAGTTTGAATGGTGTGATTCAAGGCTTCCGGCAAATGAGGCAATGCATCTAATGACTATGGCATGGGTGAGTAGGATGATCCTGAGGGGGGAGGTCTTCTGTTGGGAAACTGTTTTGGCCTGTGATCTACTGATCTTGATTCTGAATTTAATGGTTGTGAGACGAGGCAAATGTGTTTAAGGGCGATTTCACTGATTATCAAACTAGCAGTGTTGGGGACAGAACTGTCCGACAGGGTGGACGCATCCGTCGAATGTTGATGACTTTCTCCCAAGTTCTCACGCTATCACTGGATGGACGTTTGGGGATCAAAAGGTTCAATGTTCTCATACTAAGGAGACGCAAATTGCAGCAACTGCAGAGACCTAGGAGGCAGATGATAAGGCTTGGGCTTGACATATTAGCGGCTGTGGCCTGTAAGCCTGTGACTTGAAAACAATGGACGGTTCAGGATCACAACTTCAAGCTTTTTCTAGAAAGAAAATGGGCTGAAGGGAATTAGCTAACTTAGAAACTAAATGAGAGGCATTGTCTTAATAAAGGAATTTGTGTTCTGCTACAGTTGAACTCTATAGGACCTTCTTATCCTCTGTCTTTTGGTATTCGGTTCTTTTGGTGCTATATTATGGAGTAATTATTTTATCTTTAGAAAAGCTTAGCTTCCAGCAGTAGACGTGTTCTAGCATGTAAAGACTTTGTCAGGTAGGATGATTGTGACTTCTGTTTTTTTTTCCACAATCTGTTTACCCGGTTGCCCGTTGGAGTTGTGCGAATCTCTTTGATCTGTTCATCGTTAACCTCAATGGCCTATGCATATTTTTTGCCAGTATGGTTTTTGTTGAAGTCACAAGCCTGAAAACTACTGTCCATATGGAGTTATTTTAACTGCCTTTACTCTTTTTTTAATTGTTTCTAGATCTGGAAGGCCATCTGTCAATGAGCCTTGGGCTAATAGCGTGACCTGGCATCAAGGTTTCTTACATCTTTAATTCGTCAAACGCTCAGATTAGCTGGAAAATTCCATATTCGTTACCTTACGTGTTGCCCTTGATGCAGGGAACCTCTTTTCACCTGAAACATTTAAAGACGCATTGGATGGAGTGACTTCTGTTGTAAGTCTTTAATCTCTAGTAATTATACTTTAAAACTGAAGTTAGTACTTTAGATTCTGATGCTTTTCATATGAAAGAGAAGAAACTGATATACAGGTCTTAGGGTAGGTTGCATACATGTGAAGCGAACTTGGATCCGCCAATAGTATTAGTGTGGATCCTCCACATGTTGTTAGTGGTGGTTATCATGATTTTGAATTGTGAGACCCTGAATCACGTATCTTGTGTACTTTTTGTTTCCTTTTTTTTTCTTTTCTTTTTGGATTTCAAGTAGTATTTTGTTCTACTTTCATGAGACTGTAGAAACTAGTAGCAACAACCTTAATCAAAGATTTTGGATTTTCAATTTGATTTAATATGTTGCAGATATCCTGTGTCGGTGGCTTTGGGTCTAATGCAGCTATGTATAAGATTAATGGTACTGCAAATATGAATGCAATTAGAGCTGCTGCAGAGAAAGGTAAGCTGATCTATCATCTCCTTGGCTTCAGTTCTTCTAGCCTATGCCATTGTACTTGGTACTGTTGTATAGTTGATGGTTTTTTTGTTCTAGGATGGCATCCATTGTGGTTGAATGACGTGATTATCTGATTTACAGGTGTAAAGAGATTTGTTTACATCTCTGCTGCTGATTTTGGCGTGGTCAATTACCTTCTACAAGGTTATTATGAGGGAAAGGTAATGTCAACACTGCACATATGTCTTCATAATGCGTGTGGTTTTTATCATTTGCGTACCCATAATTTTGCCCAGGAATCAATTAAATGACGCCTGCCCTGATTTGGGTGCGTACAGATGGGGGAGGGGGGGGGGGGGGGGCTACTTCCCTTACTTTGGAGTTCCTCTCCTAGATTCTTACTTTAGCTAAATTGATGGGGCTGCGGTTTATGTTTTTCGATAGATGCTCTGCCGTATTCCCCTTGTATGTTTAATCTCTCTCCTTTAGTGATCCATGCGGTTTCCCTTTCTTCTGTAAATTATCCTTCTTATATAGCTGTAGGATTTAATTTAAGGGTCTACTATTCTTGGTGTAACTGCGTACAATCAGTTATCAAATACACATTTTCTAGATATTTTTTAAAGGTTGTTTTTTCATTCCCTAAATATTTGAGCTGAATTACTGACTCTATAACTACAACATCATTACCCTAGAGCCACAAAGTAGGCTGGTAGGGGGGAGGGGGTCAGATGTACGCAAGCCTTACCCCTATGTTGAAACATAGAGATTGCGTACGGATGACTGGCGTGGCCCATAATGAGAAATTCTTTGGGAATCGCATTGACTGACTCCTACTTACAATGGCAATTTTTTTGGGCCATTTTGGTTTATTCTGTTATAATTTATAACCCAAAGCCAAAGATAGTTAGTCTTCGGCTCTATTGGAAATGGAAACAGCTGAATTATGACTCTGACTTAATAAAATAAACCTTTTCCCAGAATTATCTATTTGGATGCTGACACTTACTGCATTATCTCTGCCTGTTCAATTCCCCCATACACCGATTAAAGTGATATGAGGATCCTAGTACAGCCACGTCAGCATTAAATTCTCATTGATTTTCTCATTTCTGTACTTTCTGTTAGAATTCTATTTTAATTGATGTGTAGGAACCATGTAGATAATTTATTTATTGCATTGCTATCCTATGTTCCTTAATATGCATGGTGAAGATAGCTAATTTGGTGTGTCCATGCTATTCATTTTTATGGAGAATTTGCTGAAGTTCCTATTTGCTTACAGAGAGCAGCTGAAACAGAACTATTGACGAAATTTCCTTATGGTGGTGAGCTTTTCAGAATTCTTCTTGGTCTTGATTGGTGTCATTTTACAATTGTTTGGACTAGGGGACCGTGGTCGTTGCATAACATGAAATGTAACTTTGTTTGTTGCAAGAGGCATTCTGAGTGATTGAGTTGACTTTATATTCCTCTATTCAAGGGTTTGAAGTCTGTGACTGTCACAGCTATCTTCAAAAACTTTTAAGAGAAGCTTATAGTATGAATATTTCTATCTCAGGTGTTATACTGAGGCCTGGTTTTATCTATGGGACACGTCAAGTTGGTAGCATGAAGGTGCCATTAGGCGTGATTGGTTCACCATTGGAGATGGTAATGTATAAGCTTCCCTTGTTTGTAAAAAATTGTTCTACTGTTATTTTGGGTGCATGTATTCTGTTAGTTACAAATCTATTGTTGCTCTTAAACCGAGTTGTGCCTTGTGCCAAATACCCAGGGTTTGATTTGGGGAGCATGGTATCAATGCTGTCTCTTTTTTCTTTTGAGATTTGTTTGGAGTATTCTTGCTTAGGTATTGATCAAGCGGACCTGGTGCAGGTTTTCCAGTACACTAAGCCGCTGACCCAAGTTCCGCTGGTTGGTCCGTTGTTCACTCCTCCTGTTAATGTGACAGCAGTTGCAAAAGTTGCTGTCAGAGCCGCAACTGATCCAGTATTTCCACCTGGGATCGTCGATGTTCATGGTATATTACGCTACAGTGGGCAGAAGAAAAAGTAGGATGTAGATTTGCAGTTACACGCATGGCAATTTTATCATACAGAAACGTCCTCAGTTGGAATGGCCGTTTCTTCCTTGTGACGATTTGTTGTGTTCATCATCTCAATTCTCAAAGCCCAGTGCAATAAAGAGGCATGATCATTATCTCTGTGTAACTGTTTCCCTTGGTTAGTTCATCTCGCTAATGTAGAGACTCAATAGTACTCGTTTACTTAGTTTGTCTACATTTTGTATAGTGAACTAGTGAAGTTCAACACAATATGATCCAGATGCATGTCTGGTTTTATCTGAATGTGTTTCTTGCTTGAATTAGTTCGAGCAATACACACATACGTTGAAAGAATGGCAACGGAAAAGGTTCATTGAGTGTATACCTACGACGTTCATGAAGCTGAAAGTTATCATGTTTTCGACTTATAATTATATGTACTCCTGAGCCATTGTTCACTATACAGTAAAACTTAAGAAGAAAATAAGTAATTATTCTTGAGCCTCTAGAGTCTGTACTTCCTTGCCCCTTTTAGCTCTCTCCTTGTCTCTCATCGGGTATATTATCCCATTGCCATTAATGTACATATACACGTCATTCAACACAATGTAACCGTGTATTATTTTGTACCTTACCTTTTTACTTATTTAAACTGGCATCACATCACTTATATTGAAAGTCTTATAAATGATCAAATATATTGAAAATCTTACCACCCCCTAATTTTCTCTTAACATTATGCCCTCCACAATGCTTAGGCTAGCATCTGCATAACCATAAAAAAGAATAATCTGACACCAAGTTATTACGAGACGGTCGTGTTACACAAGACCAATAAGATGGGCAGTCGTTTTAACATTAATTGAGGCTTTGTCCATCAGTGTATAGTCCACGACTCTTACCTAGAAAGTTGAAATAAAACTAAAAGCGGTTTCGCCCAGATATTTTCTGAATCGGAAAAAAAAGATGAAGCAGGCGCACGGGCAGAGCAGTAGTGAAGGAAGAAACGACGACGATGCTGCCCTTTCTGATTTCCTCGCTTCTTTGATGGATTACAATCCCACTGTATGTCCTTTTTTTTCTTCTTCTTATTTTGATAATCAATTTGAGTAATTAAGCAGATTAATTAGTGAGTTTTATAATAATAATAATAATAATAATAATAATAATAATAATGTTTTAATTTGGTTAGATTCCTGACGAATTAGTGGAGCATTACCTCGCCAAGAGCGGTTTCCAGTGTCCCGATGTTCGATTGTAGGTATTTCTCCCTAATTTAATTTTCTCTTTTTTTTCATTAATTATTTCTTAATAATTATTATGATGTTTGATGATTATGCTGATGCTGTGTTTGTCTAATTTCCTCGAAATTTGGACAATGTTAGGTTTTGTTGCCTCCTGTGAAATTGTGCTGTTAGAAGTTGATAATTAATATTCACAGGTTTATTAGATTAAATTAGATTAGATTTTGGATTATTGACATTAGTACGGACATCTGATCGGTAGCTTGATGAGTGTGTGTGTATGAGTGAGATTGGACTGATTTTCTATCTCGACTTTTGGTGGCTGAGTTCTCTATCACTTTTAATTTAGTCGTATTTCGACAGGATTAGATTGGTGGCTGTCGCTACTCAAAAGTTCGTCTCTGAGGTCGCTACTGATGCTCTTCAGTATGTTTCTTTTTACTCCTCTTCCTTTTTTTTTGTGACTGATATTCCGACTGAGAATGATCGATGGTGTGTCTTTTACGTGTATGCAGGCATTGCAAAGCTAGGCAGTCTTCTATAATCAAAGATAAAAGAGATAAGCAGCAAAAGGTGTGGATGCTCATTCTTTTTTTAACCGTTTCACTCCCTGGATCAGGCCGTACAAAGAATTTGTTTTTATTACTTCCTTGCCTTCACTTCTCACTTTTCATGTACTTACGTTTTGTTTTTTGTTTGCCAGGACAAGCGCCTCATTTTGACCATGGAGGACCTATCAAGAGCTCTGCGTGAGGTACGGTATTCCGGTCTTCATTCTTGTTATGGCTTTAAAAACTTTTTTAAGGTTTTATAATCATGGACATCCAAGCTTTACCCTTTAAGGAAGAATTTCTAAATGATGACCAATCCTTAAATTTTAGTTATAATATGCTGATGATCGTTATATGGTTCTTAGTGGTTTCCTTCTGTTTACGGTAAAACTGTCTTCTATGCATCTTTAAGACTTTGTTTACTGATTTAGCTCCTGGAAAGGTATGCCTATACACATGCAGCTTGAAGTATGGTCATACCAATTTTACCTTATTGGCGGATTTGAGAGGGTCAGTCGGTCAGATGTACAGAGCTACACTTAAGTGGGTTTAGATGTACAGAGCTACACTTACGCTGTCGAAACTTGTAACAAAAGCTGTTGTGATAAATTGATTAAGAAAAAAAACGTGGAAGGACACATTCTGCACTTTTTTCAAAAGTAACATATTAAGGTGAAACAAATTTGCATTTTTGGTTAAGTCGCATCTTCCTTCTCCTTCAGGATTCAACTTCAATTCGATCTCAAAGATGCTCCACATTAATTTTAGAGTTAGTTTGCACAAGGTTTGGTATATGTTTTACTCATCCACAATGGATAAATGGCCTCCTACAAAAAGTAAAACCACTATACAAGCCTAGGCCCTAAGCCTCTCAACTATTACCTTTTCTAAAGCTTGTAATTTTCGCATGGCCTTTTCGTCCTAAGCATGCAACCACTTCTATGTGATTTTGTTGAATATTACTTTCCAGTTTTCACTAGAAACTGAGCCTCTTTCCGGGTTTTTTTTTTAAAGTCTGTTATGGAGCCTTGAATCCTGATGATAAATGCTTAAAGTGATTATGCTTTTTATCCAAAATTACCCTTAATAGGGAAACATGAGTAGTTGATGTGTCTATGCTCCATGGCTCACTATTGGTGAAGTTAATTTTTTTACCTTGTTTATGTTATAGTTTGTGCCTATTTTTAGGGTTAGGGTTTTTATTTGTATAGACATGCTTGGTTAGTTGATTTGATGGGCAACACTTCGAGTTGCTTAGTTTTTTTTGCCGATTTTGTTGGGAAAATTAGCACTCATGTCATTAAAGAGGAAAGACGAAATAATTTATCTTGGATTGGTCTGGTGCAGGCTATGCTACTCGTACTCTTCACTCCAGCCCCAATTTACTTGCTTAATTTGGGAATCAAAGGGACTCTTTATAGTTTTCACCTAGAGAACATGTATAGGGAATCCAATTTGAGACTTCAGTCAACCCATCTTGCAATAATAAGCTTGGTTTTGATGAGTTACTACTAGGTCCTAAGAAAATGTTGTTACACATATACAGCCATATCCTATGTGATTGGATGATAATTATGCAACTTAGGGTATCACCATTGCAAATCCTATGTGAGTATCCGCTTGGCAACAATATGATCGGGTTGTCCTATCTATGCTACAGCTCTCCAGCAAGGGTGGTACTATGTTTGGTGGTCTACCAGCAACTTACTATCCCTCTAGACATCTAGTTTTTCTTTTAACAGTTAAAGGTAGTATCTATGAGGAGTCTATGAGCACGACTTATTTAGCAACTAAATTGGACTTGTATGCTTTTGCACGGCAGTATCGTAATGAGAAGGGTAAACTTGTATGGGAAGCCCTTAGAGGGCATACATTCATCTAAACGGGCGATCCTAATCTTGTCCTTTTATCTGAACGAAATGTGAGTTACTCAAATGAGCCCAAGTTTTTTTAGGCTCATTTGACGGCGCTCAGGCCTCTTCTCAATTTGGGCTCATTTGAGTAACTCAAATTTCGTTCAGATAAAAGGACAAGATTAGGATCGCCCGTTTAGATGAATGTATGCCCTCTAAGGGCTTCCCATACAAGTTTACCCTTCTCATTACGATACTGCCGTGCAATAGCATACAAGTCCAGTTTAGCTGCTAAATAAGTCGTGCTCATAGACTCCTCATAGATACTACCTTTAACTGTTAAAAGAAAAACTAAATGTCTAGAGGGATAGTAAGTTGCTGGTAGACCACCAAACATAGTACCACCCTTGCTAGAGAGCTGTAGCATAGATAGGATAACCCGATCATATGAATTTGAAAAATTTGCGTCGAGAGATCTTGGAAAGTGCTTTCAATTTTTTGCTTTCCGCAAGGAACTTATTGCACACAAATGCGTTGTTTTGCATTGTAATTGAAACCTTGACTTCCTTTATTGTTTCGCTGGAAGCAGATACTCTTGGGGCTTGGACGTCAATGCTAATCAGAAACTTGGGGTGATTATTGTAGGCAGTGTTTGATATTGTTTAGGCTTTTATCCTGGCTGTTGAGTTTTCCTTCATGACAGATAATTAGAGATGGTACTTGAATTACAGAAGTAAATGGTGATGAAAAGTAGGACAAAATTCTCATCTCTCTCTGTTAAAACATATTGTTTCATTTCTAATGCCTCTGTCCTCGCTCTTTCTTGGTCCCTCTTTTTGGTAAGCTACTTAAGCAATTTGAGAGACAGAGAGTCACTACCGTTCACTTTCCAGGGAATGATACTTTGTGAGTACAATAATTTCACTTGAGTTCCCAGTGAAGCATCTTTTTTTTCTTCTTTTTTTTCTTGATAATACCAAACACCAACTATTACCTGTATATAGAGAATATAAGGAATATGTGAAAAATTGCTGGGTGATTGGATTTGGTGGATCTTATAGATGCATGTGCAACCTATGGTTCGTTGACTTGATAACTTTGTATATTGAAGGATGCTTTCAACAGTTTAACTGTACTACATGTTCTTTTTGATGGCTTGTTTAGTTAGGTCTAGTCGATCATCAGGATTTAGGACATAGTAATGTTTGCCTGTTAAAACAATGGTGGTGCAGATTTCAGGCCAATGATGGCTGTTAGTCTTTACATAACAGTAGATTTATGGCCCTTTTTCCAAGGAAGATATGGGATCACATTGATTATATGTTTCAATCCTACCTTTAGGGTCCTACTCTGTTACCGCCATAATCTTCTGTTGTCCATGAGTTGACTTATTGGTTCTGGTTTCTGGACTCTGTTGGTCCTTGAATGTAGCTCAATTTGAAGGGAGTTACGATAGGAAGCACTTGTCTATAAACCTCTTTGTTTTAGGGGGGTGGGGTGGGGGTGGGTAGTGTAAGGGGCACTATTACGTTGTAGCACTAATGGTAGATTTACTCATAGATGGCTGAGCTGATATGGAATGCTTTTTCGGTTAGCCATGAGGTGCTACTTCTTCCATCTCTCTTGTTTCACTGTCCCTCCTGCATGTCCATTCTTGTAGTAGGAGACCACCTTCCCCTCCTCACTTCCGCACCCCCCAGTTAGGTGATATTTTACCTATTGTTCTGCTTACCCTGATTTTGTGTGGATAGATACACTCTTCCTTGTGTATCATATGAGTAGCGATAACTTAAGGTTATAAACATGAACGTCTGCTGTGTTTGTTAGTTTTTGTGCATTATGCGATCTGATGATTGGTGGATTACTGGTTTATCTAACCGTGTGTTGGATTTTCAGTATGGGGTGAACTTGAAGCACCAGGAGTATTTTGCTGACACCCCTTCAGCTGGGATTGATCCAGCTGCAAGAGAAGAATGACTTGATTGGGAGATGCGAATGCGATTGTTGGAACTTCTTGTATAAATCTCTTAGCTTGGTCTTCTGCAACTCAAAATTTCTCAGTGTATGGAACATCAACTGGTACTGAGTTTATGAAGTTTTAGCTCAATTTGTTTCTTCTAATTAAACCCGTCAATTGTTCTTTCTTTATTAGCGCCGCGCTAATTGATTGCTGTTTGCGTGAATTGTACCAATTTGTGTGTGTGTGTGTGACAGACAATACCATATCTTTTTGCTTACCTTAAAAATCCTGCAAATGTAAAGAAAAAAACGGTACTACCTCCATAAATTAATATAAGTCGTTTTCATACATCGAGGCACTCCGTTCAAACCTCAATATTTCAACATATACACGTGAAAATTATGAAAGTATATTTTTTTGAAAGGATTTTTCGAATCTAATGGTATAAGTTTCACAACTTTTTTCCAAGTATTTTTTCGTTAAATTGAGAATCAAACTATCGTCTCGATAAGTGATAACGACTTACATTTATTGAGAGAGTATCATTTTCCTTCGCTGCTGTCCAAAGAAGCATTTTTTTTTTCTTTTGACAACAAACAGACGGAATGCTACTAGCAGAAAAGTCCAAATACGTGCTTGATTTGTAGCAGAGAAGTTCTAATAAACTTCTAGTAAACGCGACAGAGTCGTCCACTTAAAAAATTAGAAAACTCGTGCTTTGAAATGTGCTCTGTATATTTGAATTTTTAAGTCACATGTTGGTGTGTCGTTTGGTCCATAAATTGCCACACACCTTTGTATGTTCTTCCGTAGCTCATCCATAACTTCTACATTACACTAACGTTAACCCACCGGCCAAGTCTACTTCTAGTCTTGTCTTGTCCTGAAAATATGTCCGAGGTAGAAAAGGAGGTCGTCTATGACCGAGAGAGCGTAATCAAGGCGTTTGAGGGCTCGAAGTCTGGAGTAAAGGGCCTCGTCGATGCAGGGGTGACAAAGATACCAAGGTTATTCGTTCATGAGCGCATTAGCAACAACGAGAAGGATAACTGTGGTGATGGGCACATTGTTGGAGACAAGGTCCCGTTGATTGACCTACAAGGGATCGACATCGAAGATGGTGTCCGACGTGTGGAGGTGATAGAGCAAGTGAAGAGTGCTTGTGAGACATATGGGCTCTTCCAGATCATTAACCACGGTATTCCAACTCGAGTGTTGGATCAAGTGATAGATGGAATACGTCGATTTCATGAGCAAGATGTTCAAGTTAAGAAAGAGTATTATTCACGTGACTACGACACCAAACATTTCTTGTACAACAGCAATTTTAATCTGCTCCAAACTCAGGGCCCTGCAGCTTGGAGGGATACCATCACTTTCATTCGGGGATCTTCTGTACCTGATCACCAGGAACTTCCCCCAGTGTGCAGGTATGTTTGCTAATTACTTTTCGAGTTTTTCGCTCATCTTTTCGAGTATACTATCATTATAATTTGTCTAGCAAATTAAGTTTACGACCAAAACAATTAATTTCACTATCGCAATCTAATTGTACTGTCTTCATCAACTTGTCTACATCAGATCTACCGTGTCTTAATTATACATACAAAGCATAGGATTCATCCAGTAGTACATTATACATATAAATTTATATGTGCTTGACGTACTTAATTAGCATAAATCCAAGTTACAGATAGATATGCACATGTCATAAATTAATTAACTTTTCTCTGTCAAAAAAATAAAATTAATTAACATAGTACTACTGTATGTATAAATTAAATAAAATACTAGGGGTCTATATATGTAGAGGTCACGGTATTTATATATTGGTATATATGTAAGTGAGACTTGAGACGATACAACCTTAATATATGCAGGGATATGTTGGTGCACTACACCAATGAGGCTATGAAATTAGGGGAGAATATATATGGATTACTGTCGGAGGGTCTCGGACTTGATCGGAGTTATCTGAAAGATATCGGATGCAATGACGGCATTTTCGCACCATGCCATTACTACCCTGCTTGCCCTGAGCCAGACTTGACCCTTGGCTCTACTACTCATGTTGACAGTGGCTTCATAACTCTGCTCGCTACAAATCATATCCCTGGCTTGCAGGTTCTTCATCAAGGTCGCTGGATCGATGTTTCCCCTATCCATGGCGCGCTTGTAGTTAACATAGGCAACCTAATGCAGGCAAGCAAGTCTCAATAACTTAATTATTACACTTCATTTATAATTTATTTTACGTACTTGTAGTGTAGTTGACATTAAAAATGCATGGTCGTGCTCAAATAACGTACTATACTAGAGTAGTATATATATAAAGTGATAATAATGGTATGCATTTTGTATGTGTGGCAGCTAATCAGCAACAACAAGTATGTTGCTCCGTTGCATCGAGTGGTAGCAAGTAAGGAAGGGCCAAGAATTTCAATGGCATGCATTTTCAGAACACATCATGCTCCGGAGAACACTGCAAGACTGTACGAACCAATTAAGGGGTTGTTATCAGAAGGAAATCCGGCCTTGTACCGCCCTGTAACAGTGAAAGATATCATGTCTAACAAAGTTTCAACCTACTCCGGCAGCGTCGTTGGCAACTCCTTAGACAAATTTAAGCTGTGATGTGAGATTGTGAGTACTACATTACCTACCGCTGGGATGCGTGCTAATTAAGATGGGTTCCGAAATGAGGATTTGGGATCAAATTATATCGATCATACACCGTATACTTGTATGATCTTATTAGGATCACTACAATACCATTCATATATGTTTGTTGGTCACTTGATGTATATGAATATATATTTAGTGTTTCTCTAAGAAAAAAAAAATGTCGTATGTGGGTAGGTGGAAGTATAATGCTTGTTTAATCTGAGGGGTGTCCAGGACAAAGAGAATGATCTACTCCCTCCAGTTCTGAATGATCTTTCTTGTTTTTTTTTGAGCCAGTTCTAAATGATCTTTTACTTTTTTTTATTTGTTATGTTATTTATGGTCCTAATGGATTGTAACCTCCCGCATTCATTTTCCACCGCATCTTTTACCTTCCTTATTGGTGAATCCGCCTCTCATAATGCGTAGTAACTAGTAAGACACAGGTCAAACTCACATAAACAAAACGTTTTTATTGTTTATTGTTTAGATGTGAATCATGCACGAGGCCAGCTCAGGAATAATGATGATTATTATATAGTCCAAAGATAAGGAGTATGTAGTATACCTTAAGCTTAGGCGCTTAGCTTTGTTTTCCACACCTTCTTATTCACGCACATACCTTCTCGTCTCTCTAAACATGTCGGAAGAAAGTGTGGTGTATGATCGAGAGAGCGAGATCAAGGTGTTTGAGGACTCGAAAGCTGGTGTAAAGGGCCTTGTCGATGCTGGGATAACAAGCATTCCTAGGCTCTTTGTTCACCAAGACTACTTCAGCAACAAGTCTGACGACATTACATGTTCTGTCCCATTGATAGACCTGCAAGGGATCGATGATGTCGAAGTTGGACGTGTGAAGGTCATTGAACAAGTGAGAAGTGCTTGTGAGAAGTATGGCTTCTTTCAAGTCATTAACCACGGCATTCCTATTCAAGTGCTGGATCAATTTGCTTAGTGCAGTTCCACTATGTATGTATGTATGGATGTACGTATGTTGCTTCTTTTACAAGAGATCGACTTGAATCTGACACGATTTCACTAAAAACGTTTGTGTATGTTGCAGCTGATTACCAACAACAGGTTTGTTGCTGCATTGCATAGAGTGTTGGCAAGTAAGGAAGGGCCAAGGATTTCAATGGCATGCATTTTCAGAACACATCATTCTCCCGAAAACACTGCAAGACTGTATGAACCGATTAAGGAGCTGTTATCAGATGAAAATCCTCCCCTGTACCGCCCTGTTACTGTCAAGGATATCGTGTCTAATAAGAATGCGACCTCAGACGCCAAAATTGGCAATTCTCTCGACATATTATTTAAGCTCTGAAAATCTACCTGCATGATTAAAATTGGCTTGTAATGTTGTGTTTCTCGTTGTCTAGCTCCATGAATAACATTGTTCGTTGTTAGGGGCTGTCAATTCAATAAACGGGTGTGGTTAGTATGAAATAATTTTATGATCGACTTGTTTCATGATTGTATGTTCTTGATAAGAAGACGAACTTTTGATATCTCTAAATTAAAGTGTGTGAAATAAGTCAATTACCGTTCCAATCAAAAGCGTTCACTAGTCGATGGTGAGAATTTCACATAGTTTGTAGGGAATCTTCTAGTATAAGGATAAAAGGACAATTCGGTATTATTGCCTTGAGCAATTATTGATGAAGTATGAAGGTAAAATTGATTAAACATTTGTTTGCTTAACGTATGTAGTGAACACCATTGACCTTGACTGAATAATCTATTCCACAAGAGGGGCTACTTCAGAGTTAGATGAGCTCTCTACATGTCAATTATCAATCAAGGCGAATCTTTGAGGCTTGACTTTCTGCTTTGATTTTTCTTTTAGTGAGGTTGAATTGGTCTCTAATCCCATCGTGTCCTAGCTAATTGAAGAGCTTGGCTTGGTTGAAGGTGCATGCATCAAATGTAACACGATATATATAGTTCGGTTTTAGGATTAAATCACGACACATTGGTCTACAATTTCTAATGTTGCGATCCATTAGATCTTAATTGACGCATATCACTACATACATTGTTGGGGATTGATCTCCGGATTAGGGTTATCGACTTATCGTAAATAAGATTGTTGTTTGTAAAAAAAAAAAAAAGCATCTTAATAAGTTGGAATACTCCTTTTCTAATTTTTCTTTTCTTTTTGTGGGGTTTATTAAGTTTATTGATCAAGCAGTGACAAATGACAGGTGTTAGTGTAACTAATAAGCTATTATATATGAGAAGCACAAGTATACCAAGTAAATGGTCACGTACCAGCTGACTGAAATCCAATGAAATGGGACCATTTACACCCTTGTTTATTTCCTTTCATTTCTATATTACCATTGAAAAGTAGACCCCTAAATTAGCCCCTTTGGAAACAGTCAAAGTCTCTCAAAGCTTTGTCATCTTTCAATCGAGAGCGAGCTGAGACAAGAGCCGGCTCATGCAGGACCCTTTGATAACACGTACAATTGTATACTGTACTATATATAGACAAAGTTTTAATGTATATCCCTAATTTTTTATCCACATGTCCCACCATATTCCAATTCTCTCTCCTCAATCTCATCACATTAATACAAAACATACCCATACTATCCCCCATATATGTTTAGTAATGTATATCACATATACAAACGGACAATGGTAGAGGTGTACAGTGTAGACACCCAAAAATGTCTACAATCAGCAATAATTTTTCTACAATATCAATATTTTACTACCCGCACAACTAATTTTACTACTCGAAATTTTCATTACAATTAATTTTACTACTCTATTCTCAATTTTACTACTGTTCACTCAATTTTACATTGTAGACAAATTAATTGTGTCTATACTATAGACCTCTAACAATTTGCTATACAAATAGCCTTACTCATATATATATATATATATATATATATATATATATATATATATATATATATATATATATATATATAACTATATTTAATTGAAAAATTGGTTGTCGATTACTTGCATTATAGTATTATTTTGTCGAGACTGGTGCTATATTCCGTCTAGATGGGAGAGAGTGGTAAGTTTTCTTATAAAGAGTTCATAACTAGCTACTCCGTATATATATACAAGTTACTTTGGCATTGACTATTATTGCCTCTAGAAAGCTATGCTCTAACGTCAATTCGGTTAGTAAAATCCAATTTCATGCAATATGAATACTCCTTTAATACACATATATATACTCATCAAGTCATCATACGTATGTTAACCAATACTATAATATATAATCCCTCTTCACTAGAATCTCTCCCCAAGTAGTCGTAATATATACTACTCTATTTCGTTGGTCGATCTATCTTAGACGAAAGCGAGCTATAATATATATTTGATCGTGTACATATATATATGCATTGTACTGAAGTTAGATGATGACGACATTGTTGAAGAAGTTGATAATTATGCTTAGTTTTTATTTTCTTCTTTCTTGTTTATGTTTAAACAACTTGATGATGAAGATGCACTGGAACATTTTGGTTGATGCTCAATTAGTAGAGCCGGTGAAAGTAGGAGTTGTTCTGAACAAGGAAAGTGTGGAGGGGAAGGTGAGATTAAGCTGCATGAACATGGCGATTTCGGATTGGTACGCTGCTCATCCTGACTTCAAAACAAGGCTTGTTCTTCACGTCCGGGACTCCATCAACCACGACGTTCTTGACGCTGCTTCTGCCGGTATGTAACTTGTGCTTCACCTTAATTTCACCCCCTCATCTGCATTTACATTTCTACATACTTTATCTCTAATTACATTAGTTTATGATCACGGTCGTAATATAATTTGGAATGTTCAAGCTCGCGTCGATATCATGTGAAGATGATCGAGATTACTACTCCCTCCCTCCGTCCAAGTATAAACACGTACCCCATAGCAAAAACACACCCTCACACTCACGAGAGAGGGTGCACGCAAATGTTAAACGGTTAATCAAAGCTACGAAAAAATTACATAGAACTTTTGTTAATATAAGCATCATATCTAACTTGCTATGTAATTTTTTTGGAACTTTTATTAACTGATGGTTAGTGTGTATTTATACTTTCCGCAACAAAAAGAGGTATTTTGGGTGTTTATAATTAAACTTGACCGGACGGAGTATATCGTCGTATAGGGCTCATTTGGTATAGTCTTTGATGAGATTTAGTTTTAGATTTTTTTTTTTTAAATTCCAAAATCGACGCGTTCACGAAAAGTTTGACTTTGCCCTTAGGCCTTAAGTTAGTTGCGACGACAATAATTCAGGTCCATTATCAACAAAAGAAGATAGTGTAAGACAAGTCAATGGACCAGATCACTCTGGAAAATAAGTCAAGAAATGGCTTTAAGCCACACATAATACATTACGTACAACTCCAAGAAAATGTCACTTGGTCTAAAGTCTCCGGCTCTATAATTATATACTAGTATATCGTATTCCATAAGTATCTGTTTATTTATATGGTTCCCATCGTTCTAGTTATAGTACTAGACTACTAATAAACTAATCCGTATATAATACAATAAACAAAGTAATTAACTGAGATATATTGTGTTTATAATAAGTTGGTTTCGTTGATTGAGACAACAAATTATACGTACGTATATATGATTATATAGTGTAGTGTATGCTTAGATTTCAATTTTCAATATATATATTAAATCATTTTTACAAATTGGTAGTCTACTTCCTGATTAAGTCATCTACATTTTTCTTGATGGCATGATTATGAACTTTGGCAAGATGTACACAGAATAATACTGTTACTTATTGCAAATGCAGTTGTTGATCTGATAAAGAATGAAAAAGTGGTAGCAGTCCTAGGACCAGAAACATCAGAAGAGGTTCAATTTGCTGTGAATCTTGGTGAAAAAGCTCAAGTCCCCATTGTTACCTACTCAGCTACAAGCCCTTTCATTTCGCCATCTCAAAACCCGTATTTTGTACGAGTAACGCAGGATGACTCTTCCCAAGTACAGCCTCTTACTGATCTTATCCAGACATTCGGATGGAGGGAAGTTGTGCCTGTCTATGTTGATGGTGATTTTGGAGGTGGGATTGTTCCGTTTTTGGCTGATGCATTGCAGCAGACTGGGACCAGCATTCCCTACAGGAGTGTCATCCCATCATCTGCCTCAAAGTATCAGATACTGGCAGAGCTTTACAAGCTGAAATCTCTGTCGTGTCGAGTGTTTATAGTTCACATGCCAGCATCTATGGGATCACAGCTGTTTCTTAGGGCGCAAGAGTTGGACATGATGAGTCAGGACTATGTCTGGATAATAACCAACGCAATGGCGAATGCCTTGAATAATCTGAGCCCTCGAGTCATTCAAGCAATGCAGGGAGTAGTGGGAGTGGAGTCGTATGTGCCTGCATCAAGGGAGCTTGACAATTTTTCTGTCAGATGGAAAATGAAATTTCAGCAGGAAAACCCAAATTTATCGACTGCAGGACTGACTGTTTACGGACTTTGGGCTTATGATGCTACCACTGCTCTAGCTAGAGCTGTGGAAGAAGTTGGTTTGGTCACTAATTTCACCTTTCGGAGAGCTGAGAATGAAGCTAACTTATCTACTGATATCTCTACTATGGAAATCTCACAGGTTGGCCCTAAGTTACTGCAGAAAGTGTTAGGCTTGGGATTCCAAGGCTTGAGTGGCAAGTTTGCTCTTTCTGATGGGGAGATCCAAGACTCAACCTTTCAGATTATAAACATTTGGCGCGGTGGGAAGAATGGAATTGGTTATTGGACACCATCCAGTGGACTTGTTAAGCATCTGAGTTCAGCAAACAGCGAAAAATTTGTTACTTCAATGGCGTCTAACCTTGAACACATCAGATGGCCAGGGGATCCTAAATCTGTTCCTAAAGGTTGGGTGAGTTCGCCAAATGGAAATAAGTTGAAGATTGGTGTTCCGCTCAAGGCCGATGGCTTCAATCGATTTGTGATGGTCACTCAAGATGCTGAAACCAACACAACAACAGTAGCAGGGTTCTGCATTGATGTGTTTGATACACTTATGAGCAAATTACCATACTCGGTCCCTTATGAGTACGTACCCTATTCGGACCATGAAGGTGAACCTATTAGCAGTTATGATCAGCTTGTAAAACAAGTTTACCTCAAGGTAAAATAAATAAAATAAAGAATTTACTGATCTTATTTTCTTTTTTTACCATGAATATATAATAATGCAACAAGCTCAGATTTACTAATGATAGCTGGATGTCTTATGTTTTCTGCAGAACTTTCAAGCAGTGGTAGGAGATGTAACAATCCGGGCAAACAGGGCATTGGAGGTAGACTTTACGTTGCCTTACACAGAATCTGGCGTTGTAATGGTCGCGCCTTTAAAAGACAACAATAAGATCAGGGCTTGGCTCTTTGTCAAACCCTTAACCTGGGACTTGTGGCTTACAACCTTTTGTTTCTTCATCTTCATTGCCTTTGTTGTTTGGGTTCTTGAACATCGAATAAACGAAGATTTCAGGGGACCTCCCCGGCATCAAGCAGGGACGAGTCTCTATTACTCTTTCTCAACAATGGTTTTTTCCCAGAGTGAGTTCATCTTTCCTACACTTTCATATGAGTACATGTACAATTTTTATGTAGAACTACACCTTGATCATAACATGTTATAATCCAACATTTTTCAGGTTTTAGCGTGTTCAGTAACTTGACAAGGTTTGTGGTGATAGTTTGGGTTTTTGTTCTACTGCTGCTTACGCAAAGCTACACTGCAAGCTTGACGTCTTTGCTGACAGTAGAACAGCTCCAACCGACAATTACAGACATTAAACAGCTTATAAAGAACGGTGACAATGTGGGTTATCAAGAAGGCTCCTTTGTCAAGGATCTCCTGTTGCAGATGAAATTTGATGAGTCCAAACTAAAGCCGTACAACACCACAGATCAGTTGAATGAACTTCTGCTAAAAGGGACAGCAAAACAAGGTGTTTCCGCGGCCTTTGATGAAATTCCATACGTCAAGCTCTTTCTAGCTGCATATTGTTCCAAGTATACCATGGTTCAACCCACATATAAGACTGCTGGCTTCGGATTTGTAAGCTTTTTAGTTTGTCTTTGTTTGATCTGTTTTCTATCTAGATAGTTTCGAGTACTGATTCAGGTATATATTCCTCCTTCCAGGTTTTCCCAAAAGGTTCTCCTCTTGTACCTGATGTCTCACGTGCCCTGTTAACTGTCACCGAGGGACAAGAGATGATAGATCTTGAGAATAAATGGCTTCAGACGAACAACTGTCAGGACTCGAGTCCTCAGTTTTCTTCAGCCAGTCTTGGTCTCGACAGCTTTTGGGGCGTATTCACAATAGCAGGAGCTGCAGCAGTCATTGCTCTGATCATATCCTTTGTACGCTTCTTTAAAGAGCACAGACGTGTCTGGTCAGACAGGACTATACCTGTTTGGACTAGGATTACGACATTGTTCAGAGTTTACGACCAGAGGAATCTCAGCTCTCATACTTTCAAGAAAAGCCAAGCTGCAGATCCTAGTTTCCCTGCTACAGCATCAAATACTCCGTATGCACAAAGTCCGTCTAGCTATTGGGACAATTCTGAAAGGGGTTTTAACAAATATATTGAGCAATCAACTCCAGCTCCTACTCCTACTCCGATACCAACTACAACTCCTTCTTCATCACCTTCAGCATCTGAGAACATGAATCCCAGTTCTAGTGAGCAGGCAATTAGTCAAGAAGGTGACATACAATGATAGACATGTTTAGCTGTTTAATTAGGTGCACTTAAGAGTGCAGTACAGTGTAGGCTCTATATTACAAATTCTTAGCCTCACTTAATGAAGCTTGTATTTGTGAGTGTCTTAGCTAGTGATGATGACTTCATTTTGAAGCTTTTATATGTGAATGTCTTAGTGACTTCATTTCCAAATGTATATAAACATTATACTATGTATGTACATACTGAAGATTTTAACATTGATGAACATGTATAGTTGGATTGGCTCAACCAATTCTCACTGCACTGATGCATACTTTGGTTAGCCTGATGAAATTACACTTCACAATACGACAGCTTTTTACGTGAATTCTCTCCATTATCGGGGATCTTGTAAATTGCTTCAGCACGATCAAGCAAGTCGCTGTCTGATTTCGCTAGCTTAGCTATGAAGAAGCAAAAAACCAGACCAGTTCTTGATTGTTTTAAATAAATGTTTGTTTTAGACATATATAGGTAGGATGTTACATGAGTTTTGACAGCTTATTGTCTAAATTCTATTCGTTAATACTGTCACTGGATGTGAATTATTCTCTGTTGACTTGCCATAAAATATTTATGGCAGTCTCCCAATCCTTAAGAAATCAAGAAATGGTCTGATTTCGGGCAAGAAGTGGCATGCCTTAAATCTTTTCTATAGGATCAGTCACTTTCACTTGCTGCCTCAGGAAGCTGCGAAGTCATACATTGGTATAATATATGCTTTGTTCAAGTTATTATTTGTATGTTACTACCATCATGACATGACATGACATACATAACCAAAGTCATGGTCGTTTAATTTTGAACAACGAAAGCTACTCGTCTTGATTAGATTGGTATAATAATATACGGAGTATACTTTATTTCTTCGAGTTATGTGTATATAAAGCCGTCATAACATATGCATAACCAAGTCAATTAATGTTACGATAATCAATCTGATCAAAAGAATCATACACTGCCAATTTGATGCTGTTTGTAACACAGTACAGGGAACCAAACATGGTGGTTACTACGTCAGTGAAGAAAATAAAGAGTGCATTATTACTAGAAAATCTAACTTTATCTCTTCTACTGTATTTTTGCCTCAGCAACTTGTTCAAATCACAATGTTCAATAATATTAGCTGCTGCACAACTAGTTACAGTGAAAGTTGGTGTCGTATTAGACAAGGAAAGCTTGGAAGGTAAAATGGAGTGGAGTTGCATGAACATGGCAATTTCAGATTTTTACGCTGCTCACCCACTGTTCCAAACCAGGATTTCTCTCCATGACAGACACTCTACGGAACAGGATGTTTTAATGTCTGCTGCTGCTGGTATGCTATTAACTACCGCGTGTTCTAATTTAGTAATTTTAAGTTCTGTTTCAATAGAACTAGTAGAGACCTTCAGCATTATTGTGTTCAATGGTACGTTTATCCTAAGAGTAGGCGTAGTCTAGAAGGGATTGATTGATTGATTCGACTTTGTTTTTGGTCTGTTCGAGTGCAGCTTATGATTTATTAAGGAATGAGCAAGTGGCGTTGATCCTGGGACCAGAAACATCAGTAGGGACTCAATTTGTTACAAATCTTGGACAGAAAGCTCAAGTTCCAACCGTTTCCTACTCGTCGTCTGCAGCTGCAACTGCAAGTTCATTACAGAACCCATATGTCATCAAGGTGACACAGAATGAGTCATCTCATGTACAGCCCCTTATCGCCCTAATCCAAGCATTCGAGTGGCGAGAAGTTGTTCCTATTTACATGGATGATGGATTCGGAGGTGGGTTATTCGAACCTTTCTTGGATGATGCTTTGCGCCAGATTGAGACTCGCATGCCTTACAGGAGTGTCATCCCATCATCTGCCAGTGATGATCAGATCGCGGCAGAATTAGATAAGTTGAGATCGATGCAAACCCGTGTCTTCATAGTTCACATGACAGCTTCTGTAGGATCTCGACTGTTTCTCAAGGCCAACCAGATGGGTATGATGACAGAAGGCTATGTTTGGATCATTACAAATGTTATGACCAATGTTTTGGAATCTGTGGATCGTCGTGTGACTCAATCAATTCAAGGAGTATTGGGACTGAAGACTTATGTTCCGAAAACAAGGGAGTTGGAAAACTTTACCAGCAGATGGAAGATGACATTCCAGCAAGAAAATCCCAACTTAGTACTGAATATCAATGGATTTTGGGCATATGATGCAGTTACTGCCCTAGCCAGAGCTGTGGAACAAGTTGGTGTTGCAAATTTCACCTTCAACACATCTGCTGATAGCTCGACCAATCTCACAACTGACATTACTGATAAGGTTGGAGTCTCAGAGGTTGGGCCGCGCTACTGCAGGCCATCCTAGGATTGAATTTCAGGGGTCTAAGCGGCAACTTTACTCTAGTTGACGGGCAGCTTCAGTCTCTGACCTTTGAGCTTATAAATGTGATGGGAAGTATAGAAAGAGGGATTGGGTATTGGACACCGTCTGGTGGACTTGTCAAGGAAGTTACCACCACCTCAGGAAACAATAACTCCAAATATTCGGTTTCAAAGGATAACCTTAGGGCAATAATCTGGCCAGGGGACAACACAACTGTTCCTAAAGGTTGGGTGATACCACCAAATGGAACCAAGTTAAAGATTGGTGTTCCGATTAAGTTTGGTTTTCGTGAATTCGTTAATGTCACACGTGACAATGTCACTGGCTTAACATCTGTTACCGGCTTCTGCATTGATGTCTTTGATGCTGCAATGAAAAACTTAGGGATCCAGTACGAGTACATTCCGTATACTGAGCACCCGGGTTTACCAACTCACAACTACACCCATCTTATCGAGCAAGTCTTCCTAAAGGTAACCACATACACAATGCATTGAAGTTAAAAGGAACAATCGACAAGCTAGTAGTCATTGAGTCCTAATAACAACGAACTGAGAATATGAGTGCTTCTGTTTGTGTTGTTAATTTGATCAGGTGTTTGATGCAGCGGTGGGAGACATAACGATTAGGGCAGCGAGGACAAATTACGTAGATTTTACAATGCCATATTCTGAACCAGGTGTTGTAATGATCCTACCTTTGCAAACTAACCGGCAAATGAAAGCCTGGCTCTTCACAAGACCGTGGTCCTTAGGGTTGTGGGTTACAACTCTGTGCTCCTTCGTTTTCATGGCATTTGTTATTTGGGTTCTCGAGCACCGGATAAATGAAAATTTCAGAGGTCCACCAGAGCATCAGGCTGGGACTAGTCTGTTTTACTCCTTCTCAACATTGGTTTTCTCCCACAGTAAGTTCCAGATCCATCTTGTTACTACTGATGTAATATATATACACTCGAGTAACGCAAAATGTTTCAGGTTTTAGCGTGTACAACAATTTAACAAGGTTTGTGGTGGTTGTATGGGTCTTCGTAGTGTTCATTCTGCTACAATCCTACACTGCCAACTTAGCGTCTCTGCTGACAGTACAATTCCTGCAACCACCCACAGCGACCCCAAATCGAGTGGGGTATCAAGAAGGCTCCTTCGTCAAGGATATTCTAACTCAGACAGGCCAATGGCTACCACACAATCTAGTCCCCTATACCTCTGCTCAAGAGTTGAACGAACTTCTGACTAAAGGGGTGAACAACCAAGGTATTGGAGCTGCATATGACGAAGTCCCATTCGCTAGTGTCTTCTTCGACACATACTGCTCCAATTATACCATGAATCACCCTGTTAGCTTCAGGAGTGATGGCTTTGGATTTGTAAGCTAATCAACCACGCACCTTTATTTCTACGAGTATTATTATTAGCCAAATTCCGTATTGATCGATTTAGATGGAGTGAATCTTGTTTGCAGGCCTTCCCCATAGACTCTCCACTTGTATCACAAGTCTCTCGACAAGTGCTAAAGATAACCGAGGGGAAACAAATGGATGGTTTCGACAAGAATTGGCTTAATTCGAATAATTGTGATCAAGATTATCAAAATCCCATGCCACCCCCTCTTGGACTCGAAAACTTTTGGACCTTATTCACAATCGTAGGAGGTATCTCGGTGGTTGCTCTAATCATGCACTCTATAGCCTTCCTTCGAAAACACAAGGGTGCGTTGGCTGAAGATCCTAATGCTTCGCTCTGGAGTAGAACCACTACATTGATGAAAATCTATGACCAAAGGGATGAAAGCTCCCATACTTTCAGAAAGACGCAACCTTGGGATCTCAAACCTATTGCTTCATTACCTAGCACTCCTTACGCACAATCTCCGCGTAGCCTGGAAAATCATTGTGAAGGCCAATCGAGTCTAATACAGCCACAAAACATCGTTGATACCAATTCATGTAGTAGCCTGGAAATTGAAGGACAATCGACTAGTCCACCCCAAGAAAACTCTACTCATACCATTATGTGTAGCACGGAAATTATTGAAGGTCCCGATGACAGACGTTAGCATATACATATACTTACGGTCAGGTTGGCTACTTATGTAAGATATCGAGAATGTATGATAATATCCTTTAATTTGTGTACCGTACCGTGTAGTATACATTACGACATTGTATGTACAGTGGTGTAAGTAATTTAAGCAGTATTATTGATTGTTAATATATATAAAGATATATATTGATCCTCAAACGAAGAAGAAAAATCGTGAAAATATGATCAATAATAATCGATCAAGTCTAACACAATGCATCTTATGCGAACTGCGCAATCGAATCAATCAGAATCATGCATGATCCACAATCAAATCAAAGATGCTCATGTAAATATGTAATTATATATGTAAAGTTTCGTAAACTTACATATATAGTATATCAGGCTGCTCGTAATCATCGGTCTCCCGACCTGCTGAAATTGATGTATGTTACTGTTACCCATCCATCCTCAGTTTGATGCCCTAGCTACCTCGCAAAAATAGAAGACTTAATAATAATTTCAAAGCTATATATATTTTTAATTTTTTTCGTACCATACTACTCCCTTCGTTCGGTTTTAAACTTTCTACCTTCTATTTAGGGGTGTTCATCATTAAACTTCACACTTGGAATATTTCCTTACTGTACATATAAATACCAAAACACCCTTACTTTTTATTAAAAATGGAAATGGGACATACCTCTATGTGTAATTTTACACCTAGTGGACCCTAAAACTCATTCTTTATTCTACTTTTCTTAAAAACTGTGTTCCGACCCTATGCGTTTTATAGCCGAACGGAGGGAGTAGTAATTAATCTTGTTACGGCTGTTTATTTGTACCATACATTAATATGTGAGATTTCCAGTGTACATGGTTCAGATCAATGTGGTTGTTTAGCATTCTCTTCTAAATTCTTATCTTTAATCACCTAATGGTTCACATGTATGATCAATCACAAAGCTAATTAAGGTTGCGTGCGTTAGACACCCTTTTCATCGTCATAGGAGGGACCCTTTAAAAATATCGGGATAGTAATGTGCGTGTAAATTGAAGGCTGTTTCGCAGGTCGCCTTCAGAGGACAAAACAGATCAAATGAGATTAATATTCCTTATATATAGGAGTAATATCAACTCGACTGAGAGATGAATCTCGTTGACTTGAACTTTTGCGGAGACTATTCCGGACCTCAACCGTATTAATGAAGGTGTAACCACACAAACATACATAATACAAGTCTTTTAGCTTGTCGTATTCATGAAATGTCCACTTTCTTAAACTCCAAACAACAACTCTTTCGTTAATTTGGATTCAGCTAGCAAGTTAAGTTTCTTACTTAGAACATGCAATTCGTCATACATACTTAGAAAAGTACTCTTGATTGAATGCCTCTATTATATATTCCTAAGCTATCATTCTTCCTATTTGTGGGTATAACAAGTTTCAGTACATGTATACCTCTTTCCTGGTGATCCTAATCAATGCAGTACGATAGCTTCTAGTACACACACACACACACACACAAAAATAAAGGTAATATATATTGTAATCAACTAGTAGTTACTGTTATCAAATAATAGTTCCAATGTTGAGAGGGTTGTGCATACTGCTTTTCTTCTGCTTATCTGCTTTCTGTAGCTCTGAGAGCTCTCTGGCTGCAGAGAATGATAATGCTGTGGCTGTAAATATTGGTGTAATTTATGACGAAGATAGCAGATTGGGAAACATGGGATTGAGCTGCATACAGATGGCCTTGTCTGACTTCTATAAGTCTCATGGACATTACAAAACTAGAATAGTCCTCCATACCAGGCTCTATCATCAGAAAGACACTACTGTTGGAGCTGCTTCAGCCGGTATGCATTTCCTTTCTACTCGTATATTTCACTTGAAAATTGCATTACTTCACAAGTATGTCTAAACAACATAATCATCTCAGTTTTTACTTTTTACCATGCTTCAGCTCTGTATCTTCTCAAATACGCTGAAGTGAAGGCAATATTTGGACCTACAGCATCAATGGATGCTGAGTTTGTGATAAATCTTGGAGAGCGAGCTCAAGTTCCTATTATTTTGTACTCACCAACAAGTCTTTTTGCCTCTTCTTCTTACTCCATTCGCGTGGCTCAGCAGGTTTCAGTTCAGGTGAAAGCCATAAGTGCTCTTGTTCAGAAATATCAATGGAAAGATGTAGTTCTTATCTATGCAGACAGCAATGTGTACGGGGGAGGGCTTATACCGTACTTGGATGATGCTTTGCAGAAGGTAAACGCGCAAATCCTCTCCCACGAGGCCTTATCCTTGACTGCCACTGATGATCAGATTCTCCAACTGTTAAACAAATTGAAGGCCATGCAGACGAGGGTGTTTGTTGTCCACCTCTCCCCTGGCATGGCTTCTCGCCTGTTTTTACGAGCAAATGAGCTGAAAATGATAGTTCAGGGCTATGTTTGGATAACAACAACTAGCATAAGTAATGAGTTAGGCTCCCTAGATGATAGTGTGATCCAGTCTATGCAAGGGGTGGTTGGTGTGCAGACTTATGTTCCTGGGACGAATGAGTTGAAACGTTTTAAGAGTCGTTGGGGACGAGAATTTGAGGATATCAAGTTGAATGTCATGGGACTCTGGGCCTATGATGCAGCGTCTTCACTCGCCAGAGCAGTAGAAGAAGTTGCAGCCCCAAACTCTAGCTTCAGAAAAACAAAAATGACAGTAAACTTCACTGATCTAGACAGTCTTGGGGTCTCGCCTGTTGGACCAGAACTTCTGAAAGCATTGTCCAATACTAGATTCAGTGGCCTTGCTGGAAATTTCAGCCTGTCTGATGGAAAACTAGGATCATCATCCACGTACAAAATCATAAATGTATTTGACAGTGGAAGCAAAAATGTAGGGTTCTGGACTCCAGAAAAAGGGCTGGTGCGGAATCTGGACTCAGGAGAAACTACTCCTGCCTCTAACGCAGGTCTGCGACCAATTATTTGGCCAGGAGATATGATATCACCTCCCAAGGGATGGGAAATTCCAGCGAGTGGGAACAAGTTAAAAGTTGTAGTACCTTTCAGACATGCTTATAAGGAACTTGTGAATGTGACCTGGATAAATAGCAGCAGTAGTGGCACCCCACAGTCCCCAATTATCACAGGTTTCTGCATAGATATCTTTGATGCTGTCATGAAGAAGCTCGGCTACTCTCATCATTATGTCTATATTCCTTACCAGAATGACGGTACATCAACTATTTCATACGATGAGTTGGTCCACCAAGTGTTCCTTGAGGTATCCTTCCAATGTTTCTAATTACAATCTTTCATCTTTCATTATTATACCCATCACTTGGCAACTACATACAACTAGAATGTTGGTTTAAGAATTTTGTTGTTGCTTATGTACAGAGATATGATGTTGCAGTGGGAGATATAGCTATCATCTCCAACAGAACCTCATATGTCGATTTTACACTTCCATATAGCGAATCTGGGGTGACATTGGTTGTTCCTGTCAGAGATGACAAGCAAAGTGCATGGGTCTTTTTGAAGCCACTGACTTGGGATCTCTGGGTTACTATCCTATGTGCTTTTGTTTTCATAGCCTTAGCCATTTGGATCCTTGAACACCGGATCAATGATGAATTCCGCGGACCTCCATTGCATCAAGCTGGCACTAGTCTCTTCTTCTCATTCTCCATGATGGTGTTTGCACAAAGTAAGTTTCTGCTGCTGCTGCTGCTGTACAATTTTTGTTCCAGTAGTAGTTTCATACACCAGATTAACTGAAACTTTTGGGATCTTGTCATGTTTAATGCAGGGGAAAATGTGGTAAGTAATTTGACCAGGATCGTGGTCGTTGTATGGGTCTTCGTAGTGTTAGTTCTTACTCAGAGCTACACAGCCAGCTTGACTTCAATGTTAACAGTCCAACAGCTGCAGCCTACTGTAACTGGTGAAGAGGAGCTACTCAACACAGGAGCTTACGTAGGCTTTCAAGCCGGTTCCTTCGTCAAGGAGATGTTAAGACAGAAAGGTTTCCATGAATCAAAGATTGTTTCCTACAACTCACTTCAGAATTTACATGACCTGCTATCCAAAGGTAGCGGAAATGGGGGTATTTCAGCCGTTTTTGATGAGCTCCCCTACATGAAGCTCTTCATAGCGCAATATCCCTCTAAATATATAATGTTGGAATCAATTTACAAGACTGATGGTTTCGGCTTTGTAAGTTACCGTGAAAAATTTCATAACTAATTTGATGCAGGGTGTCTTCCTGCAGAAGTGGTTATTGCTCAGTACACCATTCATGTGCTTTGCCTTGTTTTCTTCTTGTAGGCCTTTCAGAAAGGTTCCCCCTTGGTGTCTGAGGTTTCCGCACAAATATTGAGAGTAACGGAAGAAGATAAGATGTCAATGTTTGAGAGAAAATGGGGAATGCAACTATACAATAGTTCAGATCAAGAAAACCAGGTCACATCAGCAAGTCTCAGTGTTGACAGTTTCTGGGGGCTTTTCATCATTACTGCAGTTGCTTCCGGATTCTCTCTCTTCCTTTATTTTGTGGATTTCCTCTATATGAATAGAGGCATCTGGATGTACTCTGATGTTCCAATATTGAGCAGAACTCAGACACTAGCCAAAGCTTTTGGGAAACGAGACATGACTGCTCACACATTTAGGAGAAGAGATGTCCAAAGTACACGAACTGTCGAAACTGATATGGTCAGTATTGATGGTGATATAGCAGAAGGAACCAGTCCGATTGCCAATACCCCACCCAGGCCATCAGATTACTCTGATATTCCAGAAGAAAACTTACCCTCTTCTGCAGGAATGTCTCCTTCACATGAGTGAATGCACTTAATAAAGCGAGTTGCACAACATTCTGATATACGTTCAGGTTTATAAAAGGGAGCATTGATGAACCTGATAGGTCTGCAGTTCGGTTGATTTGTGGTGATGGTACAATTACAATGCCAGTTATGCTGATGCAAGTATGTTGTGTTCAGAATTAGAAACTTAAGTATGTTGTTTTACTATGTACTAATCGGTTAGTAAATGAGGAAGTTCAAGAAAACCAACACTAAAGAGATCATCTTGCTTGTCAGTATATCAGACTACAGAGTACATTCAGTAATCAAATTTCGCACACCCGTGCCTCAGTTTAGCTTTCCTAATGTCTAAATCAGTTATTAACTGAAAAAGGCTGCACGCCACCGAACTTGGATGAACCCTCATCTTTGAGGTGAGAATTACAACTGATTCAGCTTGGCTGCAAATTCTTATTGCTCTTGCCCCAGTAAAAGAATTGACGAAAAAATTTACAGATGCTATTTCTGAGAGCATGATACATTTGGTTACAAAACTTTCCTAAAGACTTTTGACTTCTGTACAGATGAATGAATATACATGGGTTTTCAAGGGAAATACTGTTGAAGGCATTCTTTTAACTTTAGAAATGTAACAGGCTTTGATACGAATGAATCCATACCATTCGCATAGCACTCTTCTGCACTCTCTGACAATGCATTTGCTGTCATCTGCAATCACCACATAAAAAACCAAGAATGAGACCGTTCCCTATTCGTGTTTATGTGTCTCACACTATATCTGTATAAATTACTGCACACTTCATACGGGGAATGCATCCTCTAATCAGTATACTACTGTCCCCAAGTGAAGCATCTATTCTCACAGTTTTTATCGGCTACTGAGTTCATACTGATGTTCTGATAGATAGAAAAGTTTACATCTAAAGGCAGATTAATTCACTGATAGATTTCTTCTGAAGGATAGACTTCTGTTGACATTTGGGGGGCGTCTTTTGGGCATAACACTGCTCTATTGTTCATAACGAATGCTTAAGAACATCTACATGCCATATTAAGAAATCAGAAAGACTTACAGCCACAATTGGAATTCTTCTTGGAGATGAATCTTGAAAATTCAAGGCCAGCAGCTGATCAATTCCGGCTTCTGCAGCAGCATCCCAATTCCCAGTTTCCTCATAGGAACGGATAATTCTCGTTGCCTGAAGTCCATCCATCACTGGCATGCAAACATCCTGCAAGTAGTGGTAAAATGACTCAGAATTAGCATTTCCTTTGTCGGCACAAAAGCCTAAGTATAAGCTAGACTGTGCATCTTATGTTCTCAGCTTTGTCTACAGAATCATAGGAATTGGAACCAACAAAATCTATTCAGCTAAAAAAAGAAACTTTCTGACAAGTTTTTGTCTACCCAAATTGTTTGTTGGCAACTGTGAACTTATAGGTGACAGTTTGGGTCTTCTATTAGTGACCTGTTTCACCAAAACTCTCATACTGGTCTATCGAAATATCCTATATGAACAATGTCACCTACAATTTGAACTGATATGACCAATTACAGAAATTTAGTTATTCTCACTCTCATGTCAGTTGTTGCCCCTTCAAATTTGGATCCGGAGCACATCCAACTGATCTAAAGTAGGAAATGGTTGACCTTTCTATATTTTGGTGAGCTTGCCTCAAAGTCAAACACAATGGAAGGATCTCCAAATACAGAAGGCATATATATCCCGTATTTAGAGGTGGAAAGAGCAAAAGAAAAGTTTTTCAATTACCATTAAAACAAGGTCATAGCTTTGACTGTGAACTGCTCGAACAGCTTCGATTCCATTGTTCACAACGTCTATGCTGTGGCCCATTTGTTTCATCATGGAGGTTGTGACCATTACATTTATCTTGTTGTCTTCGACCAGAAGGATTTTGGGCTTTTCTTCTGGTCTAGTTACTTCTGGCCTGCTGCTTGCAGTACTCTCAAGGCTTCTATCAGAGCTATGCATTTGACATGTTTGAGGACCATTGGTTTTTCTTACTTCGCCCATTCCATATTGACTGTTTCCTTCATCTCCACACTGCTCATTTCTGCCACTACACTGAGCGTCAGCATTACCATTGCGCTTTGAAGAACTCTCTGACGATGCCTGATCCAAATCCACATGGGAGCACGCATTCACAAGTGACGCCAACTCTTTAGTGCTGGTAGAAGTAGGAGGGAATGTAGGAGCACTCTCTGACACTGGATTGATGTCAGGAAGCACACTACACCCGTAACTATTTTGCATTGAATTTTGCATCCGGTTTGTTCCGCCGGAAGTAAACAACGAAGAACCTAATGTTCCTGGCTGGAACAGGAAATATCCAGTCATATCATCGGCTTCTGTATCATTCGCCTGACCAGTAGCATCCGGAAGCTCGTCAGGATCATCAGAGTCATCATCTGATATGAGAGATACCCTATATGGAAGTTCAAATGAAAATGTTGATCCGCAATGTTCTATGCTAGATACTGTCATATGACCCCCCATCAGCTCCACCTGTACAATTATTCAAACAGCAATAAATAGATGTGAACTGAAGACAATTCTGAAACAAACATAACTCCTACAAAGTTCTGTTTTATTATGAAAAATCTGTAATTATGAAGTATGAACCATATTACGAGTAGAGCCTACAAAAGTTCTGGGGCATTCTCCTAGTTTACGGGAATCAAGTTTGAAATGTCTTTCATATTTTGAAACGCGAACATATTACCCAACTGCGCAATTCAAGCAAAAATTACCAGCTGTTTGCATATGGCTAGGCCAAGTCCAGTTCCACCATACTTTCGAGCATGATCATCACTTGCTTGCATGTACTTTTTAAATAATGTCGGCAAAGCATGTTCTGTCAAATAGGCAAAACAAAAATTAATTAAGTCCCACATTCAAGCCCAAAAGACTGGAAAAGAAATGACAACTATTAAAATAAGCAAATAGTAAAAGTATATTTTCAAGGTTTTAACGAACCTGCTATTCCAATGCCAGTGTCATGTACGTCACAGCGTATCCACACAGCTGGTGGAGATTCAACACCATAGTTTTCGTCACCTATAAGCACAGATTCTCCACCCTTTCTAGGTGTTTTAGGCTCTTCCACTTTATGTTGACCACCATACGGAAAATCTCCACATTTTGGCCCAAAATCACCCTTTTCCTTGTTGACAGATTTCTGATTTCCTTCTCCACAATAGGGAGCTGATACTACAGAAAGCCGTATACCAACTTTGCCTTCATGGGTAAATTTAATTGCATTGCTGTAGAATTATAATCTTCAATGTATTAGCACACAAATAGAAAGCTTAAATTCAGAATGTAACACTGCAAGTTTACAATATCAGTGGAGCAGTACCTAATTAGATTAGTAAGAATTTGCCTAATCCTCAGAACATCTCCAATTACCTGAAACAAATAATGCCAGAAAGTCAGAATGTTTTTCATGTACAGCAACCATACTGAATATCTGCTTTCCCAATACCAATTAAATTTAAAGTTCGCATACTTCCATATCCAGATGACCCTAAAGTATGGTTGCTTGTTTAGAATTTTACTAACATGTTAAGCTAGTTACTAGTTACTACTGTAAGCTAAGAAGGACCCTGAGATTACCAAAAAAAATCACATCATTTTTAATTAAAGACTCCTTACAAGCAAGGGGAAGCACAAGAGCTACCCAAATTATACATTCATGAACCCCGTAAGAGTTGTCAGTGACATACATGTACGATTGAGTCGATTGCACAGACTGGGACAGATTTACATCATGTATTACACTTTTCAGAAAAACTAATATAAGGAAAGCTGGTTGCATCAACTGTAGTGTGTGCAGACAGGTGTCACCGTTTTTCAGTATCATAACAAATTAAGGTCATACCTCTACAGGAACATAGTGTGAACTGCGAAGACAGGTCTAGCATCATAACAAATGAAGGTCTTACCTCTATAGGAACGTCATCTGAGATGTGTCCTTCCAATGTTAATACTTTTCTCAAGGATGCAGCTGCAGTTTGAAGAACATGCCTAACAACCTCTCTTGGTCTGAACTTTGTAGCTTCCAATGTCATGACACCTGACACCCAACAATAGTGGATGGAATACTTCAACTTTAAGATCACAGTAACGATACAATCAAAGATCAGAAGAACACTTGTACCATCTTTTCCAATCCTCTTTCAGATGCAAGCTACAAAAAGGACAGTTTCGAACCTGATTCGACCTTGGACAGGTCAAGGATGTCATTTATAAGCTGAAGCACCAAGTCTCCAGAAGAAATCATGACATTCAATAATTCCCGTTGTTGCCTGTCCAGGTGTGTGGTGGACAGAATATCAGCCATGCCTACAACTCCAGACAATGGTGATCTAATCTCATGAGACATGGTAGCTAGCATTTGTTTAGCTCTCATTGTTTCCTCTGTGAAAGTATTGAATAAACGTGTTATATCAAATGCCGAACACCAAACATCAACCAAAACTCACAGAATTACATGAATTCCCACCAAACCTGTTATATGTATTGTTTTATTGAGCTCAGTCTCCATTGCTCTCTGCACAGCTATCTCCTCCCTGAGCTTCGCCATTCTTTCTCTTTTCCTGACCTGTTATTAAAGGGAAACCAATATTACGTGCCCTTCAATATATCAGAAATGTCACAGTAGCTAGCAACAGGAAGCAGACACTGAGTGAACACAGCATGAATAAAAGCAATCAAAAGGAATAATATTCTGCACTTCATGATACTGTCTTTAGATCCCATGATCTTTCCATAAGAAAATTCTTTGGGAAGAAGAGGGCAGTGAAGGACCTCAGTTCTTTTAACAAGATTGATTAGCCGGAGAGTCCACGTGATTCATGCACAATAAGGAGTGGTCTGTAGTTTGTAGGAACACCGTTCTAAAAGGTTCTGCACAAAGTCTCACAATTACCAGATAAAATCACATTACAAAAGACGAATGCCAATGAGCACTTCTGAGGTCTTGGGTAAGAAGTGTTCCTGATACAGCCCCCCCCCCCCCCCCTCTTACATTTCCACACCCCCGTCCCATTTTCATCTATTCATGTCTTACATACAATGGCCTCAAAATTACCCAACGCACAGGAGGATAAGGCGCAGTCAGATGTACACAGCCTAGCCCATATGATCACATCACACTATCACAGGGATCACCACATATATACATAATATCAGAAAGGAGCTGACCTGATCTGTAACATCCATTCCAATGTAATTGACACCTATTGTCTCTCCTGCCTTATTTAACACAGGTTCTACATATATCAAAAATGTTTTTGATCCAAACAGCTCTGTCTCAAACGTTATTTCTCTTTTTCCAGGTAATCCCCGTTCTAGGACTTCTCGCTTGAAGTCCAGGGACTCCTTTACTCCAGCACCAGAGAAGATTTCTGTATCTGTTTTTCCTATTATATCCTGAAAAAGTGTAACGGAAGTTTAGCAATGTCAAATGCCATAGAAATCATCAGTAAGCCTTTAGGAAACAGCTCCACAAACAATTCTTACATCCTCTTTGAAGCTTGGGTAGTGGTTGTAGATGAAACGGTAGCGCAATTCCTTATCCTGGAAAAATGAACACATCATGAAAATTTCCACTAAACTTAAAAGGCCAAGCACCATAAGAAATATTAACAGGGATGGGGAACATCAAATTCGATCAATTCTTCAATCTAATATTTTAGTCTGTATCATCTTGACGCCAAAAAAACAAATGAAACATGAATCAGGCAGACACATGCAAAATGTCCGGTCAAGCACAAACAATAAAAAGAATGCAAGATAATGAACATCATACTTTTGCTTCATACAACAATAGGAAGTTTAACTTGAAGAAATAATGTACACCCAAGTTTCCCCCCACCAAGAATTATCTTTCACTCAAGTGTCAAGAGCTAGGAGTCTGAGGACCTTCAAGTGCAAGCAATCTCATTCATCTCTAAATCGTGCAGGCTTACAGTAAATTCATTCAGATGTCATACATTGGCATTCAGGCTTTGAGATGGTTTTGAGCCTTACCATATGACCAAGAACAATTGGTGCATTCTGAAGTATAAAGTGTATAAAGTTATCTGCTCGTTTCAACATGTCAGACAATTCTTCCACAGGTGTTGACTGTTTCTCCATATTCTTGATGCTCTCTGCCAGCTTCTCCAAGAGTAACTGCTCTCTCTGCCTACTTTCCTCCAACATTTTCTCGAGGAGCACGGCCCTTTGTTTCCAGTACACTACAGTATCATACTCGGCATCTATTTCAAGCCCTGTAGGTTCAGCAGGCACATCATATTTCTTCTTAGGGGCAACTCTATAGAAATCATATAGCTTCTCCAAAACAGAAATAGGATGCCTTTCACTAGTAATTCGTTCTTCTTCAAACCGATACTGCTCTAAAATCTCCAACCTCTTAAGCTCGGCCTCCTCTCTTTGCTTGCTCAGGTGGTCAAGCTCTTCTCTCAGCAAGCGAACAGCATTTGCTTGCTTGTACTCCCAATGCTTTACAAGGGAAGACAACTGAGACTCACCCTTCTCACTATGACCAGTCATCTCATCCAGATGCTCCAAATCGACTTCAGAAGGCTCCAAGTTGATAGCAACTTCCTTTAACATGTCATGATCTGCCCTGGGCTTATCTACATTGAATTGACTCCCAGCTTCATTCACATCCTCCGGCCACATCGAGGCGAGGACTTCTTCAACATCCATATTATCATCCATAACATCCCCCATGTCTATACACGATTCCGATCCTATAAACCCTCTTCAATCAACAGAATTTATTGCTTGCACACATTAGGGCACGGCACATTCTTGTATTACACACTCAAACAGAAATCAGCTCACAACAAGTCTTGAATTCAGAAAAAATTTGGAAGGTGAATCACGATTTCCCAATCAATTAGGTCCCTGACAAACATACAACATGCATAATTCTCTCTTTCAGATTATGCAAGATGACAATGTCAAGAGTAATTCCCCTTCAAAAACATGACATTTTCAACTCCAATTTCAATCTTTCCACAGTAAAAGGTTAATCTGAATTAAGAAAGGAATTAACTTTACAATTCATAAGTCCCCATAAAGTAATCTTCCTTGAGAAGATTGCGCAGTAAAAAAAGATGACAACTTTGGGCAACACAAAAGGGTCAGTTGACAAATTACAGGAACAAAGTTTGAATGTGGAAACAATCATGAAGCAAGCAGAAGACCAGATATATTTAAAAGCAATGATCAGAAATCAAAATCAAGAACAACCCATCTAATAAATTAATAAATAAACCTGGAATTCAGATGAAAAAAAAACAGATAATGTGAGAAATGCTAACCTGGGTAAAAAAAAAAAGGTGGGGTTGATGTCAAGTTTAAGAAGAATATATTTGGAGTAATTCCCAGGAAAAGTTACAGCATTGTGAGAGAGAGTGTGTGTGCAGTATAATAATGTCACAGAAATGAAGAAAATTTGACAGCAGAAATGAATGAATGAAGAGGAAGAAGAGTTAATAAGAAGCTAGAAAAGAAAAGGGAAAGAGATAGGAATAGATCTGAGAAAATGTCACAGACATGTCTTGAAATCATCAGTCAATAACAGAGAGACCTCTTCTCCTTCTTATTGTTGTTGCTGCATTTGTCTATTAGAGTATTAGAGAGAGAAAGCAGCCATGCCCATGTGATGTGAGGAACAAGGAACTATTATTATATTACAAACAAAAAAATAATAATGATAAAAGTTGTAGTAGTACTAAGTCCAATCTTAAGTAGTAGGTTTTATTTAAATCAAGGTCTATGAGCCTGCCATGTGCATCTAAGAGAGAAGGTCAATTCCTCATTACTCTACACTTTTTTTTTTTTGTATTAGTTTTTGCCTTAATTATTTTTACTCAATTACATTATTATTTATTAATAATGTCATTAATCATATACTACTAAATTTTTTTAATAATGATGTTAGTCTGTCTGTTTGCCTTTTATCTGTCTCCTCAGCTTTTATCTGGGTAAAGTACATCAGATTCATGTTCAGTGTCTTTTTTACTTCCTGAGTAGAACTACAGCATGTTCAGGTGCAGGTCCAGGTGCAATCACAGTGAAACAACATGAATATTTGCATGTTTGAATCATGAAATTCATGAATATTTGCAGAGGGGGGGAAAATCAGATAGGGCTGATTTATTCAATTTTTTGGTATTTCTGAAGTAAAGAAAAGGTGGTGGGAGAGTTTTCAGAAGAGAAAGAGAAGCAAGGAGGAGAACAGTCTCAGGTACTGTATTTTTTTAAAGGCAAAATGCCGGCTTAATTTCAATTTTCAATGTCTTCTGCTACGCGCCAAGCCAATTACCACATTTATCATTTATACGATGTGGCGTTTCAGGATCAAGTCTTTCCTTCGTACGGGTGCCATACACTCATTCTAGAACCCTTAAGCAAATATTGTCGCCCCCATATCGTGGTTATCACTTCTGACAACCTTACTAGGCACTACAATTATGTCTCAATGTATACTTTTAAACACGTCAAACACTTGAAAAATAGATCATGATATTATCGATAACCATCGACTTAACTGAAAGACTAGCTTTGTGTATCTAGAAATGCTTGACTTGAGAAAAATCGAAATTTAGAATGTTGAATTATAAGTAGTGGTATATTATTTCACAAAAAAGAAAAAAAAAAAGTATCGTGTATGTAGGACTTAGGAATTACCAGTCTAGGTTCACCCTCAATTCTTTTTAAGCGATTTTTGTCATGTTTGATAGGATTTAATAAAAGTAGTATTTAGATCAGTTTAGAGTCATTCAAATCAGATCAGAGTCATTTTGATTAGAATAACGACCAATGAATTTGGTCCATAATTGATACTAATTTGTTTAAATTTAATCAAATTTTCAACAAATTTAGATTAGGCCAGATCAATTCAGAGTCATTGAAATCAAATCAGTATTATTTAAATCAGATCAGATCAAAAAGATGCAGTCCTATCAAACGGAGTCTAAAGATAACTTGCAATTTGGCTATGATTTGTCGTTAGCTTACCCGTAGTCCTAGAACATGCATGTTATTTGAACGAAACTCAGAACTATGATTCTACCCAAAACTAAAAGGGTCGGCTTCTTCATGTGCGTCTCAATGTGGGACGGTGCTTAATTTATTTACACTACCATACCAAACTTTTTCAATTTCTTTTCTCCCCGTGGCGTTATCATTACGAGGAGTTCCAGCATGAAAGTCCACCAAGAAAAATATTTTTTTTTTCTTTTTTAAATGATGCTTAAGTGATGCCTGAAACTCTGAAAGGATGAAAGTTACATGTCCCTTCAAAAGAACCTTAATAGAGTATAAAACGCTCGGGAATTGGAATAGTTCGAAACTCGATCAATAGTCAACCAGCAAAAATATTATCCAATTTGATAGTTTTTTTTTTTTTTTTCATGCATGTTATTGAGGTCGTGAAAACTCACCTAATACATGTGTAAATATTTATTTTGCATTTATAAAGTTGATAATAGTCAATACCTTAATGATGTGGGGCATAGCGAGGAATGAAATAAGACAGAAGATTAGTTATTTTAATCATAGTTGGAATTTCGTAAGGCTACTCTGGGGCCTTACCCTTGTAAGTTTTGGATAGGCGAAAGTGGTTTATCAGTCCCATAGGTTTGCCTCTATGTAAGGTGTGTCCCTATAAATTTTGATTAGAACAATTGACCCCCACACATTTCTTGATTGGTTAAATCGACCTCCACATATTTTCCCACATCTCATATTCAAAACTCATATTATCAAAAATATTATCTTAACTTAAAAAATAATAATAATTGAATTCATTTTATCACTGATTTACCCACACAAGCACGTACAAATGCCCTCTCTTACCAGCTTTTGTAGTCACCGCTATTATGGTACTCGTATCACTTATCTAACGACTCCACGAAAAGCTTATACGTATTATTTTTTGCCGCTTCGAAACTTGGCATAGGTTCTTGTGGTTCTATAAAAATGTCAACCAAAATATGACCTCCTAGTCCTATAGATTGCCACATAAATTTGATCCACTTTTATTTCGAGGCCATCTTCGGAAAAAAAAACGTAGAATACATACTTCAGTTTTGACCACATTTAAATAGAAACGCAACGTGTACTGTTTTCGAAAAAAGGTTTGGCTCCAAAGAAATTGAAAAGAAAGGCAGAGGAAGAAAGTAGAAAAGAAGTTGAATGTTGGGGACTTGTAGAAGAAGATATGCATCCATTAATACTTTAACCCAATCTTTAATCTCTCTCCTCCATCATCGCGTACCCAATTCAATCCCACTTCTCAAGCAAATCCATGCCGTTTTCCTCACTTCTGGGTTTTCGCACCCTTATTTTCCCGCCAAACTCATCTATTTGTCTGCAACTTCCGGCGATGCCGACTACTCTCACCGCCTTCTTCTTCACGATTCCACCTCTTCTGTTGTCGATTGGAACACGGTTATCAGGGCTTACTCTTACACCAGAACCCCCAACAAATCGGTCCGAGTTTTCGTGGAGATGCTGCGTGTTGGGGTGTTCCCTGATCACTTCACTTTCCCTTTTCTTATCAAGGCTTCCGCTCGCCTTTCTTCGATTGAGCTCGGGATGTTGCTTCATTCTTACGTTTTGAGATCTGGGTATGACTTGGATTTGTTCATTTTGAACTCTTTGATTCACATGTATGGGACTTGTGGGCGGGTTCTGTTTGCGCGGAAGGTGTTCGACGAAATGCCTCAGAGAACGAGTGTTTCTTGGAACTCTATGCTGGATGGGTACGCTAAATGCGGGGATTTGGAGAGGGCGAGGGAGGTGTTTGAGTCTATGCCTGATAAGGATGTTGTGTCTTGGAGCTCTATGATTGATGGGTGTGTTAAGGGTGGTGAGTATACTCAAGCTTTGGCTTTTTTCCAGAGGATGGAGGCGGCGGGACAAGCTAAGGCTAATGAGGTTACCATGGTGTGTGTTTTACGTGCTTGCACGCAATTAGGTGCTCTTGAGCAAGGGAAGTCGATGCATCGTTATATAGTCGAGAATGAGCTGCCGTTTACTCTTGTGTTGTTAACTTCGCTTGTGGACATGTATGCAAAATGTGGTGCTATAGAGGAGGCCTTGGCTCTGTTTAGAGGGATGCCCAAGGATAAGTCTGATGTTTTTCTATGGAATGCGATCATTGGAGGGTTAGCAAATCACGGCTTTGTGCAGGTGTCGTTGGATTTGTTTGAAGAAATGTCATCTGTTGGAGTTGCGCCAGATGAGATTACTTACCTGTGTCTTTTATCTGCTTGTGCCCATGGAGGATTGGTGAAGGACGCATGGCGCTTTTTTGAAGCCCTTGAGAGTAATGGTATGATGGTCAAGTCTGAGCATTATGCCTGTATGGTAGATGTTATGGCAAGGGCAGGTGCGGTTGGAGAAGCTTATGATTTCTTGAGCAGAATGCCTCAGGAGCCGACTCCAGCAATGTTGGGCTCGCTCCTTAGCGGTTGTATGAACCATGGAAGGCTAGACCTTGCTGAGCTACTAGGGAAGAAGCTCGTTGAGGTTGATCCACATCATGATGGACGCTATGTAGGCTTGTCCAATGTCTATGCTGCAGTCAAGCGCTGGGACGATGCCAAAACAATGAGGCAAGCCATGGACATTACAGGAGTGAGGAAGTTCCCTGGGTTCAGCTATGTTGAAATTTCAGGGTGCCTTGTAATGTTTAAAGCACATGACAAGACACATTCGAAATCCTTGGAGACGTATGCTATGATAAATCTCATGTTATCGGAAATGAAGAAGGTTATGGAGTCTGATGAATGGAACCTTTTCTATTAGGCGGGATTCATGGCCTAAGTGTCTGCTTGTTTGTGGAAGCGGACTATCCCTTAAGCAGCCGCATCTGCAGTTGAAGGAGTTCATTGATCGTGAATTGCTTTCCTACTATTGCCTGGTATAGTTTCCTAGTCCCTTGTTTGTTCTTTGACTCATCATAAGCCTATTGATAGAACTACCATAACAACTGAAACTTAAATCACGCGTCTAGAACTGAGATTTCGCAATATGTTCAATTGCACTAGTCATGTCATTTCACCTTATGATTATCGTGTTGGCAAGTTTCTGCTCATGTTTAGATAACAGATATGTTGCATTAGCTGAACGCAGGAAATCTTGAACCCCCTTCCCCCGAAAAAACCTCCATTGAACAAAAGGAAAAGGTAGGGGCTTATTCCTGCCATACAAACTCATTATTAGCTCATTAGATGTGTGTTTTAACATACCTTATAACTAGCAACTCTTAGGTATTAAAGATGAAGGTTGTTTGGATAGTCTTAGCCAAAAGAGTAAGATCTGATTCATCTAAAACAATGTTGGCTAAAATGGAAGTATGTATTCCATGTGTTTTGGCCAAAATTGACTCCAGAATGAAAATGGCTCAAACTTTTGTGAAGTTTCAAGGGGTAATATTCTAGGATTTATCAAAATGTTGGAGCAAAAAATGCACCCTAGTCTCAACTCTCAACAAGCGACGTGTGATGAAAAATTTAAAAGAACTTCCCTACCGATTGCATTAACTTCTATATCCAAGATGGTCATTGCAATGGTGAACTTATGAAAACGTTTTGCTATTTGATAAAAAATGGTCAATGTTGCCCAATACCGACGTATAGAATCCACTGCTCTAGCCCAAAATTGACCCTAGAATGAAAATGGCTCAAATTTGTATGGTAGCCCCATGGAATAATATTTATGATTTTGAAGTTATTTGACATACACAAGACGGTGATAGATAACGATTTACGTTAACCGACCCCAATTCATTTTGGGAATTAAGGCTTGGTTGTTGTATTATCAACATATTAGAGCCAAAGCCCAAAACCGTTTGATAAGTCCTATAATTGGCAAAAAAATATACCCTAGTCTCAACAAGTGACGTGCCTCGAAAGGGCTCCTTTTCTGACAAAGAAAGCCACCCTCATGTACAACTAGGGCACTCCTAGACTGTCTCTAGTAATGTTTTGGAAACATTTGGCTACATTGAAAAAATGGTCAGAATTGGCTTAAACCGAAGCATATAATCCATGGTATTCGACTAAAATTGACCTCGAAATGAAAATAGCTCAAACTTTTGTGCAAGTCTTGGGGGGTAATTTTATAGGTTTTATAATCATATTAAGAGCCAAAAACCTATCGTAAGTGCTAGAATCAGCCTAAAAACACTCTCAGCCCCAATGGGAGACGTGTGCAAGAAGGGCTTAAAGAACTTTCGTAACAATAGAACCCGCCTTCATATCCAACAACGGCACTCCAAAACTGTCCATGGTAAATTATTGAAAACATTTGGCTGCTTTGGAAATAGTGGTCAAAAGTGGCTAAACTATATCATCCACAGTTTTTGCCAAAATTGACTACGGAATAAAAATGACCCAAACTTTTGTGGAATCTTTAAAGGCGTAATTTTATAGGTTTTACCCTAATATTAGAATAAAAAAGTTATTGGAAATCCTAAAATTGGCAGTATATGCACCCTAGCCTCAACGAGTCACGTGTGCCAAAAGGACTTAACGAACTTTCCTAAGAAAGTAATCCGCCTGCATATCCAACAAGGGCACTCCAAATTTGTCCGATGTATCGCTTGGAGAACATTTGGCTCCTCTAAAAGAAAGTTAAAAATTGGTCAAAGGCGAAGTATGTAATACACGGCTTGTGGCCAAAACTGACACCGGCATAAAAATGTTCACATTAATTTATAGATTTCATTAAAATCTACCTTTATGGCTAACCCTAAAATCGGCAAATTAAAAAGCCCACTTTAGCCTTAAAAAGTGTAGTGTGCCAAAAGAGCCTAAAGAACACTCGTTACATTGGAACCTGCCGTTATATCTGAAAAGGCACTCCAAGACTGTTTGTGCTAAATTTTAGAGATAATTTGGCTACTTTCAGATAGTAGTAAAAAATTGGCAAAATTGAAGTATAATCCTAGATCTTTGGCCAAAATTTACTTTGAAATGAAAATAGCTCAAACTTTTGTGCAAGCCTCAAGGGGTAATTTTATAGGTTTCATCAAAACATTAGAGCCAAAAACCTATGGTAAGTCCTAAATTGGCAAAAAACGCACTCCGATTTTAGCGAGTAATTTGTGTCGAAAGGGCTTAAAGAATTTTCCTAACAAAGGAACCCGACCTCGTATCCTACAAGGGCCTTTCCATAGTGTTCGTGGTAAAGTTTTGAGATCATTTGGCTACTCTGTAAAAAGTTGTCAAATTGGGTAAAAAACGAAGTATATAATCCACGTGTTTTAGTCAAAATTGACTCAGGAATGAAAATGGCTCTAACTTTTGTGGAAGTTTCAAGGGGTAATTTTATAGCTTTTATGAACATGTTGGAGCAAAAATCCTATGGCCAGCCCTCAAATCTGTTGAAAAAGTGCACCGTAGTCTTAACGAGTGACATGTGACGAAATATTTTAAAAAACTTCCCTAACGATGGAATGAACTCCGATATCCATCATGGACATATGGTCACTCCAAGGCTTTAAATGGTAAAGTTATGAGAACATTTTGCTATTTAAAAGAAAGTGGTCAATAAACTGAAGTATATAATCCACAGTTTTAGCCCAATAATGACCCTAGAATAAAAAGGGCTCAAATTTGCGTGGTAGCCGCCTAGGATAATTTTAGAGGTTTTATTAGCATATTAGAGCCAAGACCGTGGAGAGACTTAATCCATGTGGAGGACTTAATTTGACTCTTTTTGGTTTTCGAATGTTTCTTGTTTTTCTCTTTTCTTCGTCTCTTAGTCTTTTTCATCTTCTCTCAAAACTTTTCTTCCTATTATTTGTAAGTTCATATGTTTTTTTCACTTTTTTTACAACTATATTTTTAATTTTTTTGTTTTCCTTTTCTTTTGGTGGCTTTTTAAAACTCCTTTTAAACGGAAATAAATATTTTTAAATGGTTCACAGTGATCTTAACTTATTTGACATACACAAGACAGTTATAGTCTTACAGATGACGATTCATGGCCAACCACAATCATATTGGGAATAAGTCTTGATTATTCTATTAGAGCCAAGACCGTATAATAACTCCTAAAATTTGCAACAAAAAAAAATCATAGCCTCAGTAAGTTTAACGTTTCTAACAAAGAAAGCCACCCTCATACCCAACTAGGGCACTCCTAGATTGTCTGTGGTAATGTTTTGGAAACATTTGAACTACTTTAGAAAAAACATCAGATTTGGCCAAAATCGAAGCTTATAATCCACAGTTTTTGGTCAAATAGAGCTCAGAATGAAAATAGCTCAAACTTTTGTGGAAGTTTCGTGGGGTACTTTTATAGGTCTTGTAGAAATATTAGAGCCAAAAACCAATGGTAACTTCCAAAATTGGCAAAAAAACACACCCTAGCCGCAATGAGAGATGTATGTCAGAGATGTATGTCGAAAGGGCTTAAAAAGCTTTCCTAACACGAGAACCCGCCTTCATATCCAACAATGACACTCCAAAGCCGTCCATAATAAACTCTTGAGAAATTTGGTTGCTTTTAAAATAGTGGTCAATACTAGTTTGCATGCCCGTGCCACGCCCGGGCTATGCATTTATATTGTTTATAATCGTTTTATAACAACAATGTTGGCTTATCTTTGTTCTAATAAATTACCATAATGATTATTTTTCATAAATTAGCTAATACTATACTACTCTGTGATAACTTTTTACCATATCTTAACCGATAATTGTATTTAATGCTATTTTTATGTTCTATCCCATTAATGAATGCCAAGTACATGAATGTGAAGTGTCCTTCTAGGAAAGACTTGGTTTCATGTTTTAATATATAGTATTAGATTAGATATATAGTATTAGATTAGATTAGATTTCATCTGTTTCGGCGTTCGTCACTTGTATGGCTTTATAACCATTTTGCCTGTTTACTTAACTTCACTTATGTTTTTGGCCCTAATATTTTTCAAATCTTAATTATATCAAACTTAGACACTACCACCAAAATTTGAGCTGATTTCGCTACGGAGCCATATTATCGAAAACCGTGGATTATATACTGCTATTCTGGTCGAATTTGATTAATTTTTCGAAAAAAACCAAATGTCCTCCAAACATTATTATAGATACCCTATGACTATATTTGTAGGATTTGAGAGTTGGTTTCTCATTTTGTGAATTATTTCATCTGTTTCGATGTTCGTCACTTTGATTTGATTTATAACCATTTTAGCCGTTTTATAACTTAACTTAGGTTTTTGGCCCTAATATTTTTCAAATCCTCATTATATCATACTTAGACACTACCATTAAAATTTGAGTCGATTTCGCTCCGCAGCTATATTATCGAAAAACTGTGGATTGTGTAATACGATTCTAGTCAAATTTGATCAATATTTTGAAAAAAAACAAATGTCCTCCAAACATTACTATAGATATCCTATGACTATACTTGTTGATTTGAGAGTTGGTTCCGGATTTTGTGAAGTATTTCATGCGTTTCAACGCTCGTCAATTTGTATGGATTTATAACCATTTTAGTCGTTTCACTTAACTTTACTTAGGTTTTTGGCCCTAATATTTTTCAAATCTTCATTATATCATACTTAGACACTACAACCAAAATTCGAGCTGATTTCGCTCCGGAGCCATATTATCGAAAAACCGTGGATTATGTACTGGTCAAATTTGATCAATTTTTCGAAAAAAATCAAAATGTCCTCCAAACATTACTGTAGATACCTTAGGACTATACTTGTTGGATTTGAGTGTTGGTTCCTCATTTTGTAAAGTATTTCATCCGTTTCGACGCTCGTCACTTTGTATGGATTTATAACCATTTTAGCTGTTTTACTTAACTTTACTTAGGTTTTTGGCCCTAATATTTTTTAAATCCTCATTATATCATACTTAGACACTACCACCAAATTTTGAGTTGATTACGCTCCGGAGCCATATTATGGAAAAACCGTGGATTATGTATTACGATTCCGATCAAATTTGATCAATTTTTCGAAAAAAAATCTAAATGTCCTCCTAACATTACTGTAGATACCTTAGGATTATATTTCTTGGATTTGAGTGTTGGTTCATCATTTTATGAAGTATTTCATGCGTTTCGACGCTTGTCACTTTGTATGGATGTATGACCGTTCTAGTCATTTTACTTAACTTCGCTTAGGTTTTTTACTCTAATATTTTCCAAATCCTAATTATATCATACTTAGACACTACCACCATAATTTGAGCCGATTTTGCTCCGGAGCCATATTATCGAAAAACCATGGATTATGTACAACGATTCCGGTCAAATTTGATCAATTTTTCGAAAAAAAATCTAAATGTCCTCCTAACACTACTGTAAATACCTTATGTTTATACTTGTTGTATTGGATTGGTAGTTCCTCATGTTGTGAAGTATTTCATCCGTTTCGACGCTCGTCACTTTGTATGGATTTATAACCATTTTAGCCGTTTTACTTCACTTTACTTAGGTTTTAGGCCCTAATATTTATCAAATATTCATTATATCATACTTAGATACTATCACCAAAAGTTGAGATGATTTCGCTCCGGAGCCATATTATCGAAAAACCGTGGATTATGTATTGCGATTCTGGTCAAATTTGATCAAATTTTTGAAAATTTTTAAATTTCCTCCAAACATTACTATTGATACCCTATGACTATACTTGTTGGATTTGAGTTTTGGTTCCTCATTTTGTGAAGTATTTCATCCGTTTCAACGCTCGTCAGGATTTATAACCATTTTAGCCGTTTTACATAACTTTACTTAGGTTTTTGGCCCTAATATTTTTCAAATCCTCATTATATCATACTTAGACACTACCACCAAAATTGGAGCGATTTTTCGAAAAAAATCTAAATGTCCTCCTAACATTACTGTAAGTACCTTATGTTTATACTTGTTGTATTGGAGTGTTGGTTCCTCATTTTGTGAAGTATTTCATCCGTTTCGACGCTCGTCACTTTGTATGGATTTATAATCGTTTTGGCCGTTTTCCTTGTCTTCTATTAGGTTTTTTACTCTAATATTTTGTAAATCCTTATTATATTATACTTAGAGATTATCACCAAATTTTGAGCGATTTTTGCTCCGAAACTTATCGAAAAACCTTGGATTATCTGAGGACTATACTTGTTAGATATCTATATTGTTATGTTCATATTATGAATTTGTCAAATTACCTTTGTTATAATATTAATACAACACTATTATTTTCCATAAATTAGCTTACCACCATAATCACCATAAATTATATTATTTTTCATAAATTAGCTAATAATTTCCATATTATGGAATTATTTAGTGCTATCTAATTAATGAATGCCAAGTGTTGTTCTAGGAAAGACTTGGTTTCAGGTTTTAATATACTAGTATAGTATTAGATTGGCTAAACCGAAGTATATTATCCACGAGGTTTTGCCAAAATTGGCTTTGGAATGAAGATGGCCCAAAATTTCGTGGAATCATCGAGGTGTAATTTTATTGGTTTATCCTATTATTAAAATAACAAACTCTTGGTAAGTCCTAAATTGGCAAAAGAATGCACTCTAGGCTCAACAAGTGATGTGTGCCAAAAGCCTTAAAAAAAATTTCCTAACAAATTAGGCCTCCTTTATATCCAACGAGGGCACTCCAAATTTAATCTTGGTGCCGTTTTGAGAACATTTGGCTCCTTTTAAAAAAAATTAAAATTGGCCAAAACTGAAGTATGTAATTGAGGTTTTTTTAATATATTAGAGCCATAATACTATGGCGAGTCCTAAAATGGGTTTAAAAAAAAAACACAACGTAGCCTGCGCGAGTGACGCTCGCTAAACAAGTTTAAAGAACATTCCTAACTAAGAAACCCGCCTTTATATCTAATAAGGGCACACGTTCCGAGAACATTTGGCTACTCTATATCAAAGGTTAGAATTGACCAACATCAAAGTGTATGATCCTGAGGTTTTTTTTGCCAAAAGTGACTTCGGTTTAATAATGGTTGAAACTTTTGTGGTAGCCTGAAGTGGTAGTTTTATTGGTTTCATTAAAATTTTAGAGCCAAGTACCTATATGTCTAGTCCTAAAATCGGCAAAAAAAAAAAACCACTCTAACCTCAACAAGTGTGCCGAAAGTGCTTAAAGAACACTCGTTACAACGGAAGCCGCCCTTATATTCAACAAAGGGACTCTTGCTGTTGTTAAATTTTGAGATCATTTTGGCTACTTTAAAATAGTGGTAAGAAATTGGCCGAAACCGAAGATAGAGACAGTAGTATGTGTACAGGTTAGAGTGAAAAGTATGTAAGTAGCTAATCTGGCTTTTCTTACAAGCCATTGTTCAAATGTGCTGCATCTGCTGTCCTATTGGGGATAAGTTAAAACTCTGTTTCCTGTTGTCTTTGATTTTGGAGGGTTGAAGATACAAGTATTAGTGTATTACTTCGTACTAACATTGTTTCTTTTTTTTTTTGAAAGGAATACTTCATACTAACTTTAGGTAGTAGGGTACGCTGGTAGACCTTGCTACCTTAGGTCTTATGAAAATGTGCAATTATTTGATGAGAGCCTTCATTGATTTTCGTATAACTAGTATTGAGTTATTGAATCTAAGTACTGTAAAATGATTGAGCAAGTTCCATAAATCGTGGCGCCTAGCGTATGAACTAGTTTTTTTAGCAAGTTCACTAAATAGTTGAGCTTCTTGTGTTGGGGTTGGGCCAAATGTACCAGTAGTCTGTAACTCGGACACTGATGTGTACTGGCTTAGTGTATGTTTTTCTTAGAGGTTTCGACCCAAATAAGCTCAATGGTAGACTAATCATTTTCTACAGAAGGCTTAATACACTAACAGCACCAATGAGCTTAATAATTGCTTGATGGTTTTGCTGTGCTGTTGTATATATGGGAGTATTCAGAGTCGGCGGAACTGCCCATCTGCCATGAGATTAATAAGCATTTCCAATGGAAGTGACAAAGTCATATCAATCAAGCATCGGATAAGCTTATAGGTATGGGCACTCAATTTAAACTTTCAGGCCATTTTTGTTTACATGATACTGATGTTTTCTTAGTTTCTGGACTTGGATACACGAATATGTTCTGGACATAAGGATTGATTGATTTTATTGTTTTATCTACCTTGGCACACCGGTAAAGGTGTTGCCGTGTGATCGATAGGTCACGGGTTCAAGTCCTGGGAGCAGCCTCTTGTCAAATAAATTGACAAGGGAAGGCTTGCCCTCATTACACCCTTGTGGTGGGACCCTTCCCCGGACCCTCGCTTAGCGGGGACGCCAATGTGCGCCGGGCTGCCCTTTATCTACATGTTACGTTTGCTGGATGTTTGATGTTAATCCTCTCAATGCTTTATTTTGGTTGAGAATTTGAGGCTCAGGCATTCTGAGTATAATTTAATGAATCATGTGACTTACAATTTAGAAACTTATGGTCCCAACTCCTAATTACCTGGAAAGAGATACCTATTATTTAGCCAAAAGTTGAAGGTTTATATCTACAGCCCACACATTAAGTCTCACGTGAGACGGTCTCATATGAGAGTTTGACACATTTATATGTTAGCTGTGGGCTTTTACCTACCTATTCCTTCTATACTTATTATTTACGGAGTATTATGTATTAGACGAAAGACTTTTTGGATACCCTGAGACAAAATGAGTGTGACCAAATCTCACTAAAATTATGCTTTTACCATTAGTTTTCTTAATCAATCAGCATTTATCATTCTAGACTAGATCATTTGTCGCACATGTCTCATTGCGTGTCCTGCCCCTTTAAGATCTTGGCAAGTGACAAATGCCTTGAACAAGATAGGGAGCGAGACAGAAGAAATGCCGTGAAGGTAAACTGCCCTGCTTGTTACCCACTTACCCTGCGTAATTGCATCTGTTAAAAGTACCTGCAACATGCTAGTTAGTTGTCTTTCTGTGCTTATACGTTAACCCTATATATGCTTGAAAAGTTGAAAGTTTGAATTGGAATCTAGTGAGAACTGCAAATGCAGTGGACTTGGGGAAATAATCTTGTTAAGAGGACGATTGCTTCTGAACATTTCAAAGTAGTTAGATTAATGATATGATGGCTAATGTCAATTACATTAGATAGACACAATCGCATACCTAAAGACCAAAGACATTATTAAGCTGACATAATATCAAACAGAAACACCTTAATCGAACCAACTCGTAGCTGATTGACCTGAACAAAACCAATTTGGTAGGGTTAATCCCGCAAAGAGTGTTATCAATCAGCGGTGTCCAGCTGAGCTAAATCGTAGATGATTTCCTGACGCAGGTTATCAGTAAATATATCTTCCAGCTCACTTAAATATTGGTCAGCACATCTTGAAAGAAGCCGGCCCCCTTTACCAAATACAAGGAGGAAGTTGCGTTTGTCTTCACCACTCTCGAACAACCTGCTGGTCAGATAATCAAAAGGAAGCTCCAGTTTCAGGAAAGGCAAGTTGGAATCTTTCGGAAGCTCAGTATTTGAATTTTGGGGAATAAACACCAGCTTACAGTCAGAATGCACACTTCTAATTCTGGGCCAAGCCATAAGCAGGAATTTGTAGGTTTCATCTCCGCCGGGGTAAACAATGACCTTGTTGCTTTGACTAAGCTCAGCCACAGCCTCCTGAGAGCAACCGGGAACAACATTCGCCAACAATTGCTCTAGTGTAAATGACTTTAGATAGTCTAATCTTTTCTCTAAGATGGACTCTCTTGTGAAGGGATACGCATTGCTGCCCCATTTTGATACAAGTTTTTCTCCTCGGAGCTCCCCAGACCGACCTTCAGGCCGTAGAACTATGAGCCTATCTTGAAAGTACCCTATTCTCTGGAGCCTGCGACATACATTGCCCTTGAAGGAGAAACGGAACCAGGATGCTATTTCCCTCCTCTGTAGGGCGTTGTCAACATACTTGTCAAATGACTGGGTGTTGTCACAGAATGGTATGGGTACGAGCACTATCTCAAAGTCATGATGGGGAAAACGTGACTTATCTTTACAATCCTTATAGACCTTAGCCAGCTCATCCATGTACTTGCCGTCATAACAAAGGTATAGCCCGACAAGCTTGGTGTTGTTGAGGTCAGATACGGACATAGATTCACCATTTGTCCTGTAGAGCATGTCTGAGGGGTGGCATTGCAGAAGTTCGGCAAGGGACACTGTACCAGGAACAACCTCACCAGGGTGAATGTCCAAGACTTGATCCTTTTCCTTGTAGATGGTATCCAGCCTCATCTTGAGGAGGTGGTCCTGTGCATCAAGAGCGTCCAACCTGTCCAGAGTGAAAGGAAAGGCGTCGCCTCCATAGAAGCTAAAAAAGTCAGTAGTGCCGCAAGATAAAACCTTGTGCGTGGGATCGACAACAAGAGAGGACCACTTGAGATCAGACAAATCCAGTGTTTTGGATACATAGTCACGAGATTCGCGGTGGGAGAAGGGTATTACTAGGCAGGAATCAGGGAAGGCGGAGAAGAAGTGGTCGAAATGAGGCTGGGAGTCCCAAAGGGGGTGCATCTTGGCAACCATGATCATCTCAAAATTGTTTCGGGATTTGTGTAACTCGGAGCACGCAGCTATCATTCCCCGGCAAACCCTGGCGGCGTAGCTGTGACCTGGAAGAGGAACAAGGAAACAGCAGACGAGGAGGTACTTTCCCTTAAGACCAGTCTCAACATCCACTATCTCACCATTCTTCCGGATGAGTACATTGTTGCCAACCTCACCATCGTCACGGTTACGCAACATGGATTTCACATCAAAAAACTCACCTTCCATGATTCCATTCACCTTTTTTGGGGTATGGATTTCATTACATTCCGGGCGACTGTAGCCCTCGAGTTCTGGTATCTGCTCCCCGTGGTTGGGCGTCCATTCAGGACAAGGGAGGAAATACCCCAACGACGACGCTCCATCAGCATTTGGGGTAGCCATCCTGATCAATCCTCCTGTGCTATATTATTTATGTGATTAGATTTCAACAAAATTTATTAGACTGACCTCTGCCTTGCGAAATCCGATCACCGGTCAGCCTGATGTGTCAGCGGCATGCGTTGCGGTGGCCTTCCTATTGGTCCCCTGAAATAATTGGTTAGGTGATCAGAGAGAGGAGATTGTCCATTCCCGCCGATGAACGAGTAAAGGCAATATATGCGGAAAGTGATTTATCGGCGTGAAGGGCAATCCTCAAGGTTTGTTCGTTGGATATTTCTTCGTTCTGGTGTAATGTTTGTATTCGGACGAAATGCACTTTATTATTATTGTTGGCTTATTGCCATCAAAAATACTAATTTAAGAGCGGTGTAAAGTGCCTGCATTACGTACAACTATCATTATTTGGCTATGTCCTCACCATTGGACGGACTCGAGGGAACAGTAGCAATCGGTGAAGTCGGGTCCTGGACGCGGACAAATGGGGACGGGTCATAACTGGCAGAGGCAACCAATCCATAATCCGCAAAAGGAAAACATAACGTGATACAACAACCAGGATGGTTACACGATAGACCTCATGGATTGCTTAAAGAAAAAAAATCAACCATCATTGGGTGTACTAGTTTACCCATTAGCTTAGCCTCATACTATTACCAAAACATGTCTTGTGTTGATCTCAAAAAAAAAAAAAAAAACACTTTTGTGTTTGCTATTCTAAACAAAATTAGGGCTTGGATCCTTCGAGTCTTGACAACATTGCACCATCCTTGTTGCGCCCTGAGTTTGCCGGAAGTAATGTACATCATGCTTTCTTTCTTCTGCGTGTCCCTGCTCAATTTTATCAAACTTTATTGTTCCTACAATTTAACATAATGCATACTCCAATGGTACTTCAATGCCCTCGTTTTAGAGCTGATTTTGGAGAACAAAATAAAAGTAGAACTACTTACTGTAGCATCTCAAGGTAGGTTGTTCCGCAGCTTCAAGGAGCTGAAAACAGATGCGATCTCCACGTCTGAAACAGTTTGCTGTTTGAACATCTCGCCACCCTCTACAAAGATAGGATTTTGCATCACTTCTGAAATTTAGACTCACTTGCCACACCCTCTCCTTTTCATCTATGATCTTCACTTCGCATCTCCTGTATTTCAGACCACTTTCTCTCACAAACTCTGCAGGTAAGTACTGCAAAAGTCCTCATTAAAGATCATGATCTTTTCTCTCGTGTGACAAATTGTGATACACAAAGGGAAATTGACATGGAAACAACAACTTTTATATTTTGAGATTCACTGGGACTGTTACTATGCTCGATATCAAACCTTCTACTTACAATGATTGATGCCTTAAAAGCATAGGTGGTGAGTTTGGCATGAAAGCTTAGATATTGGCTTTGATACTTCTCAGATTTGATTTTAGTCACCCCTTCCACCTGAGCTTTTTCTGGTGGTGTTTTACAAGCAGAGACAGGTTCCACCATAGCCCTCTTTGCCCCTAAAAAAGTAAATAAATCAGGTAAACTGATACTTATTTCATGCTTCAGTGTCTTGCGTGTTCATAAGTTGCATATAGAAATCACAAAAAGTAAATGAAGACTGAAGCAGGATAGAAATAATCGGTATTAAGGAGAAAGATGCATACTGCAGCATTTCAAGGTAGGGGAGCTCCCGCCTTTAAGGAGCTGGAAGCAGAGGGCCTCTACAGGCTTGAAACGGTTTGCAACCAGGAAAGGTTTCAATCCTCTTGTAATATAAGATTGACCACTACTCTTCTTGTAGTTCAGTGTCACTGGCCAGACCCTCCGTTTTCCATCTATGATCTCCAGTTCACATCTTCTGAAATCGAGACCATTTTCTCTCACAAAATCTACCGGAAGATACTGCCAAAGTGCCCACAGTAACCAGGGTGAGAATTGTGTAAGTAATGACTAATGAGGCGCAAGCAGCCAGTGTATTACCTGTTGAGCTGGTTAGGTTGGCTGAATTTAGTAACACATTCATTAATAGGTGTATGTGCCAGATTAAGTCAGTCGTTTAACCCTTAAGGTACTAGCCCTATTAGGGAGAGAGTGAGAATGTGTTAACAGGTTCACAACCTTAGCCAACAGCCGAACAGCATATAGACGAGTTTATTGAAAGATAACTTCTGCATAATCATATATGCTCTGAAATCTTCAGTTCATATTCATACATTGATTACTTCAGGCCTCAGGGTACTGTCAGTGTCTTATAATGAGACTGTCAGTAGTGTATGAGACTGTCTGGGTTTTGGTTACAATATACTCGTAAATATAAAAAGGCCAGGTTTCAAAATTAAAAGGTATCAGACAACAATGCCATCATCATAATGTCTTCCTAAACCCTACCCTGCAGTACTAAAACTCTATCAGATGTAACTGAATCTGACTATCAGACAATAACATCTTATACAAGTTATTATGATGGGAAAAAAACGTGCTTAATAGATAAGGGTCAAGATCAAACATAAGAAGAGAAGTGACTTACAATAATGGCCTTTTGGACACTATAGTGACTGAGTTTGATCTCACAGGGCGAATAACCCTGCTTAGATGGGACTGGAGTTGCTACTACATCAGCTTCACATTCCTTTGGTTCTGTTTAGCAAGTGGAGGTGATATGTCAGTAGTATATTTATTACTTGTAAGTTGTAATCTGACAACTCCATGACCAGGTTTCGAAACCGTTGCCCGTTGGCATAAATATTGGTCTTGTGACTCCCTTTTGCGACACATTAAATATAAACATTAAACACATGACTACAATAAGCAATCTTAGATCAAACCTTTCGTGTCGAGGACTGGTTTAAGAAGATCATCAGGAGGAGGAGGAGGGGAGAAGCGGTCACAGGCAGTGACAGGGTCAAAAACAGTGACATGAAATAGGAAATGAGACTGATGAGTAAACACCAAAAAGTCACCAACTTGCAGACCATGGTGCACACAAAAATCCTTCCAACCTTGCTTAAAAAGGCGGTCAGCTTCGACACTGACAACCCAGTGACGATGAGGGTCATCTTCTGTCACGAGCACAACAGTCTGAAGATGATGACCCTGCAACTTCTTCACAAATGATGATGGAATCATCTGATGAATGCATGCAATAATCAGACACGCAGACAAACAATATTATAGTAATAATAATAATGATTCAAAGAAGAGTGACTGACAAAGGAGTTGAGGAAATCAGGAAGAAGTGGCTGCATGAATCGTTGTTTGCAGGAACTCCGGTCATTTGATGAGCTTCCCATTTCAAACATGGAGTACTCAGGAACCAATTAACAAAAAATGTGCTGCAACTTCAACATTACTATTCCATCTCGTTTTTCGCGGGAGAAAACTGGAGACTGATTAGACTACACGCTACTGTACTCACTTGGCTCAAGGAATCTTATTTTGTACGTAAAATTAGAGGTTTAATTAATCAACTAACTTTAAGATTCAACAAAAAATGTCTTCTTCTGGTGTTTACTTTTCTAGTATTAGTAAGTTTCTTCTGTTATAATTTAACAAATTAAATGGTCAAATTTATTCAATTGTAAAGTTTAATGAATTACCTTGGAAATTAAATGAATCAGTTGTTCAAAATGAGTTATCAAAATAGGACCAAGTCAAGATCTTAAATTGATGACATTATATTAAATTTACTACTGCAATAATAATGTGAGCAGTTTGAGCAAATGTACATACTACACCCTTATTTTCCAAGTGATCTTGCTTAACATCTAACCACATTTTTCAGTCTTTCAGGGGCCAAATGGAATTATGCCACTACAAGTCTAGCATGCCGTGACCTGAGCAGAGCTTTCAAGCTCATCTTCGGCTTGCTTTTACACTTTGATCATTTCCTTTTCTCTTTCCTCGTGTTTCTCTAAATAGCAAGTCAATCGTATCAATATTTGAAGAACGTTCTTAAGAGCAAAAAGCAAGCTTCTTGAACATATTCGGATAATTTGGTCAACAAGGTCCCAAGACGACAACATATCAGGTTGAACTCCTAATATTTACAAATCAGTACAAGTTATGATCAGTAGAGAGCAAAAACAGGGTTATATAAACCATAAGACGCATTCAAGCGCCTTGTCCATTCAACTTCCTTCAGAGTTCAGAGATGGGGGGGGGGGGGCATACAAGGCCACAAACAGCTACTGTATGTATTACACTGGCAGAATGTCCAAACAAACATTAAAGTAACGAAAGAAAAAGGCATTAACTACCAAAACAAAATTTCCAATCACATTATCTCAAGAAACTTAAGTAGACAGGAATGCTGCCAAGTTCTCAGTAGAGCCAAAGTGGCAGTCTTGAACATATGAACTATAAAGATGCTTTCAGTTCGGAAATAGGATATGTAGACAGTCTGGGCTCTGAATCATAGGCAACCCAGCTTACAAAAAAAGAACCACATAAAATGTCTAAAGGGCCTCTTTCCAATCCAAAGGTCAATTTAAACCAATAGCTAGACCACTATGCAAGTGAAATTACAACGTAGAATGGCATCACATACATGTTAACGACTAGGCTACTTTCGCGATCTATGTACTGGAAACTACATCCAACCAGATACAACAAGCAAGGGGAGATAGGTAAGCAGGGTAAACAAAAACCTGTAGTGCTTTATTAAGATTAACTGAGAATACACAAGAGGATGAAAGGAATGAAAAGAAGAATATATCGACCAAAAAAACGGGAATTTAGGCCATAACTTTTGGCGATGAGAAAGGTTCACCAAGAGAAAGGGCTTGCTCCCAACAAGAATATCTCATTCTCCACATCTTTTATCCACTGGCAAACACGATTGCAAGTCTTAATTGCCAACGCCTGCAAAACCATATAATGACAACTCCAGTAAATTAACAAGTCAGGGGAAATTCTCACCATCTAGTATCTATCCTCCTCTACTACATATCCTCAGTTGTTAAGTTCAAGAGGCTGCTTATCCCATTGCTATTTATTACTCACAATATTATATGAATGATAAAGACATCCTTCAAGTAGAAGTGCTAAAATAAGTTACAACCACGGAAAAAATTGGTTTCAGTCGACATCGGAATCAGTCCTCAGAATATAGTTGCCTTCATCTAAAAGACATTTACAATTCGGTCACAATGCGGTGTTGCAGCCAAGATTTACCACCCTTGTTATGCATTACTCACAATTGTATTTTAGTACTAATTTGGGTGCCCAGCACATGGCTATGAATGTCTTTTGATGAAGTTTTACACTATCTCTATTATTAAAATAATTACTTATGTACGTACTACAAAACATTATAAGAAAAATCTAATTACTTAAATAAATTAAAAAAGTGAAAGTCTAGGTAGAAAGAAAAGAAAGACTGAAGATGTTACTCTAGGTTGTTACCTACTATTTTTTAGGTAACCAAAATTCCATTACAAAAACATGATTCATACGGAGTATGTATTTTAAGTGTTTGCATTATTTATTTTAATATTTATTATCAATTACAAAGGATACTAACAGATCTACACATATCAGAACTTTGTAAAATACATCTCTATTCCATTTAAACTAACTAGGAAAATAAAGTTCTCGTACAATATCCCTCTATCATGTTATCCTCTCAAGTAGTGATTACATGAATCATTGTTTTATCTAGGTCAGGTTCTCTATTCCACAACCTCTATGCTTTCAACGTGGGGCTAAGCGCTAAGGCTTGCGTACAACCAACCCCCCTTACCCTGCCTTAAGGCCCAAGCGTTGAGTCTTTAAGACACTAGGGTAACGTCGTTGTTGTTGAGATAATATGCCTGTGTACTAATGTAGCATGGAATACATTATAGTCATAATAAAATAACACAAAATAAACAAAAATAATAATAACTTATGTAGCTAAAACCCATAATATTACTCGTAAAGTGTGCACAAAGATTTGAGCCTATTTTATCTGGGTTTTTAGCTCCAATATATTGTCAAAAAACAGTATATAGACTTTTCAGGCACACACATAAATTTGACACTTTTTTGTACCAAGATCATTTTGGACCAAAAACCATGGATTGTAAACTTCGTTTTGCCACTCTTATAACCGAAGCTAAATCCAGTAAAGCCTATATCATGTAAACCTTTGGAGTACGTTTGAAGCATACGAGGGTTGCTTCCCAAGTTTGGGGAGTTCTTTAAGCCCATTGGATACATCGCCTCCGTTAAGGATAGCTTGGCGGTTGTCCGATTTTGGGCACCTATCACTAGGTTTTTGGCTCCAATATTTTGCAAAATGGTATAATGTCACCCCTATTAGCTTCCAAAAAAATTTGACCCATTTTTGTTCCGAGGCCACTTTCAACGAAAAACCATGGATTATATAGCCTTCAATTACGCCCAAATTTGGTCATCTTGGACAGTTTTGTCAAAGTATCTAAATGTTCTCGTAGCATTATCATGGACACCCCTAGAGTCCCTTTCATGGATTTGAGGGGCAGTTTCCGCCATTTTGGGGGCCCATCAATCTCCTTTCTCGCATGTATCCCATCGGGGCTAGCGACGGTTTCCCAATTTACGGACAACATAAATGGTTCTACGCTACAATATTTTGTCAAAATACATAATATAACCATTGGAAGCTCGGACATAAATTTAATCCCTTTTAGGTCGAGGATCATATTGGACCAAAAAAACATGGATTATTATAAGCTTCGTTTTGGCCACTCTTATTAGAGTAACCAAATTTTCTAAAGACTTTACCTTGTACAACTTTAGAGTTCCTATAAAGGATATGAGGGCAGGTTCCGCCCTTTCGCTAGTTTTTTAAGCCCATTGGGCAGATCTCTTCCGTTAAAGATATTGTGCCTGTTGTCCGATTTTGGGCACCTGTCATAGGTTTTTTGCTCTAATATTTTGCTAAAACCTATAATGTTACCTCTAATAGCTTTCACGAAAATTTGACCTTTTTTTGTTCCGGGGCCACTTTCGGCCAAAAACGGTGGATTATAGCCTTCGATTACAACAAAATTAGGTCACCTTGGACATTTTTTCAAGGGTATCTAAATGTTCTCAAAACATTAACATGTACACCCCTAGAGTGCCCTTGATGAATTTGAGGAGCTGGTTCCGCCGTACGGGGGTCCTTCAAACTCCTTTGTTTCGGCGATTATTTGGAAAATTTAAGGATACGAGGGCAGGTTCCGCCATTTCGCTAGTTTTTTAAGCCCATTGGGCACATCTCTTCCGTTAGGGATAGTGTGCATGTTGTCCGATTTTGGGAACCTATTATAGGTTTTTTGCTCTAATATTTTAGAATATCCTATAATGTTACCCTTATTAACGTCCAAAAAAATTTGACTGTTTTTTGTTCCGGGGCCACTTTCAGCCAAAATCATGGATTATTGCCTTTGATTACGGCCAAATTTGGTCATCTTGGACATTTTTGTCAAAGTATCTAAATGTTCTCATAACGTTATCATGGACACTCCTAGAGTGCTTTTGATGGATTTGAGGGCAATTTCCGCCATTTGGGGGGGTCCATCAATCTCCTTTCTCGCTCCTTTCTCACCTGTGGCCCATGGGGACTAGCGGGGGGTTGTTTCCCAATTTATGGATAATATACTAGGTTCTAAGTTCCAATATTTTTTCAAAATAAACAATATAACCACTGAAGGCTCGTACATAATTTAATCCTTTTTAGGTTCAGGATCATATTGGGCTATGAAACATGGATTATAAGCTTTGTTTTGGCCACTCTTATTTGTGTAACCAAATTTTCTAAAGACTTTACCTTGTACAACTTTGGAGTTCCTATGAAGGATACGAGGGCCGGTTCCCCCCTTTGGGGACTTCTTAAAGCACATTCGGCACATCTCTTCCGTTAGGGATAGTGTGCCTGTTGTCCGATTTTGGGCACCTATCATAGGTTGTTTGCTCAAATATTTTGCTACAACCAATAGTGTTACATCTCATAGCTTCCACAAAAATTTGACCTTTTTTTTGTTGCAGTGCCATTTTCAGCCAAAAACGGTGGATTATAGCCTTCGATTACGGCGAAATTTGGTCCCTTGGAAATCTTTTTCAGAGTATCTAAATGTTCTCAAAATATTACCATGTACACCCCTGCAGTGCCCTTGATGATTATGAGGGGTCGCTTCTGCCGTACGGGAGTCCTTTAAACTCCTTTGTTAGGCGTTGTTTGGGCCAATTTAAGGCCTTTCTAAAAGTGGCCAAATGTTCCCGAAACTTTGTTTTCAACACCATAAGAGTGCTCTTGATGTATATGACGCTAGTTCTGACACTTCTTTAAGCCCACACCACACATTACTTGTTGAGTCTACACTCCTTTGTTAGGCCTTTTTTGTTCCAAGATCATATTGGGGCATAAACTATGGATTATAAACTTAATTTTGGCCACTCTTATTACAGTAGCCAAATCTTCTAAAGCCTTTACCGTGTAAAGCTTTGGAGTTCGTTGGAAACATATGAGGGCCGGTCCCCAAATTTGGCGAGTTCTATAAGCCCATTCGACACATCTCACCGCTAGAGAAAGCGTGCCTATCGTCAGATTTTGGGCACCTATCATAGATTTTTGGATCTAATTTTTTGCAAAATTATGTAACGTTACCCCTATTAGCTTCCAAAAAACTTTGACTTTTTTTTGTTCCCGGGCCCCCGTGGGCCAAAAACCGTGGATTAGAGCCTTCGATCATGGCCAAATTCGGCCAACTTGGACATTTTTTTCCAAGTATCTAAATATTCATATAACATTACCATGGACACCTCTAGAGTCCCTTTGATGAATTTGAGGGGCCGATTCCGCTGTTCCGGGGTCCATCAATCTCCTATCGCCCATGGGCGGTAGCGGGTAACTTTTTGGCAATTTTGGGACCTTTTTAAAAGTCGCCAAATGTTCACAAAACTTTATTCTCAACCCCATATGAGTTCACTTGATGTATATTACGCAAGTTTGACAGTTCTTTAAGCCCACACCACACGTCACTTTCAGAGTCTATCGTGTATTTTTGCTCGATTTCGGGCACTCTTACTAGTTTTTCAGCTCAGATATTTTGTCAAAACACATAATATAACCCTTAGAGGCTCACACATAAAGTTGAGCTGTTTTGTTCGAGGATCATTTTTGGGTCAAAAACCATGGATTATAAACTTCATTTGCCACTCTTATTAGAGTAGCCAAATATCCTAAAGACATTATCTTGTGAACCTTTGGAGTTCGCTTGAAGGGTATGAGGGCCGGTTCCTCTGTTTGGCGAGTCCTTTAAGCCTATTTACTGGGGATAACGTTCCTTTTGTCCGATTTTGGGAACTTATCTAAGGTTTTTGGCTATCGGGTTTTTTTCCTCATTTTGGGAACCTAACACAAGTTAAAGTTAAAGTTGTTCCCTACCAATTCTCGGTTTTAGAGATAAGCTGATATTCTCATTAAAAGTTCTTAGATGATTGTATGAAATCAGACATGATTATACAATATCACATGCGATTCTGAATCACAGCAATCAGTCATGAGAAAGTAAACAGCAACATTACCGCAATGCCTCAAAGGTCCCAGCCTAAGGCGATATAAGAGGGTCGGATTTTTTGAAGCATTACCCTAGTGTTTCCCCAAAAAACCCACAGTATATGCGGTCAAACCAAAAAATATTCATCTATTTAGTTAACAAGCAGCAGTAGCATAATTTCTCAGAAGATATAAGTTCGGCTTAAATGGCAAAATTAGAACATTGTGGGTCCAATAAACCTCTATGTTGAGGTTGGCATGACCATCAATCAGCAGATAATTTAAGTGAGCATTTTGATCCACTTGATGAAACATAAGCAGAGGCAGCACGAAGTATGCGAGTACACAATCATATCATGTAATCATACCTTGTCAGCCAGTGGGTCGAATGCCGCATAAAGTTCAAAATCTTGTGTGACCCAGCAAAGCAGGACTGCAATACAATACATATCATAAGCACAAACAGACAGGAGAGCTGTGGAAAAGGCAAACTTGGCATCAAGAGCTACAAAGATTATTCACCATAATTTTCATCTCTTCTAAATAGTGTCTTGTGAGGCCCAAATCCTTTATCATGCATTGACGCATAGATCTTTTGGTATGCCCTGTACAATCTGCATGGCAGTGAATTTAATTATACAATTTGCTGCTCACGCATTCAGAAGTGAAAACATGCTGATTCCGAATCCCACCTTTTTTGCTGTTGATGAGTGTTGATTGGCGGTGAAAACTCTGAAGATACATACTGATCCAAATATATACTGCGGTATACAAAATGCCAGAGACCACAAGAACCACCAGTTCCAGAATATGCTTCCCTGATTCTCTCTGGAGAATGTTGACCTAAATGAGGAGATGCAGAACCAGTACGAGAAGATGGGTCTACAGGTAAGTCTTCAACGCGCATGCCACCATCTAACATAGACCTTTGGACCTCACTAAGTACATTTGATTTCAGAAAAACAGCCTCAATACTAATCCTGAAAATCAAGAGTTAGTTTCATCAGGGAAAAACAAATCATGAATGGAAAAAAGAAAAAAAAAAACCTTAAATATATCAATGACCATGGAATCCTAAAGTGTTGTCCGCCTAGTAATATTTACTTATTTTCTAACCCTCTGGCCCTTATCGATAATTAAAACAACAATTTCAACAACCTAGGATAAATCCAGCTAGCGTACCATCTGGAAGTCAAAGACTCAAAGGTACACAGCCTCCGTCTCACGCCTACTTAGAAGAGATGTTTCAGGGAGACCCCAAAATATGGATGGTTGGTGGCGTATTATAATAAGAGAGAAGAGTTATAGTAGATAGCATAAATTGACAAGCACCCTTTGACCCGGTGGTGTGACCTTGCTTAAAACTCGTGTTCAACGCTTGTTAAAGTTTAACCCTCTGGACCCTGCCAATGATAGGGCAACAATTATGATAACCTAGAGAGAATCACGCTAGAAGTTATATGCACCCCTATTTAGAAGAGAGGGTCTTTCTTAAAGACTCATATATGGGTGGTGGATCAGAATAAGAGAAAAGAGCTACAGTTAATAGCATAATCAACAAGCATCTCTATGACCACCTCAAACATTACAGCAATTTATCAGAAAATGAATGCAGCATGTGAACTCCTGAGATTTACATTCAAGATGAACAACAGACATACCTGCATTCTTTAAGATGATAAAAGGCGTCGGAATTTGTGGTAAGCAACATTAAGTACGTATTGACCTGCCACAAGCCAATGGATTAGAAATACAGTAAAATGTAGGAGCAGATAACGTGTCACAAGTGCAAAAGATAGAATGGAAAAACTTAAGGCATTTTGCCCAACACATTGTGCTTATTGTTAAGTACGAACAATCAAGATCAAATCAACAGCTAATGAGACCAACGACGTTTGGAACAGAGTTCCAGAAAATTAATGTACATAGATAAGCATTAACATGAACATGATTCTGTCAGTGTTAGGTGTATCATCTGGCCTTGAATTTAACAAAAAAGAGAATCTTTTGGCGCAAAGAAAAAACGAAGCACAAAATTTAAACAATCCTGCCCTGGGAGTTCTCCGAAAAGTGACAGAACCACGTAATGAACGTAAGCAACCAATCAAGGCTTCAAACCCATTTCTCTTTTCAAAGTGTATTAAGTATAAACTTACAGTAGTAAAGCAACTCACATCTAAATAATTGACATATGCATATAGAAAGGCCATAGGATTATATCTTGGCAGGCAAATTGGTGAGAAGGACTCTGATGTCCTGCATGTAGCCAAGAAAATGCAGACATTTAATAGGCGGAAACAAAATAAGATTGCAAATCTATACTTAAACTGACAAGCATAGAACGGTAGCACCCAAAAATTCTTCGTATAAGCTATATGATATCATATGGGTTTTCTAACGTGTGCCCTAAGGGCACAAATTCAAACTCCATTTACTTCCTTATTTCAGTGACATTCTCACTTGGGAAAACAAAATATGAAATCTCATTGATTATTTGAGGAGAATCTCACAGAAATGAGGAAGGACATGAGGTTTTAACATGTGCCCTTAGGGCACACTACAGTTCTGTAACAGCACCCAGAGAGTTAAGAACCCTCAGTTCATTATATGACAAAACGGATCATTGAATACAAAAGAAAAACATTAAATACATATTCAAGGACTGTGAAATCTATCTTGTGGGGCTGGGTTTACAACAACAAACTTTACTGGTGTTACGTAGATAAATCAACCTTCAGAAGCTCAAGTTTTCAGCTTCAAGAACAAAACTTTGTTTCTAGCCTTCCTTCTTTGCATGGCCCTCGGCTTGGCGTCTTCTTATAATGCAAAAACACTTTGCTAAGACCCTACAGCTTATGAATTCAGACTTCAGTATTTCTAAGATTTTAGGGTGAGTTGCTAATCTAACTAATTTAGTTTTTTCTTCAAATCGCTGGCTCGAGAAAGACGTTCATCAAAGAGGAAAGAAAGATTAGAAATTAATCGACAACACACTTATATTAAGCTGTTTTTTTTCAGAAATCATATAAAGTTCTTGTCTTGACCATAAGATATGGCAAGACAGGTTCCAACTCTTCTGCTTCTAATAAAATCCTCAATTGGTCATCAAAACTATATCTGAGATCACTCTTCTATGGCTATATGGGGCGACATGAAAATGACAGCTTGGAAGAACTCAAGAGCTTGAGTAGGAGAGGAGTTGTGGGGGTAGGAGACAAATAAAACTTTTCCCATTGGTGCTACCAAATGAACCAAACAGGAAGTGTGAGACGTAACTAATTTAAAATCAGTTCATTCCTCTACCTTAGCAAATACATTACATTATTTGAAAATATTGTACAAACTATTTGGGGAAACCATTATAGGAGTGAGTTTGAATGGAGGAATCTGAGGAGAATGAAAGAAGAGGGAGAGGGAGGGAGTCCTTTTCATTTTATAATATGGGTGGGGTGAGCGGAAGAGAAATGCATAAAAGCACGGTTTTTTACTATCTCGTTTAATAAATCAAATCCTTCCACATCGAAAGATTTGTCAGGAAAATTCCAAGCTCGCACATTACTCCCCCAATCATCTCTCTCCTTCCCTCACCATTCTTTCCTTCCTCCATTGCTATTCAAAGATATTGTTAGTCACTCAGTCTTAACTCTTTATTAGCTGGTACGACATCCAAGGGAATATGCACGCAGATAAAGTTCATCAGAGAGGTGCTTGCCTGAATGACTCGGATGACATCACAAAGTTTGACAAGAGCAGCATATCGTCTGGATGAAGAGATGCCTTGTGCGCTCCCACAAGGCTCACGACCTGCAGCCTCAGATAGTAAATATATATATAGGGTGGTAAAATTTATGAAGTAAAGGACAAATGGTCAAGGGAAATAACAAACCTTATGTTTACACATCAATATTGCAAATAAAACCCCTGAATCAGCAACATCTTGCAAGATAGCACCAGCAGCTTGTCTTGTCGGATAAGCTAGAGGTAGGCAAGTGTAAGCATGAAGAAAAGTAGCCGGGTTCCTAGACAATGAAGCACAAGAAAAGGATTAAGGATATAAGGTCTTGGCCAATCTCCAAAATAGAATGTAGTTTGTATTGTAAAAGAACACAAATTTGTTGATGAAACAAAGAATATTTACCGTGGCATTATTTCTCATTTAGAGTACATAATCGAATAAATAATGAACCATAGCCATAAACTACTGTAGTCTACCAGACACAAACCCCTCCTCACTTCCCAGAAAATGATGGAAGATGAAAGAGGGAGCACACAAAGAGGATGTTACACAAGTCATGACAGGCTGACAAGGATGAAAAGAACAAACCAGCTGAAGGAATGGATGAGGGATGAGAAAACAGCATCTGTCCCGCCAAGCAAAGGCGTCATATCAAACTTTGGATTCTTTTCAAAGCACCTATTCACAGACTTTGTCAAAATAAGAATCATCTGTCGAGAAAGATGTTGAGGCGTAAGTCTGACTGCAGGTCCATAATAAATACAATAAAGTAATCAAGGGAAGAAACGGGGGGGAAAGGACAGCTACCTGACCATACAGTAGCTCCAACTGCAGCTTCAACGAATCATATGGCTCCTCTGTACAGCTAATACAGACCAAGTAGATAGGCCCTTTAACAAGAAAAACTACCTGAATATTTATTAAAGATGAGACATGATTCAGTACGAATATAAATGACAAAAATGTCATGAAAGAAAGGTTTTTTTTTTTTAAATCCCTGGGACCAAGAAGACTAATGTTATTGATGGCATTAAGGTTAGACCTAAAAGTAGCAACTCGGTAGTACTCTTAACATAACAGAAGTAGAGTCTAATTGCATTCTTAACTGGTGATTCAAGAAATTAATGACAATAGGTCAGACAAACACACTAACATAATGCCAGGGATTTCCTAAAGTTTATCTATGTGATGCTGCAGCGTTCACGGAAAGGGAGAGCAACAAGCTGGGAATCACATGACGAAGGAACCTATAAAGAAGATGAGTAATCAGAGCGGATTAGGTTAGATGAGTTCCTAAGTTTGTGTTGCGAAATAGAGATGCATAGACAAGTCATGAGTACGAGTTGGGAAGAAAACACAAACCTGATGCTTTCCAGCTCGAACCAACTTCACACGATCACCCCTATACAAGAAAGGAGATGCATTGAGTCGATAATGTAATTAGTAGGAACATACTAGGTAACAAGGCAAGACAGGCATTGTAGAGAAGAAGCAAAGCTAACCCATTCTCAACAAAGGAAATGATAGCTTGCAAAGTTGCGGAAAACCCAGCGAGCTTGTGCTCATCCCCGTACCTATTACGAGACAGCAACAATTGTACACAAACCTCAATTTCAGACATTATTATTATACACTAAACTCAAAAAAAAAAAAAAAAAAAAAAAAGAGTAAATTTCAGAGGCAAAGGTTAGACCTTGAATAAATGGGTTTGCCGGAGTGACTGAGAACGAAAAAGTGTTTCTTCCTTTTCCTCCATGACACGGAAGCGTCATCCTGAATTCACACACAAAAACTAAAACCTAAACGACATGACATGGCATGATCCTATACTATATTATTCTATTCTATAGGAAGGAAACAATTTCTTGGGAATTGGGGGGGAACAAGTAGGGAGTAGTGACCTACCTCATCAACATGTCTTTTGCCGGGAGCCCAAGGTTGTTGGGGATCGGCAACGCCATTGACCAAGTCGTGTTGGGCGGCGGAGTCTTCGAGTTCAATCTCGGCGGCGTAACCACTGCTGGTCGGACTGGGCGGAGAATTCGGAGGCCTGCTGTTGGATTCACAGTCTGTCTCCTCCTCAATTGGAGGTTGTTTGTTGTGGTGGTTAGGGAGTTGATGATCGGGAGTTAAGGAGAGAGTAGAGAAATGATGAGAGGGTGGTTGGTCGTTGTTGTTCTTGTCGGGAATAGGGTTTAGATTAAGGTCAGCGGCGGAGTCCGACGAGGATGAGGTGGCATCCGACGCCATTAATAGAGAGATTGGTAAAAGAACTAAAGACTGAGTATTCAATCAATTTTTGGAGATTTAACTTTTCACCCACTCCCACTCCCCGCTTTCTGGGTTTCCCAGGTAACTTCAGCTTCAATTATTCTGTCGAGTTTTATGTTGCTTGAAGTCCACGAGTCATCCTAACAGACAAACAGACTAGTAGGTGAGGAACCAAGCCTGATGGCACCCCCTAATGGCTCATGACTAGCTACTAGGGCGTCTTCTTTTTTACGGTTTGACTTATACGGAGTATTCAGCTAACGCATTAATCACCTCCAGAAATGAGAATCTTTGAGTGTCTTAACCAAAACAAAAAGGTCTAATTCGAATGATAAAAACCAAGCATTTTCTCAATTTCAATTACTTTGAGTACCTTATAAGACGACGATCATCTAAGGATTCCAAGTTCCACTTCCAATAAAGCTAAGGGCTAAACAGAACCCGGTGCCGATTTTGGTAATAGAAACGTACACAAGCCGCAAAGCCACATCATTAAAAAAAAAAAAAAAAAGGCGGTTCCAGTAGATCTGCTGCCTAATAATAAGCTCACTCTCTTTCCCGACACTCCATTTTGATTATTGGGGGGAGAGATTCTGATGTGGGAAGCTGAATGAATTTCGTGAGAGTGTACATGTGATGAGAAAGTGGGATTGATTGAAAGAAGAGTGAGTAAGTGAGTGAGTCCAAGGAGGAAGCTTTCTTGACACGGAGCCTACCCAATTTCCGATGGAGGGTATTCCAGACACGGAGCCTACCCCTTTTTTGAGGTTTTGCATTTTGTCTTCTAATCTCCTCATCCTCTTTTACATGTCATTTCATCACCGATTTCAATAATTGTAATGCTGTTTCTTGTGCTTTGGCTTGGTCCGTTTCATTGAATTATGCTCATCAAACTATTGTGTTATAAAGTTTTGTGTTTGCCATTGAATTGATGATGTTTTGCAATAATGTAATTTTTGTGTTTGTTGGCAGTTTAACCGCTGCATTGTCTTATGGAGTTGCTTCAATGGCCATGGTCTTCATTAACAAGGCCATTCTGATGAAGTACTCCCACTCCATGACACTACTCACTGTCCAGGTACAAATATTTATGCATTCATTCTCTCTTTTGCTTCAGTGCTTCCTTAGTGTTTACATTTCCATATATATATATTCAGCAATTGGCAACAGCTTTACTTATCCACGCGGGTCGCGCAACGGGTTACACAAAGGCCAAGGCTTTAAGCATGGATACTGCTAAGAAGCTTCTGTGGGTCTCCCTTTTCTACAATGCCAATGTTGCTTTCGCTTTAGCAAGCTTGAAAGGTGTCAACATTCCCATGTATATTGCCATCAAGCGTCTCACACCCCTTGCTGTTCTCGTTGCTGGATTCTTTCCCGGCAAGAAAACACCCTCAACACAGGTTGATGACCAAACTATTTGTTCAATGTCTAATTATACAAAATTTGTTTCCTGCTGACTTGCTCGAGTGCTGTTTATCTATCGCCTCTATTCAGGTCAGCCTCTCAGTAATGCTGACTGCTGCGGGTGTAATTATTGCAGCACTTGGAGATTTCTCATTCGACCTTTTTGGTTACAGCATGGCCCTCATCTCTGTGTTTTTCCAGGTATTCTATTCTATGATAAACAATGACACCTTGAAATAATGGGTCTTATTTGTGCAATAATATTGGCTTCCATCATTTTGGTTGCAGACCATGTACCTAGTCTTAGTTGAGAAGTCTGGTGCAGAGGACGGGCTCTCATCAGTGGAGATCATGTTCTACAACAGTTTTTTGTCAATTCCGTTTCTTCTGTTTCTCATCATAGCAACACGTGAATTTCCGGACTCACTATCTTTGCTGTTTGCAAAGGTAAGATAATCTGACTTCATTCTTTCCTTTTTTGTTTTGTTTTTGAAGTCACATTCTTTCCTTTTTTTGGTGGAAGGGAATCAAGGGATCATCCTTCCACTTTGTCAAAAGAAAAAGTAGTAAGAAGCACAAGCATAGCCACATAGGGAATACCCTGGACTCTGCGGTCCAAACTGTAGCCACTTGCGACAACCTCTACTAAGGGCCAATTCAGAAACAAATCTTTGTAACAATATAAACCTATCAAGCTTAGTCAGAAATCGAGTGTTGCAACAACACTAATCAATGTGCATGATTACACTAATAGGTCCCCTAGGCTGTAGTATAAATCTCCCAAAAAATGTCTAATGAGAAATGACAGATGCTCATAAAAGCGATCAAGGTAAACTATGAGCAAGATTTCTGACTATAAGCAGCAGTCTATGTCTCTATCTCTGACTTTAAGAACTAGAGAAGTTGATTTCTTGAACTCATTTCAAGTGTGGGAATTCATTTTTGCTTTTTTTTTCGTTTGATTTTAAATATTTGACAAAGTACTTCATTACTTTTTAAGCTTTTGGTTTAGGGATCGAAACTGTCACATGGATAAAAACTACTCAGAATTATGTGAAAGCCTATAGTGGTACGATTTTGGGTTCTTGCAGAATATGGTTGCCAAAAACCTATGGTGGAACCCAAAATCGAAAAAAAAAAAAAAAATTTGTGCCCTAGCCTTAACGGGTGACCTAAGCAATATGGCTTAAAGAAATTCCCTAATACAGAAACATGCATGTGTATAGAAGAAAGGCACTCTAACACTATCGTAAGGTTTTAGAAATTTTGGCTACTTAAATAAAAATGGGTCAAAATGGTCCAAAACTAAAGTATGTAATCCACAGTTTTTGTCCGAAAATTGACCAAATTTCAAAACGACTCGATCGATGGTGGAAGCCTCTAGAGGCAATATTATGGGTTTTGGCAAAATATTAGTGCCAAAAACGTATGGTAGAACTTAGAATCGACAAAAAAGACCGGCAGACTGCACGCTAGCTTCAACGGGTACCCGAAAGTACTTTTCTAGTAAAGAAACTTTCCCGCATAACCACAAAAGCACTCTAAAACTGTACATGGTAAATTTTTTAAACATTTGGGTACTCTTAAAAAATCGGTTAAAATTGGCCAAAAGCGAAGTACATAAATCCACGGTTTATGGCCCAAAATCAACCAAGTATAGAAACGGCTCAAATTTCTTTGGAAGCTTCTGGAGGTAATATCATGGGTTCTAGCAGAATATAAGTGCCAAAAACCTATGGTATGTCCCAAAATCGACAAAGAACACATCCTAGCCTCAATGAGTAACATGTGCCAAAGGGGCTTATAGAACATCCCTGATAGAGAATCTTGCCACATATCCCTACAAGGGCACTCCAAAACTATCTATGGTAGAGTTTGTAGAAAATTTGGCTACTTTCGAAAAAATTATCGAAATTGGCCAAAACCAAAGTATATAATCCATGGTTTTTGGCCCAAAATCGACCAGGGTTAAAAACGACTTAAAGTTTGGTGGAAGCCTATAGAGGTTAAATTGTGGGTTTTTGCAGAATATTAGTGCCAAAAACCTATAATAGGTCTCAAAATCAACAAAAAGCGCCCGCTAGCCTCAACAGGGGACATGCGCCAAAGGGCCTTAAAGAACTTCCTTAATAGAGAAACCAGCCGGCTTATCCATCAAAGGTACTCTAAATCTGTTCATCGTTAAGTCTTGAGAACATTTAGCGACCTTTAAGAAAGTGGTCAAAATTGGCCATAACCATAGCATTGTTATGGCCTGGCTTTTTGGCCCAAAACAGACCAAGGATAAAAACTGCTCAACTTTATGTGGAATTGTGGATGCCTTTATAGGTGTTATTTTGGGTGAGTGTTTGATTTGATGAGAAAAGAGACCATTGTTGCCTTATTCTTGTAGGATGAAACTGTAACTAAGGAGTAGTCTGGCCATGAGAGGCATATGGGCTTAGGCTACTCAGTACAAAATCATGAAACTTCTGATTGGCTGAGCTGCATTCTATATTTTTATTGCTATGTACTTACAGTTCTTTAGAGGGCATGGTGTGAGCTCAGCTCCTATAGTTAAAAGGCATCCTTATAACTACCCACCCTTTTAACATATACGGTGTATATGTACCATTTGGCCCAGAAGGGCAGAACCACCTTTGTGTAGCTAGGTATCTCAGAAACAAGCTTCCTGTGAGAACCTAGCAACCTTATGGAGCACTGTCGCAATTTGGCTGAGTACTCCATCACAAACTGCTTCCTAATTTTCAATATGAATCTCTTAAAAACTATCTGCTCACTGCAACATGAACCATGGAGTTACTCCAAAATCTGAACAGCAGCATTCAGCTCACCGTTCCTGGCGATGAGCTCATTCCTGAATCCCATGTAGTATCATTTCGTGGATCTGGAGCCAGAGTATTTGGCCATTTTACATGTGTTGTGGAATAAAAGGTGTCTTGAACTTCAATGTGGGACTCCCAAATCCATGTAAATAAGTAAATAACTCCTTTTAGAGAAGTGTCTACATTTTTCTCCCCTTTAAAAAGGATCGGGCCTGCTTTCTCTTATTTTTGCTTTCTCTTATTCACGCAACTTTGTGACAGTCCTCACTTCGGAATAGTTTATGTATACTTATGTCTCATTAATTTGATCACTCTGATGTGAAGATATGTTTTGTAACAGAGTTCTTCCATGTCATTTTTGGTGATCCTTGTCGCTTCTCTAATCATGGGAATAGCTCTCAATTTCACCATGTTCTTGTGTACGATTGTCAACTCTGCTTTGACGACAACTATCGTAGGTGTTTTGAAAGGAGTTGGGTCCACGGTATGCATTCAACCCAAAGTTAGTCTTACAGATAATTGGACAAGAAAAGTGATATTTTTCTAATGTAATATGATCCTAGTTTTTCAATTTCTAGATTGTTTGCTTCCTTGTTATGTTTTTGCTTTCCTGTCAGTCTGAGAACTTTTCTATAACCAGTCCTTTTCTCCTCCTTAGACCCTTGGGTTCGTCTTGCTGGGTGGAGTGGAAGTCCATGCTCTCAATGTGTGCGGATTGGTTATCAACACAGCTGGAGGAGTCTGGTATTCTTATGCCAAATACCATGAGAAGAAGAAGCTGCCGAAGATGACTCCCGATGTGGAGGCACATCGGAAATAATTTATAGTACTCGCTAAAATTTTGGTACGTAAGTTATTATTAATGTAAAACTTTATAGGTAGACTTGTAGTGGTATGCACCCTTTAGCATCAGGCCAGTCATTTTCTCCTTAATGTGTCAGTCGAACGAGGATCAGAGTGAGGGGGTGCTGTACTGTCTGCGTATTGCATAACTCTGTATTTGGCAATTGGTATCTTGTGCAAGGAAATGTCGATTCTGATCTCATAATCTTGTTGCGGCAATTTCTCAGAATTAATTGTACTTTTTAGAAGCAATACAAGACAGGTGAAACTAACAAACTTAATAGTTTAACAGAAGATTGTAGCAATGCTAACAAAGCGTGCAAGCATGTTACTTTCAAGAACATTACTGTCAAAACTCAAAACTAACTTAATACAGTACTCTTCCTAAAAAAAATGGAGAAAAAAAAAAAAAAAAAGAAGAGGAAGAAAAGGGCTCAGCAGTCAGAGAAATAAATCTCCCCCGGTAAAGTGAAAAATCAAAGTTATTGAAAAACAGGAAGATTGCTCCGTCATGAACTTTCGCCTGAGGAAGTTAAAGTTTAGAATTCTGCAATTAACTTCACTGGCAAGTTACTGGCTGCTGTCCATATATGCAAGGAACCAACAGCTCTGAGCCTCTGACTGAAGTATTCTTTTTAATAAAACCAGATTCTAAAGAAATTTGGAGTTTATTTACAGATAATACAAATATACAACCAACAGAATCATATATATCACCCCGGAAACCATGGAAAAAGAAAAAGATTCCCGACTAAATTTATTTTGGAATTAAGGACGGTGATTTTCCTCATAAGGTTGTTTCTGCACAACTTTGACAGTAAGGAATGGCTACTGAATGACCTATGATGTGTCAAGAGTATTTGCAGCTAATCAGTCGGCTCAACGAAGAAGTCAGGATCGTGAGGCTTCATCATCTTAGGCAGCTCAACCTCTCGGGTCCTCTGCGCTCCTTTCCTTGTATTGTTAGCAAACCTTTTCGCCAAGATAGTGACTCCTAAGTTTTGCACAGCCTGAGAAGATGTTGCTGTTTGCTCATTGTCATCAGAAGCAACTTCATCAGTGTCATTATCAATTTTCTCATATTGTGTTAGTGAATCTGACTCGATAAAAGGCTCGGAGGACTCCATCAAGCTCAGACTTAGTGCCATCTTTCTCCTCTCAAACCTCCTCCAAGCAGCTTGAATAAAGCAAGCTCCCCATGTTCTCCATTGGTGAGAGTAGTAGCGGAAAGTATCTTGTAGTTTTTTGCTATGGAGACGCCGAAACTGTTTTGCCACAAATTTAAGGTCTTCTGCAAGCAAACAAAAAGCTTCGACTTCTTCTATTGTTTTAACAGTTCTAGTGGAAGATGGCAGATTAGCAGCATTGGGATGCAGTGCCCAGGCAAGAAGCTCCTCCCCGCAAAAGTCTCCTGTTCCCAAACTGATGGAATTGAAAAAACCAGACCGCCCTCCATCTGTGGTCGAGCTCTCAAGTTTGCCTCTGATAACAAAAAGCATTTCTGTAACTGGATCGCCTTCACGAACAATGTATGTGCCTACTGTACTGAGAGAAGAACTCAGCCTCTCACATATAGCATCAAGTAGCTGGGCGTCCATTTGAGCGAACAAAGGCACCTGCACACAAGTACACGGACAATTTTAGTAAGTTCTGGTTGTTCCTGGTGGCATTAAAGATATCAACTTGTTTACTAATCTTTTGCTACGCTCAAACTGATAAGAGGAAAGAAAGTGGAAGACAAGCAGGCAGTCTTTTCAATGTCAAAAATCTAACAGTGAAGCTTTTGCAGAGACTGTACTATCTGAAACTCCTCGCACAACATACAGTTGAGATAATTGAAACTGGCGAGTGAAAGAGTAAGGAACATACTCGTGTGACAAGATCCAGAGACAAATGGCGGCGGATATCACGCCTTAGGTCTGTCGGCAAAGAACTAATGATAGCTTCTTCATTGACTCCTCTGGTAGCTTGCCACTTGTACTGGACAAACCGCCTGACTCTTTCTTGCAAATGATCAAGAAGCTGTCGATGTTTCATCCACTCTTCAGTGTCACGCATCTTGAGCCTCCATTCTTCAAGCCTCGAAGTGATCGATGACAAATACGTCTGCAGTTAGTGCAAGTATGATCAAGAGAAGCTTCAGAATAAGACAGGTACTATACTTCGCATTTACTTGACTACATATAGACATTGAGCTGGACCAACCTGCATATTTCCAATTAAGAGGGCGAACAAAATCAGACCGATAATGCAAATGACAGTAGCAAATAGAGTTTCCCATACGAATGTGCTTGTTTCCAATTCCTGGCCATATGAACTGCAAAACACGCATGACAACAACGGCTGGTCCTTGTAAGATTAACTCCCATGCATCCATCTTATATAGCATGAATAATACTCAAACAACATACCTCAGCTGTCTGTCAAAAACAAAACAAAACAAAAAAACATACCTCAGCTGTTGTAGTCCAAACCACAAACAATACAGGTACTTTTCTATGAATCTTTTAGAGGCAACTTCTTTGACCATTGCAATTTCAAACATCCCAAAGTCGAAAGTACTGTCTTCATTGTCGGGATCGCACATTGAGAACACTCGTGTGGTATTTGCCCAGCTTATACGATCCATATCATGCAAAGTGCTACAGTCCAAGAAACGGAGACTGCATGGTATAGGAGAACTTTCGAGTCTGCATTGCGACTTAAAACATGATGAGAACCTCTCTACTGAAGGGCATATATCCTCATCACAAGTTAATTCAGAGAGTTGTTGGTAGCATAAGATTGAGTTTCTCACGTGACTGGCTAACATGTACAGTAGTAGATTGTAAGCAGCCCCAGCCCAAGCGGTTTCGGTGACAACACCAGCAGCTTTAACAATCTCAGCAGTGAGTGGAAAGATGAGATACACCCTTGGAATATATTGTATCAAGACAATCAACTGAAGGGCATTGTAGGTGCTTCTCGATTTCGAGAGTTTGATTGCTGGAATGATAAACCAAATCACAATCTGCCAACAGAGACAAGCTATCAAAGCCATGTTTGTGCGCACGCAGTCAGTGTTAGTACATTCTGTTGTACTGTACTGATCTGTTGACAGTCATAAGTCAGAAATAAATGCGAAAATACCTGAGGAAGAGGCAGGGCTGCAATGAGATCAATTGCGAAACCAGAGCGAACATACCGCTTTGCAATCTCTCTTCTGTCAGTAACAAGCTCACCTGTTCCAAAACTCCTAGAACTAGGAGCTACAAAAGCAGTGCGGAACCTCACAACAACATGCAAGACATAGAAAATGTCAGCCAGAGTCCGGAGAAGGGTGACAGGAACACCCAACGCAATACTCCTGGTGAGACATAATGTGTCATTGTCGTCAGAGACATCTAGTTGAGGGAGATAAAAGAACAAGGGATCAACAAAGAGGGCAACAAGACAGGCAACCAAGAAAATACGATTCCAGAGCAAGACGGCCTCGCTAGAAGGATCAAGGGTTCTCTTCCACCACGAAATATTATTATGTTTGGAGAAGACCTTGAAAGTTGGGAGCTTGAGAGCTTCCCCTAATCTGTTAATACTGTTTCCGATTCCAGAAACGCCAAGCAAAGGCACAGTTGGCTTGTAAAATGAAGATGCTGATGAGGATTTGTCTGATGAGTCATTTCCTCCCCAGGCATAATCGTAACCCTGGCGGTTGCTGTTCCAATTACCAAAGTCAGTGAAGATTATCATAACTAGTAAAGTAAAGCCCGAGGAAATAAAAGCAACATTATGCTTAATGATAGACTCTAATCCGGCCATCCTAAGGAGAATGAAATAACTTAATGATGAAGTGAAAAGAGATGATACCTTACTCGCGAATCCTTGTTAAAGTCCATGTATGTATGATAGCTGATGATAGTTACGCCGATGACGACGACTCAATCAGAAATATATATGACAGAGAAGACTTGGCACAAAGTACGTACAAGTCCAAACTCCAAACTACCAGAAGACATGAAAGAACGATTTAAAGCATTTCATGAGTTTCAGAGTTTTGTTTTGTTTTGTTTTGATCAGAGGTTATTGGCTTATTGGAGGTTGACTTTCTTGAAACGAGTCCCAGAGACAAGAAATCTACAAAGCTCCCATTAGATAAAGGGCCATTAAGGTACGAGGACGAAGATCCGTACAACAACATAACAAAAGGTACGACGAGTATGCTACTCTATCTATTACTTTTAAGTTGCTTCATTGCCCTCTGTATATAATATGACTTGTATGTTTAAAAGGAGATGTGAAAGGCCATTATGCATGTTAATACAATACTAGTATGTACTGATACTACTTACCTTTTACGGAAATTCTAACTTACACGTACCGTGTATGTAATTCTTGTGTGAGTTTATCTTATCGTATTGTATTTTAATTCTTTTAGTGGACTACTAGTGCATAATATTGCCTACTTGAAAGTCAGAATATGTTTTTACCACCCTAACAAAGATTTTTCAGAATTGAGCATACAGAAGATATTAAAGCTAGTAGTAATAAAGATTCAAGGAGTAAAATAAAAAGAATTTAAGCATCTGCAGATTGCTATAAAAGTCAAGCTTGGAAGTGCTGTAAGGTAGAGTGGAAATCACACTTTGGCACCTTAACATATGTCATTTCAATTAAGTATACCATGTTAGGTCCATGTTAACAAACTTTCTCATTTTTTTTAATGACAGATAAAAATTAGCCGTCTGCATCAAGTTTATTACTCACGCAACATGTTAATTGTTGACCAGGGAAATAAATAAAACATAACGCGACAATCTAACCTATGCTACTCCGTATATAAAATGTACTCGTAGTCTTGACTCTCAGAAGTGAGCTGGGACGGACTGTCTATTAAATAACTGGACCAAGATATAAATCTGTAAAATTTCATCATTAACTTGTGTATGATTTAACAGTCCTACAAAATAAGGCAATACCAGAAATTTGATGTTTCTTTACACCAGCTCATACAAACGTACAACCAATACAATCATATATGTAACCTCTGTCCAGGAAACCATGGAAATTAACTAGTCTCCCATCAAACTTCTTTTTGTATTAAGAATGAGAGTTGCTTCGTGTACATTCTGCACAAAATTTGACAGTAAGGAATGGCTACTGTATGAACTATGATTTGTCCGAGTATTTGGTTAATACATCTAATCAGTCGGCTCAACGAAGAAGTCTGGATCCTGAGGCTTCATCATCTTAGGCAGCTCAACCTCTCTGGTCCTCTGCGCCCCTTTTCTTGTATTCATTGCAAATCTTTTCGCCAAGATAGTGACTCCTATGTTTTGCACAGCCTGAGAAGAAGTTGTTGGTTGCCCGTTGTCATCAGAAGCTACTTCATCAGATTCAAAATCAATGCTCTCATATTGTGGCAGTGAATTTGACTGGATGAAAGACTCGGAGAAGGACTCTCTCAAGCTCAGGCTTAGAGCCATCTTTCTCTTCTTAAACCTTCTCCAAGCAGCTTGAATAAAGCAAGCTCCCCATGTTCTCCATTGGTGAGAATAGTAGCGGAAAGTATGCTGCAGCTTTTTGCTATGAAGGCGCCGAAACTGGTTTGCCACAAACTTAAGGTCTTCTGCTAGCAAACAAAATGCTTCTACTTCCTCTATTGTTTTCACTGTTCTTGTAGAGGATGGCAAATTACCAGCATTAGGAAGCAGTGCCCAGGCAAGAAGCTCCTCCCCGCAGAAGCCTCCTGGTCCCATACTGATGGAATTGAAAAAACCAGACCGCCCTCCATCTGTGGTCGAACTGTCAAGTTTGCCTCTAATAACGAAAAGCATTTCTGTAACTGGATCGCCCTCACGGACAATGTATGTGCCTGCTGTACTAAGAGAAGAACTCAGCCTCTCACATATAGCATCAAGTAGCTGGGCGTCCATTTGAGCAAATAAAGGCACCTGCACACAAGTAGGACGACACTTCTAGTAAGTTCTGGTTGTTCCTGGTGGCATTAAGCAGCTCCTTTAAAAGCTATGGATATCAAGTTTGACGCTCATCACAGAGGTTGGACTATCTAACACCGCAACAAAAGGAGGCCAGCAACGTGTTAAGATGATGCATTCTCTTCCGACATGTGAGATACCATTAGCTTTGAACCTCTCTAATTTGTTTTCTATATTTTGCTAAGGAAATTGGGAGTGCAGTTTATAATCTTATTACAGCTAGAAGAAGCAAAGGCCGCAATATCCAGGACCTCAATTAGACCAAAAGGGGGTAGTAATCACACAGCAGAGTAAGAAATTGGAACTTACTCGTCTGACAAGGTCCAGGCAAAGATGGCGTTGAATATCACGCCTTAGGTCTGTCGGCAAGGAACTGAGGATAGCTTCTTCGTTAACTCCTCGGGTAGCCAGCCACTTGTACTGGACAAACCTCCTAACTCTTTCTTGCATGTGATCAGGAAGCTGGCGATGTTTCATCCACTCTTCAGTGTCACGCCTCCTGAGCCTCCACTCCTCAAGCCTTGAAGTGATAGATGACAAATAGGTCTGCAGTTAAGACATGTCCGAGCTCATTCACTGGACATACACACATATAGACACTGCGCTGAATACAGAGTGAAGGGGAGATTTTGAAGTAACGAGACATTCTTTAGTTTCACTTATTACTCCTTGTATCACACATGAATATGTACTCCATTCACATCTCATCCATGCCAAAATCCATGTTAAATTTTTTTGACAAACAGCAAGAGAGGGGCATAAACCACACAGTACATGATCAAGTTTACAGACAGAAAATAAAACCATGTTGCTAATAAGGTAAGAAAACCAACCTGCATATTTCCAATCAAGAGGGCGAACAAAACCAGACCGATAATGCAAATGACACTAGCAAATAAAGTTTCCCACACAAATGTACTTGTTTCCAAATTCTGGCCATATGAACTGCAAAACATACATGAGAACACCCGGATCTATAAGAAAAACACGCATCCATGCATCTTACATAGCCGGATAGCCCTACTCGTCAAACAAATTTTATGTAACAAGAATGTTGGGCCTGTAAGAAAATTGTGAACATCTTAGGGGGGGGGGGGGAATGGCGGCCATATGGATTGATAGCATCCCTGTAACAACATACCTCAGCTGCTGCAGTCCCCACCACAAACAATAGAAGTACTTTTCTATGAACTTTTCAGAGACAACATCTTTGAGCATAGCACTTTGGAACATCCCATAGTCGAAAGTAGTGTTTTCATTGTTTGGATTGCACATAGAGAACACTTGTGTGCTCTTTGCCCAACTTGTACGGTCAGCATCACCCAAAGTACTACAGTCCAAGAAACGGAGACTGCATTGGACAGGAGAATTTTCCAGTCTGCATATCGACTTCCAACATGATGAGAACCTCTCTACAGACAGCAGATACCATGCCGCCCCCAAAACCTACAAGGAAGAAGAAGCTGAGAAAATAATTCATAATTGCGGTCTGTAGCCGTTGACAGCAAAATCCAAAAGGTGAGTAAAGCTCACATGACTAGCTAACATGTAGAGCAGCAGATTGTAAGCGGCACCCGCCCAAGCGGTTTTGGTGACAACACCGGCAGCTTTAACAATCTCAGCACTGAGTGGAAAGATTAGATACACCCTTGGAATATATTGGATCAACACAATCAACTGAAGGGCGTTATATGTGCTTCTTGATTTAGATAGTTTGATTGCTGGGATAATGAACCAAATCACAATCTGACAAACATTTACAGAATATATATAAGAAGCAACAACAACAAAGGAGAATTAGTGCAGAGAAATAAATATGTTGATTGGGGGGATACCTGAGGAAGAGGCAAGGCAGCAATGAGATCAATTGCGAAACCAGAACGAATATACCTCCTTGAAATCTGTCTCCTGTCAGTAACAAGTTCACCTCTACCAAAAATCCTAGAACTGGGAGCAACAAAAGCAGTACGGAACCTGACAACAACATGTAATATATAAAAGAAGTCTGCCAGTGTTCTGAAAAGGGTGACAGGAACACCCAATGCAATGTTCCTGGCCATACAGGAAGTGTTGTCGCCGTTAATAACATCAACTTGAGGGAGATAAAAGAACAAGGGATCGACAAAGAGGGCGACAAGACAGGCGATCAGGAAGATGCGGTTCCAAAGCAAGACAGCCTCGCTAGAAGGATCAAGGGTTCTCTTCCACCAGGGAACATCACCATCATCATTAACATCATCATTGTCTTTGGAGAAGACCTTGAAAGTAGGTAGCTTGAAAGCTTCACCCAATCTGTTAATACCACTTCCTAAACTGTTACCGAAACCGGAGCCGGAGAGTAAAGGGATGGTGGGTTTGTACAATGGTGACGCCGACGATGACTTTTCCGATGTGTTGAACGAATCATTTCTACCCCACCCGTAGTTGTTGTAACCCCCCTGGTTATTATTATTATTATTGTCAAAGAAGCTGACACCACCAGTAAATTTATTAAATAAATAAACAGTATTCAGCTTTAAGTTTTCATTAGAATGGATGAAGAAAACAAAGAAAGAAAGATGAGTAGTAGTAATACCTGACTCGCGAATCCCTGCTCAAGTCCATGCTTGCTTTGACTCAAATCAGAAACGTCAACAACACGCCAGAAATTGGGTTCATATTAATATAAATCTGCTGCTAAAGAATAAAGGGAGCTTCAGAGTGGTGTTGTATTTGGATCGGAGAAATTGGGGGGAGGAAGGGGTTGACTTTGTTGAACCAAAGTCCAAAGAGACAACCAAAAGTCTCGTCTTCTACTGCTGCTAATCAATATGGTTTGAAGCTACCCAAATGAAATCACAAAGAAATTAAGAGGGGAATACAAATGACAGCTCATCATCCTACTAAGACAATTGGCTGTTTTTTTTTTCAAGTTAGTTACCACTGTAACATTAGACGTGAAGACCACTGCGCATCTTCAATTCAAGACCATTTTTTCTTCATGTTTAGTATTAATTAATAACTAGGATGAAAGCCCGTGCGTTGCACGGGTTTCTTAGTAATGATTTCTATTAGACTTGTTAAAACTAAAACTTGTAATTTATGTTTAGATATAGATATTGTGTGGTAAAATCTCTATATAATAAAAAAAAAATTCATATTAATCTGTGTAGTTTTTTATACATTGTATAACGTATTTGTTTTTCGAGTTAGGGGTTTGATGGTCAGTCTGACGAAAAAATATTTCAAAACAAAAATAATTCCAAAAGTGTACAATATCATTATCCAACCATTGTATTTTGAGAGATATTAACGTTAAAGGGGTGTCATGAAAGTTGAGTGACATAAAAAAAAATATATACAAAGTGACTATACGGCTATAAATTATAGCCGGGTAAAATTTGATAAGTTACGTTTTCATAGTAATGATTAAGATGTCTGGAAAAAAAAATCCCCTTTTTTATTCTCATAATTTCTCTTCATTTGCGTTATTTTCTTCAAATTTGTATTCAATTCCCTTCAAAATTTCTTTCCATATTCCTTGCGTCCATTAATCTCAAATATCGCAATAATTCTCATTTGTTGTTTCTTATTTTTAAACTGTAACAAAAATTTAGACTTGGAGCAACTTTCTTCAAAAATAATTGTTGTTTGTCAAGGTTTAGGAAAAACTATGAGTATGATAGTTTAATCTTTTTTTGTTTGTTTTTTTTATATGAATGATAGTTTGAGTTTAGACATGCACTACAGGTTATAGTAGACAATTAGATTAAATTTATACAACCAATAAGTTGTTAGTGGCTAGCTATACTTTTGTAAGTCTCTTCGAAATGTTCTTTCGAATGATAAATATATCAACTAATTTTTTTGAAAAAAACAAACAAAGAAAAGCTCATGCACAAAGTACGTAGGATTATAACATATTTCGTTTAGTTCTAGTATGCTGAGTTATATATGCACTAATGCACGTAGCTAGGATAAGAACTTAGTCATGTATGTCTTGCGTTTAGTACCGTAATTGTGATTGGAAACACCTTCTACACTAACGCATAACGTACGCTAATCCTAACAAATGAAGAAGGCTAATTACAATCTAACTCGAGATGAAAAATCATATTGGAACCATTTATTATCAAGAGACATGAAAATTGACGAATTCAAGATCATCACAAAGTTTCCAGATGAAAACCCACCAATCACATTTAGCAACCTTCACTTGGTTTTAGATGAATATAGTTAACATTAACTCCTAATTAGAATGTGTATTATCGTACTATAGCAATTCTATGACATAGGACTTGGAAAACTACGTATTAGTAGGATTATTAGTAGGATTGTCTAATATAAACATTATTATTATAATATTATTATTAATAGAAGATTGTTTAATTAAAAGAGTTTCACATAAACTTGATAACTAAATAATATTATAAAATTGTCAAAACTCTCTAATAATCTCCGGTCAATGTGAGGGCTCTAAAAAAGCCTCCTTTAATAGTATAGAAGGATTGATAATTACTTATCTGGTACAAAGTTTCTGTCACTTACATTGTATGCTCATTCTTACCAATAGACGTTTTGGCACAACGGCACCACATAAATTAAAAATTTGGAAACATTTAAAAATTTGTAATCATTTCAATTAATCATTTGATAATGTGGAATTCAAATATAAATCAAATGTTTGAGGAGGGTGGGATTTTTCTTCATTTTTGGTTTTTAGTAGAAAAATAGCAAACAATTTTGTGACTTGCAACACTCCCAACTCTTTTGCGGATGCGCATGAAAGCAAAGTTGTATTTGGAAAAGAATGGATGCATGGTGATACTAGTTGCTACATAAAGGCACTTGACACTAGAAAAAGTAGAAGAGTGAAAATCACACTTTGGCAACTAAATATATGCGCTTTCACCACCAAAAAGAATATCACACCCAGAACTGAGAGAGGTTCATAGCAGAGGGAAAAGAAACTGTATGAAACATGAGAATAACATTTAACTCGACTACAAAGAGCCATATCAGAGCCGAATTTAAAGGTCTTGGAAAAACGAAACATAATAATCCAGAACTCATATATCATTCCTTAGTAGCTAACTCTACCCAAAACTTGTACTGTATCTTTAGTAGATGGGCGAACCTAATCAAAACACAAGAAGCTCTTAGGACATGATTCCACTAAGAAACCAATAACCTAATTCATTCTCCTGATGAGCTCGTTAATGAAGTTTTCCCTGTTCCCAGCATCACCCCCTTCAACAAAGTGGTTCCTCTTCTTCTTCAGACCGCCATTGGGTGCCGACAATTGGAAAGGCCACAGAAAGTTATTGGCTTCCTTAAAGTGAGGTCCTACGGTAACAATCTCATGGATAAGATCCTCCATACAGATGATACCATGCTTTCCCAGTACCTTTACAGAGACAGAACACCACAAGTCAGTTCACAGCACCATACGTATATAAGATACCTGGTAAATAATTCAACACCACAAACAACCATCCAGCTTCGCAATATATTTCTAAACAAGCGAAGCTTATAACCATTTAATAACAATAGCATCTAGTCACATCCAAAGGTAAGGTAAAAAGATGAGTTGCTCCTTGTCAAAAGAAAATGAGAGAGTTGCAAAGGGCAACTGCACCCAAAGCTCACTGGGGTTTCCGAGGCATAACAGGAAAAGAACAGACCAGGCAACCAGCTAACCTAACAGCAAAGAACGCAGTCGCCCAAAGACAGCCAAAACTACTGATCAAGTGAGCACGACGATATCAAAATCGAGAAGCAGAACACCATATTTTCAATAAACTGACAGAAATATATCACTTTAACAAATCAGGAGTTCAGGACTCGATAACAAAACCATCCATTTCTTGTACACAGACAAGAAGCAATAACATGCACAGCATAAAAATTGTTGAAACATAATGTGTGCAGTCACTGACACCCAGTACGATTGACCATATGTAAACGCATATAGATATCTCTAAACATTTTACAAGGATACAAGCCAAACGAATCTGACAATAACATGGGTACCAAGCAAAAGATGAGTTACCTGATCAACTATGGAATTGTCGGTCAAAGGAATCCTCTGCTTGTCAACCTTTCCATAACCCCTTTTGTAGATTAGCTCCTTGACACTCTTCAAGTTAGGGTACCTAATTTAAAGATAACCGTTTAGATGAGTCTATTAAGCATAGAAATCACAAGCTTTAACCATTGAAGAAAGAAGAAATCTACCCATAAGTGACATAGGGCTCAACTCTGTGCAGCATGTTCAAGGTGGCTTTGTTAACCTTGAGGAAAACACCATTGAAGATCTGCAAGGACAGATATCATAAGAAAAAAGAAGAAGAAAACACTGAAAGAGTTAACCGAAACAGCAACAATGACAAAAGTTAGTGTTACCTGTCTCAAACGAAGAAGCTGCAAAATCTTCTTTGTTCTAGGGTGAATCGCATTGATACTGCACAAGACACCAAAACAACATCAACAACCACTCCCATGAATAGAAACAAACAAAGATATGAGAACAAGAAAGATAAGCAAAGCACCCTCTGATACGAATGATGAACAAGAGCTTAGCTTCGGGCTCAACATAAAAGCCTCCCTTCAACTTGGCTTCCCTCCTGAGGCTGATAGCCAACCTTTCCTGAAGCACAAAGGTGATAATTAGGAACTAAATAGTAGGAAGCAAGGTGGTAGTGAAACCAAAACACAAAGCGTAAAGTAGGCAGAAACCTCTTCCTGGTACTCTTTGTCATACTGCTGGGCTTTCTTGTAAATAACCTTCTGGTTCAAACGGCTCTTAGTCTTGTGGGCAATGATTGCCTGCTTCTTCTCCAACGCCCATCCCTCGTTCCTTTTCTGCTTCTTCAAAACAGACTCGGGAACAATAACAGCCTTGGTAGCTTCCTCACCCATTTCTATTTCTATAACATACAAATTTTACATCAATCCACATAAGACTAAAACATTATCAGGTTCTTCTGAGTTGGCTACGAATTCTTCCCAAAATAAATACGGAGTAAATATGAAGACTGGTAAAGTTACACCCGAAAAGTTTGGCATCCTAAACACTAGTGATTTGAACCAATTTATCAGCAATTGAAAACTGAGTGCCTAACCTTGTCTAACATTAAATTAGAATGAATCTCAAACTGGAAATAAGCAGCAAGATTAACAACAACATACAAAAGACCCATCAATATTAAAAACAGGCTTAAATCATATTTTGGAACAAAACAATTGAATTAAACCTAATCGATTTATAATGGGAGAGGGAGATCGGACTTACTTGTGGTCTGTGCGGCGACTTGTGGAGAGGGAGAGATCGGAGAAACAAAAAAAAAGGGGGGGGGTTTAAGGTTTACAATGTTTACTCACTTAAAATGGAGTCCGGCTTTAGGGTTTTTCTGCTCTTCTCTCTGGGCCTTCTCCTCTTCAAACCTACCCACCCACCCAATGGGCCTCTTTCTCTTCTTGTTATTAACCACCCTTCATAATCATAATCATAATCATAAGTCATAACTAATCACACTCGTATCTAGACTCGGACAGACCAACACCCATTTTGGGTCGCTGGTCCATGCTCGGGCCGTCACCCACGCCCATCCACCCAAGCACAACACGGCTTACAACCCCATGATTGTGCCTAAATTCGTAGCCTAGCCAATCGTTATGTTTTTGTTCAAAAGAGGCGTGTTTGAGCTCATCGACACACTGTACCTCATGCAAGTGAATAAAACACTTTTGGCATTGATAGAATTCGACCAATTTGTTATACATCTTAAAACAATTAAGAACATCGAATGTCCAAACACAAGTGAATCGTTTGTCAATGGCGTAAGCATCCACATTTCGTAATTGCGAATCGAGTAAATCTTAGAATGGCATGAATCTCTACAAACCTCGCTTTCCCCCCAAACTAAACTTGCTTGCAACAAACTCACGTGTATTGATTGTTTTTAAAAAGGCAGAGCCCCAAAAAAGTCACCGCAATCAGATCAATTTGGCATCCCCGTGTGGAAACTACGAGCTTTACAAATTACATGGTGTACGAATTACAAAAGCCGCAGAAAAGTATGAAATGAGAATATCACAATACTGCAACACAACAAAACTGAAGCGTTGTTTTAAACGTCGTCAAAAAAAAAACAATCTAAAGTGTTTCTTTCAAGGCCAAAACAGGTTGGATTAATCATTCAAATCAACATCCGCAAGAGCCAAGACACCCTCAGCTTCGTAAGAAAACATCCAGGGAAATAATTAAGTCGTTAACAAAGTGCCTAGACTAGCTCAACCGAAAACCAAGGCATTGGACCAACTCGTTACGGTAGATCAAATCATGTAAGACACGGTACAGCAGAACAAAGTGGGTGAAACAAACGTAAACCAATAATCGTTTCTAATAGCAACGAACATAGTTGGCCCGGCGAGAACCAAAGTCAGGTCCATTCTTCAGTCACGACTAATAACCAAACACCTCTAGCAACAACCTCATCTGATCGTCAACACAATGCTAAAGTCTAAACTACACACCAGTAACCATCTGGTAGCAGCTGAGTTTAAAGAAGGTAATAGACTAATAGCTAAGCCGCAACAGAATGCAAGACAATTACAGTGGCTAAACTCTCCACCTTATAGCTTGACACACTCATGGTAGAATCAGACACTGGAAAGGGCTGTAAAAGGGATATGAAACCAGTTCAAACACAATGATGGCAATCAATTACTGTCCATAAAACAGTAGGCTTTTTCAACGATACAGCTTTGCAAAACCACACAATTAACAAAACATATAATAGCATTACAGGTGAGGTGACTACATAGTCAATGTACTTAGGACGACTAAACTGTCGCAGATCCATACCAACGCTCCACTTGAAGAAGATCCCATAAAAGAGATGATCTAGATCAGAGGACAGAGGTCCTCCAGCCAAAACAAAGGTATACAATGCTGTACGCCTGTAACCCTATAGTTCTGCTTCAGGGACCCAGATCATGACGAGGTCTTTCACTACGCATACTACGAGCAGAGAGAGGAACCGCACACCACAAGAACTTGAGAGCAAGCAAAACAGAATTCTTCTGTGAATTCCGGAATTAACAATCTACAAAAATAATTTCAAGAGGGTCCAAAAAGCAACATATGTTTGGTCCAGATAACAGTAAGTGATCATTTGGATGATTCTAAGTTTTCATCCCTTTTCCCTTCCCCCCCCCCCCCCCCTTCAACAGTTTAATAGCCCGGAAACTAGGATGTGAATGAGAAGAAGATCCCCTTAACGAAGAGACAAAAAGGTTACCCAACCTGCCAACCCAAAACTGGAAAATAACAATAAAACACAACAAGACCCTGAAGATAACAATTCCTCCAAAAGTTGGCCGCCGTAGTTAAAGATACCTACTCACGAAAACCCAATCAATAAGGACAGCAGGAACAAAATAAGACCCTGAATAACCTCAATATCTACACAGCAAATGCCAGTACCTGAAAGGAGTGATTCAAGCAGCTCTCCTCTAATTCAGGTAAACACAGAAAAGAAGTCGCACAAACGTATGAGAAAGAAGCATCACTGCTGCGTTTCAAACAAGCAAAGCTTCCAAGTGATAGGGCATCCATGATCCACAATAAAAGAAATTTGAAGATCCGGGGGAAGGCAGCAAGGAACAAAACCACAGGGGAAGTGTAGAAGCAGATAACCAATGACGCAGAAGCAGAAGTAGAAGCAGATGATGCACAATACCAACGTAGCAGAACCATGACGACACCTCGATACAAGAAAAACAATAAAAACCTTAGCCAGCTAATTTTGCAATGTTCTTAAGAGTAAATAGTTGAACGATGACCTACTTCTGAAGCGTCAAAATGCAGCCATATAGCACCATAATAAAAATAAACACAGTAAGCAAGAAACTTAACCAAAACATTCGAAGCTGAGGGCAGTGCCCAGTTTAAACAGACTTGTCACGATGTCTGTGCACACTACTATAACCTTCAGTATCTTCACATGATAAGCCACCGAAATCAACTCCTGCTTCGGCGACGCTCCCTGGCACCATTACTGCACATAGAAGGCAGATGTCAAAAGCTGATTCAAAGGTGGGAGACAAAGGCCAACTCTAAGCGCAGAAAGGCGAAACAAAATGGAAGAGCAAATGCCTAAGCCAAATGTTATAATGACAATCTCCCTTAATGGTGAGATCAAATCACAAAGAGGGAAAAGTATTTAAAACATGCTGAGGTGCACCAAAGTTATAAATCAAAGAACAGATGCATAGTTAACAAAAATTGAGCAAGTGATGATAGGCTTTACCCATTAGCATAAGGCAACTCCTCACGGGCACGATACGGAAGTGGCGACCTGCTGATGCTGCGACCACGGGGAGAAGGACTGCGACGGCGGGGTGGTGGTGATCTACCACGCGGACTGTAGCTCCTGATAAAATAAACACAGTAAGTTAATAAGATTGATAATGACAAGTGCAAAGAACATGTTAATCAGAAGCTTAGAAATTGAATGGGAAGTGTACCTCCTTCCATAGCTTGGGCTCCTTCTGTATCTAGGGCTGCGGCTGCGGCGCCTTCCCCCACCGCCACCGCCACCTCCAACTCGCAAACGACATTCGCGAGCAAAATGACCGGGCTCACCACATTCATAGCACTTCAAATCAGAACCACCTCGCCCACGGCCTCCACCACCACCACCACCACCTCCACCACGACCACCACCACCACTTCCTCTGGAATTGTGGGAAAACTCAACCCTCCACCCATTCTTACCTACACATTAAAATATAATAAAGATCTAATAATAATAGTCCGTACAAAGAAAAAAAGGGGGGGGGGGAATAGAGACGGACCATCGATTTCACGGATAGCGTCTTTGGCATCCCTTGGGTCTTCAAAATCAACAAAAGCGTAACCAGGTGGTCTACGAGCAACCCACACACTGCAACCATTCATTCACTTTATTAATTAGTTATTTAACTTAGAATTAATCATGAAATAAGCAATCAATCAAAGGAAACCTGCGAATGACGCCGAAAACGCGAAACTCTTCTTCAAGATCACGCTCATCCACACGGGGATCCAGGTTTCCGACGTAAACTCGCGACATTGCCACACCTGTTAAGTTATAAGTTACAACATCACCATTAATTCACTTTCTGTTTTTTTTTTAAATCCCCAAAAAGATATCAATTAATCAATTTTTAGGGTTTTGAGTGAAGAAACGAATTGGAACTGAACACAGAAACAACTTCAGAAGAGAGATATAGAGAGATATAGAGAGAGACACAAACAAACCTGAGTAGAGAGAGTAGAGAGAGTAGAGACAAGTTTGAATGTAAATTTCTGGGTTTCGATTTGTTTTTGAAACAATGCTTCTTCGCGGCTGTGACTGTGACAAGTTTGTGCCTCTCTTTTCTTTTCTTTTCTTTTCTTTTTTAGGGTTTTAGACTTTGCCTTTTCCTTCTCCTACTACTATACTCTCTCTCTCGGGTTCCACCCCGTCTCACTATTTTCATGCCGCTTTTACCCCTCCCTTTTATTTATTACTTCAAAAATCAACTCAACTTTCCTCTCCAAACAACCTACGAAAACTCAAATTCATATTACTCCGTAATTCCGTATTTCTTTTAGCCTCTTTTTTTCTTTGCTTACGCCAAAGTCACGTGTTGCCCTTAAACTGTGTCGGTGTTTTTACTTTTGAAACTTGTACTTCCTGATGCCCCAAGTGACTTTGCCGTTTTTCTTATTTGATGGAACGTTGGAGATTACTCACTTCCTCGTAATATGTTACAATGGATAACTTTAACTATTTAAGTTGTTTGAAGATAATTGTTGAACATTTTTACACGTAATCTTACGTTTAATGTATGTGGAATTATACTCTTACAACAAAAAAATTCTAGTGATACAGAGTAATAAGGTTTACACACTTTTTCTTAACGGAGTTGACTTACTATTAGTTATCAACAACTTGATAATCACAAGTATAAAGCACACATAATCAAAAAAGAAAACTGAATAAGGTCAATGTCACTCATTCGGAAGGAAAGAAAACGGTTGGAATGATCAATGTCAATTCGAAATTCTTTCTATTAATAGATTCATAATAATATTGATTTTACTACCAATGTCATAAATTTAATGCAAATACGTTAAATTTACTACAAAACTATATTTTTTACTGCATGTCTTATACTATATATTAAAATCTGTGTTAGAGGCAACGACCACGTTCACCGGCTTCAGTTAGGCCATTTGCAATGCCACGTGGCATGCCTCTTTAATTTTCTTTTAAAAAATTCATTTGAAATATCTTTTATATGGTAAAGAGTATAGCGGCGTTTTTCATATTAAAAAAAATATAAAATGGAAATTATTAGCTAATTTATGTAAAATAATATAATTTATGATCATTATGGTGGTAATCTAATTTATGGAAATAGAACTGTTGCTACTAATATTATAACAAAGGTAATTGACAATTTCATAAAATTAACATAACAATATAGATATCCAACAAGTATAGTCCTAAGATAATCCACGGTTTTTTTTATAACAATCGGTATATGGTACCTCGGGAGTACGTAGCTCTAGGTACCCCCCGGTTCAAGTGGTATATAATGAGTGAAAATTGAAAATTAATGAGTGGAATTCGGGAAATAATGAGTGAAAGTTGAGAAATAATGATTGGAATAAAGCTGTATATAATGATTGGAAATTCATAAATATTGACTGAAAATAAATAATGATTATAATGTTATATATAATGAGTGAAAAATCGAAAGATAATGAGTGAAAATTGAGAAATAATGAGTAAAAATTGTAAAATAATGAGTGAAATTATATATAATGAGTGAAATTCAGAAATAATGAGTGAAAATTGTAAAATAATGAGTGAAAGTATATAATGACTATAATATGGTATATAATTAGTGAACAGTTAATCGGGGGTACGTAACTCTAGGTACCTCGGGGTACCTAATAATTTGTGTTTTGATAATATGGGTCCGGAGCAAAAACCGCTCAAATATTGGTGGTAATCTGTAATTATTATGATATAATGAGGATTTACAAAATATTATATTAAAAAACCCTAATAAAAGACAAGGAAAACGGCCAAAACGGTTGTAAATCCATACAAAGTGACGAGCGTCGAAACAGATGAAATACTTCACAAAATGAGGAACCAACACTCAAAACCAAAAAATATAGTCCTTAGGAATCTATAGTAATGTTTGCGGGACATTTGGATTTTTTTGAAAATTTAATCAATTTTGACCAGAATCGCAGTACATAATCCACGGTTTTTCAATAATATGGCTCCGGAGCAAAATTGCCTCAAATTTTGGTGGTAGTATCTAAGTATGATATAATGAGGATTTGAAAAGTATTAGAGTCAAAACCTAATAAAATATAAGGAAAACGGCCGAAACGATTATAAATCCATACAAAGTGACGAGGGTCGAAAAGAATGAAATAATTCATAAAATGAGAAACCAACACTCAAATCCAAACAAATATAATCCTAAGGTATCTAAAATAATGTTTGGAGGACATTTGGATTTTTTCGAAAAATTGATCAAATTTGACCAGAATCGCAATACATAATCCACTGTTTTTCGATAATATGGCTCCAGAGCGAAATCGGCTCAAATTTTGATGGTTGTGTCTAAGTATGATGTAATGAGGATTTGAAAAATATTAGGGACAAAAACCTAAGTAAAGTTAAGTAAAACGGCTAAAATGATTATAAATCCGTACAAAGTGACGAGTGTCGAAACAGATGAAATACTTCACAAAATGAGGAATCAAACCTCAAATCCAACAAGTATAATCCCAAGGTATCTACAGCAATGTTAAGACGACATTTAGATTTTTTTCGAAAAATTGATCAAATTTGACCGGAATCGTAGTACATAATCCACATTTTTTCGATAATATGGCTCCAAAGAGAAATCGGCTCAAATTTTATTTGTAGTGTCTAAGTATGATATAATAAGGATTTGGAAAATATTAGGGTAAAACTATAATTTCTCGTAATCGACTCGGTTCTTTCAAAGCCGAAGAAAAGTTAAGTAAAACGACCAGAACTGTCATAGATCCATACAAAGTGACGAGCGTCGAAACGCATGAAATACTTCATAAAATGAGGACCCTAACACTCAAATCCAACAAGTATAGTCCTAAGGTATCTACAGTAATGTTAGGAGGACATTTAGATTTTTTTCGAAAAATTGATCAAATTTGACCAGAATTGTAATACATAATCCACGGTTTTTCCATAATATGGCTCCAGAGCGAAATCGGCTCAAATTTTGGTAGTTTTGTCTAAGATTGATATAATGAGGATTTGAAAAAAATTAGGGCCAAAAACCTCAGTAAAGTTAAGTAAAATGACTAAAATGGTTATAAATCCATACAAAGTGACGAGTGTAGAAACGGATGAAATACTTCACAAAATGAGGAACCAACACTCAAATCCAACAAGTAAAGTCCTAAGGTATCTACATTAATGTTTGGAGGACATTTGGATTTTTTCGAAAATTGATCAAATTTGACCAGAATCGCTGTACATAATCCACGGTTTTTCGATCATATGGCTCCGGAGCGAAATCGGTTCAAATTTTGGTGGTAGTGTCTAAATACGATATAATGAGCATTTAAAAAATATTAGGGCCAAAAACTTAAGTAAAGTTAAGTAAAACGGGTAAAATAGTTATAAATCCATACAAAGTGACGAGTGTCGAATCGGATGAAATAAGTCATAAAATGAGGAATCAACACTTAAATCCAACAAATATAGTCATAGGGTATCTAAAGTAATGTTTGAAGGTCATTTGGTTTTTTTGAAAAAATTGATCAAATTTGACCAGAATCGCAGTACATAATCCACGATTTTTCGATGATATGGCTCCGGAGAGTAATCGGTTCAAAATTTGGTGATAGTGTCCAAGTAAAACGGCAAAAATGGTTATAAATCCATACAAAGTGACGAGCGTCGAAACGGATGAAATACTTCACAAAACGATGAATCAACACTCAAATCCAACAACTAGAATCCTAAGGTATCTACAGTAATGTTAGGAGGACATTTAGATTTTTTTCCGAAAAATTGATCAAATTTGACCGGAATCGTAGTACATAATCCACGGTTTTTCGATAATATTGCTCCGGAGCGAAATCTGCTCAAATTTTGGTGGTAGTGTCTGAGTATGATATAATGAGGATTTGGAAAATATTAGAGTGAAAAACCTAAGAGAATTTAACTAAAACGACAAGAACGGTCATAGATCCATACAAAGTGACGAGCGTCGAAACGCATGATATATACTAGTACTTCATAAAATGAGGAACCAACCCTCAAATCCAACAAGTATAATCCTAAGGTATCGACAGTAATGTTAGGAGCACATTTTGATTTTTTTCGAAAAATTGATTAAATATGACCGGATTCGTAGTACATAATTCACGGTTTTACCATGATATGGCTCCGGAGCGAAATCGGCTCAAATTTTAGTGGTAGAGTCTAAGTATGATATAACGAGGATTTGAAAAATATTAGGGACAAAAACCTAAGTAAAGTTAATGAAAACGGCTAGAATGGTTTTTGAAAAGAATAGTATTCCTCCTCCCCTTATAATTAATCAAGCTTAGTCTTTGAAAACGTCTCAACCGTTTCTCAACGCTTTCTTGCTCCCTCTATGTCCAAAAATCGTCGGCCCCTTGTCTTTTTTATTATTATTATTATTATAAAAAATCAATGTTTACTATTAATTGATTTCATCGTTATCTTATTATTTGTACATTCCTTATTATTTATTTGAAGAATCACATCATCTATATTGAAAGTGAAAGTTTTATAAATGGTAAATTTTATTGATAAAATTGTTTGTTCACAAAGAAATAAAATGATAAAATCTATTACGGGCGTAGCCCGGACATTAAACTAGTCATCTTTAATTTACCACACATTATTATGCTATATTTTTTACTACATGTCATCTCTGTTTATGAAATGAACCCATTGTCCTCTAGGTTGGATCGTACATACGACTATACGGGTAACTTTAAAAATTAAAATAAACAGAGTCAAGAAATTAATCAAGTACACGAATTTACTATTCCGAACTTGACCTACATTTGAAACAAACTCGAATGCCAATTTGACCGCAATAACAGAATTTGACTTGAATAATGTCACTCCGTATTTGATATAGACCCGAACTTGATCCGAAGCCCAAACAAACCCATCCAAAATTCCAGGGACTTATACAACTCGACCCAAACGACCCGATAGCTATATTTTCACAGAGCCGGGGATGGAGTGTTGACGTGTGTGGGACATACTAATAATGACGAGTGGCTCAAGTTTGGTTACTCATCACATCTTGGCGGAGTAGAGACAGAGTACTGGAAGTACCTCAACCACTCCGCCTTGGGAGCAAAAGGAGCTGCCAACAAGTCCACCAAAACTTGCCGGTAATTCGATCTATTGCTTTTAGTTGTATATATCTGCTTTATTAGTTTGCGTATCTCACAGCTCTCACGACCCTCTGCCTGTATAAATGCTCTGCAAACAATTAGCAAGTTAGATTGGTTTGTCATTTTCATAATGGGATAATCAGATCAGACAAGCTTTAATAAGTTGATTTCTAAATTGTGTCATCTACCACTGTCTGCTGTCAAGTATCATGTTCCCCTGTCAAAGAAATTGTATGATAGCTCAACTTGAATCATTTTTCAGACTAAGACGTTCGGTATATAACTTTTAAGTTGTGAGTTTATCTGAGTGCTGCGTAAAATGGAAAGAAACAAGTTTGATGTAATAGTGGTTGGGGCGGGAATAATGGGGAGTTGTGCGGCTTATCAAGTATCAAAGAGAGGCTGCTCAACCCTCCTTGTTGACCAGTTCGACTTCCTCCACAACCGGGGATCCTCTCACGGGGAGTCTCGCACCCTTCGTATAACCTACCCTGAACCCTACTACTCCTCAATGGTCCTCGAATCCTCTCGACTTTGGGAGGAAGCTCAGTCTCAGGTTGGTTATAAGGTCCTTTACAACACCAACCAGCTTGACATTGGCCTCTCCACCGACCCCTCTCTCCAGGCTCTCATCCAGACCTGCCACTCTAATGCTGTCAACTTCCGAGCACTCAACCGCGACGAGGTAGCCCGGGAGTTCCGGGGTGGGGTGATACTGCCACAGGACTGGATTGGGGTGGTGAGCGAGGGGGCGGGAGTTATTAAGCCCACTAAAGCTGTCTCCATGTTCCAAACCCTTGCCTTCCGGAACGGTGCTGTTCTCAAAGACAACGTCAAAGTCACCAGCATTACTACGAGCAACACTACTGTGACTGATGGGGAGGGCATAGGCATAGTGGTGTCTACAGAATCAGGGGAGATTTTCTGCTGTAAGAAATGTGTGGTCACTGCTGGGGCATGGATGAAGAAACTTGTTAAGGATGTTGCTGGACTTGAAATTCCCATCCAAGCGTTGGAGACGACTATATGCTATTGGAAGATTAAACAAGGGCATGAGAAGCACTACTCAATTGAAGGTGGCTTTCCTACATTTGCTGGCTATGGGTGCCCCTTTATGTACGGTACCCCTTCCTTAGAGTACCCCGGCTTGATCAAAGTCGCGGTACATGGGGGTCGTTTGTGTGACCCTGACAAACGGGTTTGGATACCAGAACCAGGTCTGATGGAGTCGTTAAAGAGGTGGATACACGAGAGGTTTGGGGGTCGTGTGGAACATGATGCTCCCGTGTCAACTCAATCATGTATGTACTCGATGACTCCGGATGAGGATTACGTGATAGACTTCTTGGGAGGTGAGTTTGGCAAGGATGTTGTGATTGCGGGTGGATTCTCTGGGCATGGATTCAAGATGGCTCCGGTGATAGGCAGAGTGGTGGCTGACTTAGTGCTGGAGGGCAATGCCAAAGGCGTAGAGTTAGAGTTTTTCAAGCTAGCCAGGTTTAACAACAATCCTAGAGGTAACCTCAAGGAGTTTGCAGAGCTAGTTGGGTTTACATCCAATAATAATACCCCATGCCCAACCACTACTTATTATTAGTACAATACTACGTGTTGTTGCCGGCTAGCTTCTTTGTTAAGAAGCAGGTCAACGAAATTCAACAAACTACTCCTCCCTCTGCTCTCAACTTCATTCTATGTAACTTAATTAAACTGCCTTAAACATGCATGCATGATGATAAGTTGATAACCAGGCCGGGGAGTAACTCATACTATTAAGAATTAAAGGTGTACTAATGAACACAAATGGGGAAGCAAATCCAAAATGCACAAGGAAACTGAAACAATCATACATTTGACACAATCATAATTTATACATAATGATTCATAACACACAACAAGTGGCCCGTTGATTGTTTCATTGTCAACTTGTCGTAGGCTAGCGTTTGTTAGGATACTGTCCTTATGAACACGATTGTAGAATCAACTGCAAATCAACTTTACAAGATATGCTACACTATAATAAACTAAATGGGTATATAATGATAAGATGATTTATTGATTAAAAATACCAAGTGTTATACTTATAATGTGATTGCTTCCTACCATATCATTTATAATATTGGGTCCACTATGTAAAACAAAAAACTAAAGTTGTATTCCTCATATCTTGAGCGTTGTTTGTTGTTCGGATAAAAGAGAAAAAACTAAAGTTATAGTCCTGCTTCGATTTACATCTATCATACTTTCTCTTTTACTTTGTCTTTGTTAACGTTTGGTTTGAAAGATACGATGGAGTATATGCATGTATTAAACTTTTATACTATGCAACGACGTATTTTCTTTATTTTGGCAATGAACCAACAATGAAAATAGTCCGACCCCTATGTTTAATTAGTACTCTCTTTCCTTTTTTTTTGTTCGTTAACGTCTGTAATTTATGTTGGAAAATGGCTGCCAAAGCCATAATGGGATTGATATCCCACATCGGCCAAGCAAACCTTTTTTGCTTGGTTTATATACCTCACTCTTCTTTTAGCTGTTGAGCTGCCAAGCTGTGGGCTTACTATGGACTTTGTGTGTGCTGGTTTCGGCCCACACGCGCGCGCGCGCCGCCCGCCCGCCCGGTCCGGGTCGGGGCGTGGGCGTGGGCGTGGGCTGGGCATGTACTTTTCAATTTGGTTGGATCTAAAAATTTTGGCCCAGTTTTATTTTTGTTTGACCATTTCGATTCCGATTTTATTTCCCTTAATACTGCGATAATGACGTCTTAATTCCCATTATCTCCGTGATTATGTCTGTCATAATTCACGTAATTATGGTCATAATTTCGCCCTGATTTTCTTCCTTGAACGGCTCTGTTCTCCTCTTTATATACGAGCCGTTTCTGCTCATTGTTGATCATCGAAAACACACAAAAATAAAACCTTATATACACGTTCAAAGCAATCGTTCCTGGGTAATTGTAGTTCTGCACCCTCCAACCCTTAGCCGTTTGTGGTAGCGGTCGAGGGTAACTGTGTTAACCTTGGGGAGCTTTTCGGCCAGTGACGATTACCACCGGAGTCGGGCCGTAAACGCTTTCAAGTCAGTGGTCTCCTACCGCGGCACAGTCTTGAATTCCGATAAGTATTCGTCTCTTACCTTAGCCATTTTCGTTTATTATTCTTACAATTTGAAAGCGTTTAATCTGCGATTATGGCAAACCTACGTTTCAATGTCCCTGATTTGTCCAAACTTGAACCTCTTGACGGAGACAACTACAAAAGATGGTCCCAAAAATTACTGATGTTTTTTGAGCAATTAGAAATTGACTATGTCTTGCTAAATGAATGTCCTGAACCTATTACGACCACTGCTGGTGATGTTACCGCCACTCCCCCTGCTGCTACTGTGATTAGGACTAATGATGCTGAGATTAAGAAATACCAAAAGGATAACAAAACAGTTAGGTGTCACATTCTTAATCATATGGTCAATTCCCTTTTTGATCTTTACACGAAACATGATTCTGCCAAAGACATTTGGGAGTTCCTAGCCAAGAAATATGGAGCTGATGATGCAGGGAAGAAGAAATATGTTGTAGGGAAGTGGCTGGCGTTTCAGATGGTCGATGACAAGCCGTTTATGGTTCAGGTTCATGAGTACGAGAATCTGTGTGCTGATGTGATGAACGAGAAGATGATGATGTGCGAGATTTTTCAGGCTAACGTCTTGCTTGAGAAATTTCCACCGTCTTGGGCTGATTTTCGTAACCAACTCAAACACAAGAAGAAGGACTTATCCCTCCAGGATCTCATCAGCTACATGAAGACTGAAGAGGCTAATCGCCTCAAGGATAAGTTTGACTCTCTTTCCCTTAATTCCTCGAATGCTAACCTTGTGGAAACTGGTGCTGTTCAGATTCGAGACAGGTTCAAGGGCAAAGGCAAGAGAGGCCAGAATAATAAGAAGAACAAGAAGCAAGGAGCCAAGTTCGTGAATCCGGCGAGCAAGATTCAGAAGAAGGAGGTCCTGTGCTATGTATGTGGAAAGGCTGGTCACAAGGCTTATCAATGTCCCCAACGCCAAGGTCCGAAGCAGAACCAAGCCAACCTTGCTGAGGCAGATGAAGTCATTGCTGCAGTGGTGGTTGAAGCAAATCTGGTGGAAAACTCAACCGACTGGATTTTGGACACGGGGGCTTCAAGGCATTTCTGCGCCAACAAGGAGCTGTTCCATGAGTTTGAGGACGCTGCTGAAGGAGAGTGCGTCTACATGGGCAATGCTGCTACTGCTGGAGTTCTTGGAAAAGGAAAGGTCACCCTCAAACTCACTTCTGGAAAATCCCTATCCCTTTCCAATGTGTTGTATGTCCCCTCGATGCGTCGCAACCTAGTGTCTGGTGCCTTGCTAAACAAAGCTGGTTTGAAAATTGTTTTTGAGGCTGACAAGGTTGTAATGACTAGGGGTGGGGAATTTGTGGGGAAGGGATATCTTAGTGGGGGTTTGTTTGTTTTGAATGTTGTTCCAAAGTTGATTAATGAGAATGTTTCCTCTTCTGCTTACATTGCCGAGTCTTTGGATTTATGGCATGGTAGATTAGGTCATGTGAATGTTGCATCTATCAAACGTCTCAAACACTTAGTCTTGACTCCGAACCTTAGCCTTGATTCCGAACCGTCTAAGTGCCCAGTTTGTGTAGAAGCCAAATTCACGAGAAAACCTTGTAAACCTGTTGCTCATCGAGACACTAAACTTCTAGAATTAATTCATACCGATTTAGCCGATTTTCAAAGTACTAGAAGTAGAGGTGGGAAATTGTGGTATATTACCTTTGTTGATGACTATTCAAGGTTTACTAGAGTCTACCTTCTCAAATCCAAAAGTGAGGCAGGAGAAGCTTTCCTTAGGTATAAAACTGAGGTAGAGAACCAACTTGATAAGAGGATAAAACGGGTTAGGTCTGACAGAGGCAGAGAGTACAAGAATTCTTCCTTAGAAGAGCAGTGTGCTAAATTTGGGATTGTCCATGACCTTAGTGCTCCCTACGTTCCCCAACAGAATGGTGTAGCTGAGAGGAAAAATAGATCCTTGAAAAATATGATGAATGCTATGCTTTTGAGTTCGGGGTTGGCCACAGACATGTGGGGGGAAGCCGTGCTTTCAGCCTGTTATATCCTTAACCGAGTACCTCATAAAAAACTAGATAAGACACCCTATGAGATGTGGAAGGGTTATCCTCCAAACTTGAGATTTTTGAGAGTATGGGGGTGTCTAGCCAAAGTGGGGTTGCCACAACATAAGAGGACAAACATCGGACCTAAGACGTTTGATGCTGTGTTTATTGGTTATGCTCATGCTGCATATAGATTTTTGACTTTAAGTGATAGAACTATATGTGAATATAGAGATGCTGAATTTTTTGAGCATGTGTTTCCCCTGAAAAAGGGTAATGATGTTGCATCCTCGTCTTGTAATGAGCATGTTATTACTCCTGTTGTTGATGAGCATGTTATTACTCCTGTTGTTGATGAACATGTCATTACTCCTGTTGTTAATGTGCCTGTTTCTTCTGTTGAGCATGCTTGTAGTTCTTCTACTATAGATGAACCTAGGAGGACTAAGAGACCTAGAATAGCTAAAGTTATGGGTCCTGATTGGGTTACTAATTTTCTGTCTGAGAGTGCATGTATTGATATGCTTAGTGATGAGCTAGTTTGTGCCTTTATGATAGAAGAAGACCCGAAAACCTTTGAGGATGCTATGAGGTCTGTTGATGCTGTGTTTTGGAAAGAGGCCATTAAAAGTGAGCTAGATTCCATTGTTTCTAATTCCACTTGGGAGCTGACTGACTTGCCTAAGGGGTCTAAGACCATAGATAGTAAATGGATCTTTAAGAAGAAGTTGAGACCTGATGGGACTATAGAGAGATTTAAGGCCAGACTTGTTATTAGAGGTTTTACCCAAAAACAAGGCCTAGACTATTTTGACACCTATTCCCCTGTGACCAAGATTGCCACGATTAGGACCTTACTCGCTCTAGCTGCTATTCATGACTTAGTTATACATCAGATGGATGTTAAGACTGCCTTTTTGAATGGTGATTTAGAGGAGGAGATTTATATGTCCCAACCTGAGGGTTTTGTGGTTCCTGGCCAGGAGGATAAGGTGTGCAAGTTGAGGAAGTCCTTGTATGGTCTAAAACAAGCACCTAAACAGTGGTATGAGAAATTTGATAGCACTATTATTTCGGATGGTTTTAGAACCAACAACTCTGATTCCTGTGTCTACTCTAAGGTGATAGGGTCAGATTGTGTTATCATATGTCTTTATGTGGATGACATGTTGATATTTGGGAATAGTTTGAAAGTTGTGAATGATACCAAACTGTTTTTGTCATCCAAATTTGAGATGAAGGACTTAGGAGAAGCTGATGTGATCTTGGGAGTTCGAGTTAAGAGAAGCTCTGGTTGCATAGCTCTGAGTCAGTCTCATTATGTTGAGAAGGTGCTTAAGAAATTCAATTTTTATGATGTTTCACCCGTAAGTACCCCCTATGATCCCAGTATTCACCTAGCTAAGAATTTAGGAGAGAGTGTCTCCCAGAGTGAATATGCTAAGATCATTGGTAGTCTGATGTTCCTGATGAACTGTACTCGGCCTGACATAGCCTATGCGGTGAGTAGGCTTAGTCGTTATACCCATAATCCTAGTAGTGAGCATTGGGATGCACTTCATCGCTTACTTAGATACCTTAGAGGTACAGTTGACCTTTGTTTGCATTACAGTAAATTTCCTGCTGTGCTTGAGGGTTTTTGTGATGCGAATTGGGTATCCGGTAATGATGAGATAAGTTCTACTAGCGGATATGTGTTTACTCTAGGAGGTGGTGCTATTTCGTGGAAGTCTTCTAAACAGACTTGTATAGCTACGTCCACCATGGAGTCTGAGTTTATTGCCCTCGAGTTGGCAGGGCAGGAAGCCGAGTGGTTGAGGAACTTATTAGCAGATGTGCCTTTGTGGGGGAGACAGGCTGCGCCGGTTTCTTTGCATTGTGACTCTCAAGCGGCCATTGGTGTAGCTAAGAATGACTACTACAATGGTAAGAAGAGACACATACGGATTAGGCACGGGGTTGTTAAACAATTACTGAAAAATGGAGTGATCTCTTTGGATTATGTGAAATCTGAGAGAAATCTCGCAGATCCCCTTACCAAGGGGTTGACAAGGAGAGTTGTCCTTGAGTCGTCGAGGGGGATGGGGCTTAAGCCCATGAGTTGAGGTTATATGGTGGATACCCATATGTGGTCAAACGAAGCCGTATGATTCTTGACTTTGCACTACATTTTCCCATCCCTATGGCGCGCAGTAGTGCTTGATATGATCCATAGCCTTTATGGTAGTGCTATTGAGACGCACTTGATGGATATGTCATACGAGGTTGAGCGTTCGCTCTTAATGGTTCCATATCCCTTAGTGGTGGTGTTTTGTGAAAACATTTGATGGACCACCTATGTGAGTGTGGAGGTTTGGCCGCCTTCTATGAAAGACCGGGGCGTCTTTCTAGAGCACTCACGAGACCCGAGGTGTGCGCATGGCCATTATTTGCGCTTGGATCGCGGAGGTTGCATTATTTAAGGGTAAATATGTGTTGTGGGGGTCTCAACCGAACTCTAATGAGTTCAAGAAGCAATTCACTCACTGGAAAGTAAGTTGTTGCCTCACCTCACTATGTATCAATTCAAATCGCAAGATATTGGTGCTTAAGTATTTCCTTTCCTTTACCCAGGATTTCTTTTGTCTTCTGTCAGCCCTTTGTGGGGGATTGTTGGAAAATGGCTGCCAAAGCCATAATGGGATTGATATCCCACATCGGCCAAGCAAACCTTTTTTGCTTGGTTTATATACCTCACTCTTCTTTTAGCTGTTGAGCTGCCAAGCTGTGGGCTTACTATGGACTTTGTGTGTGCTGGTTTCGGCCCACACGCGCGCGCGCGCCGCCCGCCCGCCCGGTCCGGGTCGGGGCGTGGGCGTGGGCGTGGGCTGGGCATGTACTTTTCAATTTGGTTGGATCTAAAAATTTTGGCCCAGTTTTATTTTTTTGTCGTTTGAACGTTTGATTTTCAAACGTTTGTTTGACCATTTCGATTCCGATTTTATTTCCCTTAATACTGCGATAATGACGTCTTAATTCCCATTATCTCCGTGATTATGTCTGTCATAATTCACGTAATTATGGTCATAATTTCGCCCTGATTTTCTTCCTTGAACGGCTCTGTTCTCCTCTTTATATACGAGCCGTTTCTGCTCATTGTTGATCATCGAAAACACACAAAAATAAAACCTTATATACACGTTCAAAGCAATCGTTCCTGGGTAATTGTAGTTCTGCACCCTCCAACCCTTAGCCGTTTGTGGTAGCGGTCGAGGGTAACTGTGTTAACCTTGGGGAGCTTTTCGGCCAGTGACGATTACCACCGGAGTCGGGCCGTAAACGCTTTCAAGTCAGTGGTCTCCTACCGCGGCACAGTCTTGAATTCCGATAAGTATTCGTCTCTTACCTTAGCCATTTTCGTTTATTATTCTTACAATTTACATACACGACAGATATTCAATTTGAATGTTAATATGTGTAACTTGAAAAGAACGGATAAAGTATAAATTCTATCTCCACCATCTACAGTAGTCAGTATTTTATACGGCTGGTAAAATAAGTAGAAAGAAAAGAGAAAAAGATATAGTCAACTATGTCTGCTACCTGGTGTCCCTTAGATTGGATGTGAGCGATCCAACGGCCCAGCGGACAATGACCGAATGAATCAGTTAAGCAGGGAAGTAATGTCTTTAAACAAAAGTTGGTCAACAGCATTGGATATGAGAAAAGCAAGGATTCCACGTGAAACCCACTCCCACTCAATCATGGAGTCTTACCTCATAATTAACTTCCATATTATATCCATTTTCATTTTTCCCTCGGAAGTAAAAAAAAAAAAAAAAAACCATAATAAATGTAATAAAAGAAGGCGCATAGTTTATTATCAGTACGGTTTAAAATGATAAAAATCAACATAGGTTTAATTTAGTTTAAAAAAATACTAAGAGAGAAGCAAAATTAAACCGTAGAAGGTTCATGGGAAGTAGCGAGTGTGGTAGAGATAGGAAAAGCTTAATACACTAATACAGTACCCAAGTTGACCCGTCAAGTTAATTAAAATGATGATGAAAAGTCCACTCTCAAGAATTTGACTTTGGAAGGGGAATAAATAAAAAGTGGGAGCCACACCCACGAGGGAGAGAGAGTTGAGAGTTTTAACCCATTATTCCGGTCACCCACCCAGTCTTTGTTCCTTCACCTATAATACGGAGTATCTTCCTCACCCCCAATTCTCATTTCTATTACTCCTCTCATTCTCTCTCTTCTCTCTTATCATATCATTCATTCATTCATTCATTAAAACAAGGATGGCAGCAGTAGATCTGATGGGATACAGCAGCATCAGAAGGAAGATGGACAAGGACAAGGAGGAGGAGTTGTGTATCCAAGAGGCTGCTTCTGCCGGTATCCAATCCATGGAGCATCTCGTCCGCCTCCTCTCCTCCAAACCCCACGATTCCCACTGCAGAGACCTCTCCCAAGCCACCGTCGGCAACTTCAAGAGGCTCATCTCCGTCATCAACCGCACCGGCCACGCTCGCTTCCGCCGCGCTCCTTCTCTTCCTTCCTTCCCAACTCCTCCAACTACTCCAACTCATACTACAGTTGCTGAAAAGCCGGTGGCAGTTAGAGCCAAACCCCCCGTCGTCACCCTTGATTTCACCAAGCCAACCCCTTTCCAGAGCCAGACTAAGGCAGAGTTGCCGTCGTTCAGCATATCTTCGTCGGCCAACTCATCTTTCATGTCCTCCATTACCGGTGAAGCCAGCGTGTGTAACGGCAAGCTCTTTGGGCCTTCCTCTTCATCTTCCTCCTCTATCTTTGTTTCTTCTTCCTCTGGAAAGCCCCCTCTTTCCTCTTCTTCTTCTCACAAGAAGAGTTGCCATGATCACCACCATCACCATGACTCCTCCGACGATATGTCTACTAGAATCTCCGGATCATCCTCAGCCACTCGCTGCCACTGCTCTTCCAAGAGAAGGTACTTGATTTTTTTTATCCAATAACATACGGAGTAATATTTTGTAATGTTAAAGATTAACATTAACAATAATGATATGAAACCTACAGGAAGTTAAAGGTTAAGAAAACGATTAGAGTGGCTGCCATTAGCTCAAAGGTGGCTGATATTCCCGCCGATGAGTTTTCCTGGAGAAAATACGGCCAAAAGCCCATCAAAGGCTCTCCTTACCCACGGTAATTAATTAACTAATTTAATGTTTCATTGACTTGCTTAATGCTTTATATTTATTTAATTAATTAAATAATGTTGATTTGTTTGGGGGTTTTGTACAGAGGATATTACAAGTGCAGTAGTGTACGAGGATGTCCGGCAAGGAAACACGTTGAGAGGGCAACAGATGATCCCACCATGCTGGTGGTCACGTATGAGGGCGAACACCGCCACTCTCCTCAGCCCATCATCATGTCTATTTCTGGATCTCAGTCGCAGGACACCAACACCACCGCCGCCGCCGTGCCGAGTTGGTTGCTATCTCTGCAGCAGCACCCACAGATGAACATTAGTTAATTAATTATTTTTAATTAATTGTAATAGTACTAATACTCATCTAGTCGGGTCATCCATCTATGTATAATGTATCTAACAAAAAGCGGGTGCGGGTGCGGGTGCGGGTAGGATTGATGGAATGATGAGAGTGGGTGGAAAAAAAAAAGACAGAAAAGCAAGGGACCCGCCCTTGTAAATTTGACCAAAGACTTTAAATGAGTTGGGTGGGGTTAGGTTAGGCGGTGGTTAGTTTAATTGAAATTGGAGTGATAAACTGATAACGACGACAAAAGCATCTTTGTTCAAATTTTAATCTTATCGGACTTGGACTAGTAATAATACTATTCTGGTATTCAATGTTGACCTTTTATTCACTCATCAACTACTCTTTCTTGTCTTTTACACTACTCTTTTAGTGGAGTCAATCCCTTCATTTCTCTCTTTGCTCTCCACTCCCACCACTCCTTATTTTTTAGGAATGATTCGTGCCCCCTCCAATACGCTATTTTTAATTTCAAAAAAAAGTATTGTTATTGTGACTTTCTCACTAAGTCGCACCATATCTTTAACAACTATTCGCAACTCTCATAAAAGATCGTATCGCATTCCAATAATATTTTTTTCCTTGAATATTCGCCAGGAAGCTGTAATGTACTAATGTTAGTTAGTGGACGCCAACTATGAATTTGACTTTGCAACATGGTACTAATTCTAATGCCACTTCTTTAGCATCAATGATTATGAGTAACGTATTGAATTTGATTTTCTTGTCATTGAGTTTTGCAAAGTCCATAGATCAAAGAGTAACGACCTGGATTCACGGCTGTACTCGATACTCCAGATGTTAAACAAAGATCCAATTAACTTATTCGTAAATCATAACTTGTACAGTAGTAAGCCACAATTTTTGCAGCTAGATACAATTTCTGCGTAGCTTATGGGTCAGATCTCTAAGACTTTATTCTTAATGTTATTCTCAATGTTTTAGATGAGCTACCGGACCTCCTAAGTCCTAACTCCATCCTCTTTGATGGTACAAGTGCACCTAGTTTTAGAGTACGTGGCTAGAAGTTGCATCTACAGACTCTGTTTGCGTTGTCGAATTAATTCTTACCCCTTGGTAAGTTCAAGTTTCGTGACTTTTGACATAATTTTGCGACTTTCAACATCACAGGTCCTGATTTTGCTTACACACCTTCGAGGTTAATGTCGCTTTGACATTGTCCTACAACCAAATCAAAGTCAACCCTAAAAAAAGGTCAGGTCAGTCCACAATTTATTTTGAAAATCTAGATTAACTTGAATTGGACGGTTTCTTCTCATTTTTAACTTTCTTTTTTCGATGAGGTGAATTAGGTGAGTAGAGAATTGGCCAGGTCAAGGACCTATATGTATGTTACAAAGCCTAGCCCGTTAGCTATAGATATTGAATTATTTGGGCCTTGCATATTTTAGTATCCAGCCCAAATCCAATATTGGAGGATGGAGAACTGCTAATTACACTCGTATTTCCTATAAGGTGTAGACGTGTAAAGACTCATCTTTTTTTTTTCTTCCGAAATCAACTCAAGTTCCATATTGGGACGAAGTAGAAACTCTCAAATGTATGTGAATGTGACGGTCTATGGGCAATACGTATGAGAGAATACAAACACCCCTGTAGACTTGTAGCTAGTTGTTAGTGTAGCCACTTAGCCAAATACGGAGTAGGCAATTACCTTGGTGCTAGGTAGGTTGATCTACAATTTACAAGGTACTACGATGATATAGTACATGAAGCATTGTTGCGTTATTTATGGTAAAATTGTGGTGTTAATGAGTATATAACCATGCATGAATCAAACATCCAACAATATGGACCAAATTAAATAGTTGATGAAATCAGTCTAGTGCTGCCTAATGTTGGGTTATACTAGTACTCCGTATATGTTGGGAGAGTCTTGGAGAGAAGGAAAAATGGGGGTGGATGACAAATAACAGCCGACGCCCGTCAGTACTCAGTAGTATATATCCAGAAGAAAAGTGTGAATGAAGAAAGGTATGGTGGGAATTTGTAAAGAATATCCAAAGTTAAGGATAAAAGGATCCTAGAAGCTCAGCAGCATCACACATCTTGTTCTACTAATAAGATCAGATAAGATATGGGTACATTGACACGTGGCGGGATTCCATGGGGGCTTTTCTGATATCTAAAATGAAATGTCGAAATGGACGGCTCGGATCATCCTAAAACCATATCCACTATAAGCCTACGTACGTAAAACTAGAGTGAATGTTACTCTTTATATAATGGGGGGAAGCTGGGAACAGAGCAAGGTCTGAGTAGAAGAAAAGATCGAGAGGGAGTTTAATTAAATTATAAATATTAACACAAAAAAAAGATGGCTTCCTCTATCATGTCCTCCTCGGCCGTGGCTGCAGTGAGCCGTACCCCGGCTCAGGCTAGCATGGTCGCTCCTTTCAACGGGTTGAAGTCAATGGCTTCATTCCCAGTCACCAAGAAGAAGGACGACATCACCTCCCTTGCTAGCAACGGTGGAAGAGTTAACTGCATGCAGGTTATTATTAGTACTAATTATTTATTTATTATAAAAATAATGTTAAATTAAGTAATGATGATTATTAATTAATGAGTTGAACAGGTGTGGCCACCACGTAACCTGAAGAAGTTCGAGACCCTGTCATACCTACCCCCACTATCTGAGGAATCCTTGTTGAAGGAGATCAACTACCTTCTAATCAAGGGATGGGTTCCTTGCGTTGAGTTCGAAGTTGGTGTAAGTAACTTGTAATTAATTAAATTGAATTTCATCCACACCATATTATATGGAGTATAGGTTATATGATATGATACTAATTAATAATAATAATTCATACAGCCCGCGTTCGTGTACCGTGAGAACAACAGGTCACCAGGATACTATGACGGACGTTACTGGACAATGTGGAAGCTTCCCATGTTCGGTTGCACTGACGCTGCCCAAGTCGCCGCCGAGGTCGTCGAATGCCAGAAGGCTTACCCCGATGCCCACATCAGGATCATCGGCTTCGACAACGTTCGTCAAGTCCAGTGCATCAGTTTCATCGCCTACAAGCCTGAATAATAACTTCCTCCATCTCTTCTCTTTCTTTTTTTCTTTTTCTTTTTTTGTGCATTTCTTCTTCATCAACTGTAGCAAAGTGTTTTTCCTTTTCTTTCTTTTTTTTTACTTTTCATTCCTCATATCATTCTTCCGTTTCTGCTTTTTCTCGGATCTTTAATTAATGGAATGGAAATATATATATAAATATCTATCGAGGCATCCGCTTTTTAACTTGTATGATCAATACGACTACTTATGTTCTCTTTCTAACGATTCACCACCACTTTCATCTCATTCCAATTATATATGGCCGCGCGTATAACACCTTCCAATGCATGGACCTACGAATTATGATTGATGTAGTAACGAACTATAGTCTATACTGTATTCCGATGGCTGAATTATTAAAAGCCGTTATCAAGGGAATAGAATTGATAACGGGGGCATATTCGACATTTATTACCATAATTTGGGGGACAATTTCGTCAATCAAAGTCCAAAAAACCCAGTCACAATCACTATACCACCTCTCCAACCACCGTCGGAAAGTTAGGCCAGTCATAATTTCCGGCGAGATGGGTTGGTGACTGGTTGTTGGGGGTGGTAGGACAGCTTTGGGGGCGAATGCGCTTTGACCGGTGGTGGAGAGGTGGTGCAAAATTGTGACTGGTTTGGGGGATCTTTTGGACGTGGATTGACCAAATTATCCCCAATTTTTTGCCATAAATTGTCTATTATGCCCCCGTTATTGGCACTATTCATCTGATAACTGTTTTCAATAATTCAGCCCTCTTATAAATGTCTTATTGACATCAGGATAAGCTCAGCCCAACCAGAGCCCAATTCATTTTACAACAAATTCAACATTGAAGCCCAACACTTAGGGCCGTCAAACCTACTTCTCCAATTCAAATGAGATTTTGTTGTTTCATTTGATTTAAAAGATCTCCCAACAAAGCCAGTGAATGCTGAAAAACAAAACTGGAAAATCACTTTAGTTAGAACTTAGAAGGCCGAGTGTGTATGCGTTTAGAAGTAATCTGAGGAGCAATTTCCTTGTTTCGCGGGTGAGATGTGAGAAGTATTTCGTAACAAGGAAAGGGTAGAGTAGGTACTTGCATTGTAATAAGTCTATTGATAGTTGAGTTAAATACGATGAATTATTGATGATTTAGATTTACGAGTTAACTAACTTTTATTATTTGAACACTTTGTGACTAAGAAAACCCGTTTTACGCGAGACGGACAAATTGTTATATATGATCATTTATATTTGTAATGATTTTGGGAATGTATAAAACTTGATTGTAGTTAGTTGTTGCGTCACTTGTATGGTTGCATGTACAATGTAGACGTAGAGTGGTAGTTAGGTGGGGTGAATGCAGAAGAAATTGGTCCATAAGCGTAATGATGTGGGAGTTGGGATAAATGGATTTAATTTGAAGGGATAAGGTTAGGTTTTATTTTGACAGGAAAAGGAAGATGCCAAATGGGGTGGCGTCCCGGCGATTAAAGCACGCAAATGCATGTCATTGGTCACCACTCACCATTCACGTAGACCACCCTTTTTTTTTTTTGAGTGTATGTTTGTTGTGACTCTTCTAGTCTTATTCACTTTCCTAGTGTTAAAAATGTGTTGTATTATTTTTTTCGTTACTTGGTTCAAATAATTTACAATTTTATTCATTTTTTATATTTAGTGAAATATTTAGGCATAAACCAGTATTCAATTTGGATGTTATACTCCCTAAATCCTAATTTGAAAAAGAATACTAGTAGCTAAATCTTATAATTAAACTTATATATGAATGGATGGATGACTCATGAGTGATAAGAGTGAGCATTAAAAAAAAGAAGGGAAAGTGGTGGGGTTGGAATTATAAAACTCTGCCACACTCCTCAACCCTTTGCTTTTCTTTACTTTCCTTTCCTTTCTCCGCCTCTCTCTCTCACTCATTTATCCCTCTAATCCTCCTCCCTTCTCATCATCCTTTCCTAATTCCCCCAAAATCATACTAATAATCCATGAGAAGGAAGCTAAGAGGGTAGCGTGATCAGGATATGTTAAGAAACAACAAGGCTGGGGCATTAATCTGGAAATCTAAGAAGAAGGTCCGCCGACGCTGATTATTTATATAATATTCAAATTAACCAACAGGAACCATGTCGCTTGTATATTTGGGCTGTGAATATGATGATCCAGCAGGAGGATCTTCTTCTTCTCCGGTTTCTTCTTCAAGCTCATCCTCCATCGGTAAACCGGATGACGACAGCGATGACGATGATGCAGACGAGGTGCAGAGCACACTTTCTCTGGGCTCTCTTCAAGATTCCCTCCCCATCAAGTAACTTCCTTTTTACTATCATGCATACTCCATCCTTTTTCTTTATTTTATTTTCTAATCAATCTCAATCTTAATCTTATTCTTATTCTTATTCTCAAAAAAAAAAAAAGCAGGAGGGGATTGTCGAAGCACTACAGTGGGAAATCAAAATCATTTGGGAACTTGGGTCAAGTCAAGTGCGTGGAGGAGTTGATCAAATCGGACAACCCATTCAACAAGAGGAGGAGGAGCTTGATGGCCTTGAATCTTCATAACCACGACTTGAAGAAGCGTAAATCATCATCGGCTTTCTATTCACACTCCTCCCACATCTCCATGCCCCTTTTACCCCTCCTCGAAGACGACGATGATGATGATGATGATTGTCGACCACCACCACCACCTCGTATCAGCCTCCAACGCATCAAGGAACACCACCTTCCTCCCTTGTACCCCACTGCCCACACTTGTACATGATCTTGTTTCTATTGTGTTTGTTTATTTGGTGTTTCCAACTATAAATGCAACTGTAATCCTTTTTTCTTTATAAGTTGTCCCAATTATTTTCATGTCATGTGCAAGCTTAATTAATTACCAAATTAGTTGAGATCCATTACATACTAGGGAGGGAGGGAGGGAAGGGGGTGAATTGGTTAAATCAAAGCATATGCTTAAGTGCTTAACTATGAATAATGTATTGTGATTCCAGCTTTTGCCTACATCAATCAATTTTGTTCTAGTACGAGTCAAAGTCTCCAATCCTAATTATTCTTTTGATCAATGTCTAATTAACAATCTAGCTACTCACACTACTGGTTTTTACTTTTTACCAGACTAGATACCCCTGGTATTATAATGGCCACTGGGGGAATATGCTCATCAAGTTCAAGACTCAAAGGGATAAATAAGTGATACCAAATCCTATATACTATGAACTCAAAATCTTATCTAAGACGACTACTAGACATGGTCAAACCAACAAGCTTTGAACAACTCATATATACATATATACAGTATATGCCTTGACATTAACAAGTGGAGTATTATTACATGTGCCGATCATCATTTCATATACACTGGAGTATATGACTTTGAATTACTACGTACTTTGTTTAGAGTTGGTAAAAAAGGCCCATGGAATAAAAAGAGAGCCCAAAAAGAAAAAGAAGAAGAAGAAGAAGTCGGCCCGTGGAATAGATTCGGTTTGAGTGGGGCGGGCGGATGAGAAAGCAGAGTAGGACTGTATGAGAATGAGGGGACTGGCAACGCTAACAGGCTCAACTCTGCTGCTGCCAACAACAACAAGAATAACAAGGAGGAGGAGATACGATTGGAGGGCGATGAGTAGCGATGCGGGCGCCAAAGAGGATGTTATCGTGCAGTACGTGGTGTTGCGGAGAGACCTGATTGACACGTGGCCAATGGGGAGCGTGGTTACGCAGGGTTGCCACGCCTCCGTCGCCGCCGTTTGGGAGACCAAGGAAGATCCTACCACCGTCAACTACTGTTCACCTCCCAACATCAACGCCATGCACAAGGTCTCCTTGGCTCAACCTAATTCTAATTCTATTGGATTTCATTCCTCCTTTAATTAATTAGTTAATCAATGAATGTGATTGTGCAGGTGACGCTTGAAGTCAAGGGAGAGACGCAGCTGGTGAAGCTGTCGGACAAGCTTATCGGGGCAGGCGTATCGCACAAGCTGTGGATTGAGCAGCCCGAGAATTATCCAACCTGTTTGGCCACCAAGCCTTACCCCAAATCTTTTGTTTCTTCCTTTTTCAAGGGTTTCAAGCTTTGCAAGTAACATACTACACTACTTTGTTTCCTTGTCTTTATCAATCATCAATACAATATACTACGGAGTATGATGTTTAAATGGTGAGCTGAGATTCACAAACAGATATCATAAAATCATAATAATGGTCTAATGGCATGCCGAGAATGTGCATTTTGTATTCTTTTGACTGAATTTATCTGCTCAGAGTTTGTTTCTCACTTAAAATTACAAAGCTCATACAAATAGATTCACCCCCCCCCCCCCTCCCAACATAACATAACATTATATATAGCCGACCCAACCAATGCCCTGTGTTTATTTTTAAGATCCTATTGCCAATCTAGCCAAGGCTCCAATGGCAAGAGAATTCACATAGGTACATGGTTCTTCGTAGTTGCCAATGTGGCGTCTGTCTTCAAAGTTGTCATCTTTGTCAGGTCCACCCACAATGGCCCCTGTCAGTTCGTTCGGGTTTGGAGCATTCTTAGTGAAGTAGTCTATGAATGTTCTTGCACAGCTCACCACTTCTGTCTTTGACAATACCGGAACTGATGCACCCCTGTGGTGTGCCTGTTGCGGAGGATTCTTCCCAAATCCCACCATGTATGATCTTCCCTGGGGATTGCTTCCCAGTATGTAGTCCATCTGCCACTCCCATCACGATCAAACTTAGCAACTAATAGCCTATCAATCACCTGTCTCATTATCAATTTCTTGTGTTATATTTAAGTCAAGTACCTGTTTCTTAGCAAAAGCCAGAAGGTCAGCAGAACCAAATTGCTTGTCACCACATACCACCTGCTGGTTGTGTTGGGCAAGCACATCACCATAGACACTGAATGCAAAGGCTGCAGCTGTAGCGTACTGTGAGTTTGCTCCATCTCTCATGTAAAGCAGCCCTCCTGATCATCATAATTACACCCATGGAAACAACATCAGCTATCAAATATAGTCCACTGAGTCGAGGAAAACAAAAGGGCAATGTATATTATGTCATGTGGGTACCGGGAGTGAAGTGAGCTTGTGCATAAGGGCTTCCAGGGAGAACCGAGCACATATAACTGTCTGCCATCTTCTTATACTCCTCAAAGACCTGCTGTCCTTGAAAGAACATCTGTTGTGACAGAGACAACTTTGTTTAGTTAGGTTACCAGCAGCATATAAAATTGTTATCCAGTGGGTAGACTGTTTTATTATCGGGTCTTCTTTAAATGGAGAAATGTGAACTTTGCCTGCACCCTGTATCTCTGTTCCTTATGCAGTGCTTACCTCAGTAAGGAGGATCTGGCTGCCGGCATATTTAAGGTCCCAATTAAATTCACCAACCACAGCATCAATAGACTCGTCTGTGATATAGTGTAGATAGGTTTCGTTCCTGGTGGCCTTGTACAGCCATGTGGCTGCCCATTGCATCTCATCCTGCATGGTACGTACAAGATTGTCAGCTAATCAAGTTGACAAAGCTGATTGTTTTCTTTTTCTTGGGATGAGAAATAGCAGATAGAGGATTTTACGTTAAAGCCAGAATAGGAGCAGTAGAAGGGGCATTCTCCGTCAAAAGATCCTCTGTGGGTTCTAGCAAATCTAAATAGCTGCATGTAGGGACACACATTTTATCAGAGTGATGCTCGCGCCCTAATTACAAGCAGTTGATCATGACAGCATTTGATCAGAGACTAGCTGGACATGGGGAAAGCATAAATCAGATTGTAGTATGATGATGCAGAGTATTCACCGATTTGGCCTTGTTGAGGAGACTGTGGGAGTAGGCATGGTCGATATTGCGAAAGACAATAGAGCCTGCCGCCATGGCAGCTGCAGTTTCAGCCGCAATCTCAGTGCCAGGGGTATGCTCATCGATCTTTAAGACTGTTCGAGGGGTCTGCATGTTCTCAGGACGAATCCAGCACTGATGATCCTGTACAGGGTCTCCTACCTGGACATACAAGCGGTTAGGTCTGGAGCTGGCTTTTAGAAAATAATCAGTGCCCCACCGGACAGCATCTCGAACATGTTGGAGTTCCCCTGCAGCTTCTAGCTCCTTCTGGTAGAAGATAGCTCCCCAAGACAGAGTTGTCACTGTGAACGCCATGGGTAACCCGTACTTGACATTGTCTCCTGCATCATAGTATCCCCCTACCAGGTCCACCTACATCCAAATGCACACACATATATCAAAATGCACAATCAAACAATATTAGTATGAATTGAAGTCCGAGTGCTACACCAAGAAAAGTAATGTACATACATTGGCAAGCTTGCCATCGTCAAGGGCAGAATCCCCGCGCCAAGGGACCCTGTTGTTGGGAGGCAGCTTCCCTGATCTCTGGCATTCCAAGAAAATAATGGATTTGCTCAATGCATCTTTGTAATTGTATTGGGCTTCTACTTGGCCATTCAATTCGGCCAAAAGAGCAATCAAAACGCCTAACGCGCTAATTGAGGATCCCTTCATTGTGTATTCGTCAGAATTTCCAAGCTCTCAGGTAAATGAGGAATTAAGCACAAGAATCCTCTCCGTCGTCTATGTTGTAAATAAGTGGTAGGATGATGGATGGTAATAACATGATATGGAGGGAGGCAGAGGAGGATTTGCAGGCGTTTTAAACGGAATCCCAACTCATAAATTTGAGGGCCTATTAATAGAAACTGGTCACTTATTTTTGCATGTCACCCCCCTCCCTCTGTTTATTCATTTACTTAAAATAGCAGCATTTGCTATATTTGCTCAGCCCGACCCTTTGAATTCTATTCCTTCCTCATGAGCTGTTGACAATATTCCGTGGAAATTAACAATGGTGGTTAGAGAGGAAGACAAATTTAGGGAATCTATCATCAATGTTAATTTTCACTTTCAATCTATGATATACTAGTAACATTTAAAAAAAAAAAAACCGAGGCACAGAGCTATTGGGAAGTCTGATTACTTGTTATTCATTAGGAGAAAATGTATTCAAGATGAATACTACTGTAAAAGCAAATGCACTGGTTTGAAATATTCACTGGGACATAAAAATTGGTCCAAGGAACAGGCAAGATGTTTCCTCAAATGTCATTCAACTTTGAATGTTCAACCAGACAGAAGAAGAGGAGAATTGATAACCTCAGCTCATAACCTAAATGGAATTTGCAAATTTCTGCAAGACTGCAACTAACAATTTCTGTAATAACACTCTCTATCTGAAAGAAAAACCCAACATTGAAATTACAGGTGGTTTTGGAAGGCATGCCTGCTTCTGTTGGCTTGCTATCATGCTATGGCAAATTAGCAAATAAAGCACTGACTAGAGATCTTCTCGCGCATCCAGTCTTCTCTTAGACTGTTGTGCAAGCCGTGCATCTCTCTCCCTCTCGAATTCCCGGTAGTCTGCCCTATTCAGGAAAGACTGTTTGTCCAAATACTGATTTGAACTCTTTTTGTAGGCATCCATTTCTTCTTCCAGACCTCTATTTTCTTCTTTGAATTCACCCCAATCCTTCTTAGTCTTGTCCAGAAGATTGAGCTTTGGCTTTTTCTTAATTTGTTCTAGAATAGCATCTACTGCAGACGAGGGTCCTGCCCTATCAGTTGCCTCCTTAGAACTGGGATCGACAAGCTTCTTTACCTCAATTTCTTCACCCGCAAAATCCCGTTTCTCAGTGACCTGTAACAAAACAAACTTACACTGTATACTTGAACCAAGCAATGTGACATCAAACACCAGAAGAGCACCAACAAAACAGACAGCCCTTGAAAGAAATGAATCAATAATAATAATGTTGTTGTTGTTGGTTGTACCTCAATCTTTCCCCTGGTGGCTGCAGAAGCAGCACAAGAAGCTTTGGTAGCGGCAAGAGCAGCAGCAGCAAGCTTCTTGGTCTCCTCACTTTGTGCAGGGATGCTGGCGGCGGTAGAAGACACATTTACTTGTGGTTTCTTCGAAGCCATGCCGAGGAATGACATCCAATTCTACAGAGGCAATGGAGAGAGTGAGGATTAAAAGGCCTGTTACCAAAATTGAAAGAAAAAAGAAAAAGAAGATTGGGTTAAGAATGAGATACATTGGCATTAGAAACATGGGGGGTTTTGTCAAGGGCGGGAGTGTGTTTGTTAACAATGGAGTGGAGTGTTTTAGAAGAAACCCCTTTGTTCATCTGCTCCCAGACAGCATCAACCCGAGATTTGATTTCTAAACAATAAAAACAATCATTAGACAGATACTTAGATAGACAGGAATAGTAATTTGATTTGTAAACAAGAAGAAGAAGAATAATAATACCCGTTTGTTCATCAGCTCCGTTTTGGGTTTTGTCTTTTAAAACACAATCATCCATTATTATCCTGCTTCCCACAGTCAATCAATCCTTAAAACATAAAAGCAGCAGTAATCAATCAATCCTTAAAACATAAAAGCCAACAACAACAATCAATCAATCAATCAATCAATCAATTTAAAGATTCAATCTTTTTTTTTTTGGGATAAAAGAAGAGAGAAAACAAAAGGACTCAAAATATACCTGGATTGATTTGGGGGCGTCAATAAACAAAAGGAGAGCAGGAGCTTGTTCGTTCGTTCGTCGTCGTCTCTCTCGAGAGTAAAGTAAAGACTAAAAAAGAGACTGTTGGCGCGTGGTCCTCTGTCACCTTTTTTTTTTTTTTTTTTTGAAACAACAAACTTACTGCCCGTCAGCGATTAGGGCCTATGGTAACAATCGGCGTCGTGTTGATTTCGGGTTAGTTCAGTTCGACTCGATTTCAATTAGGTTGGGTTAATATCTGTTTGTGTTAAATATCTGGTTTTACTTGGCTTCTCATCACTTTAGGTCGACCATTGTTTATAGGGGGGGTACTCCGTATTAATCACTTGCCAATAAGTTGACACATGATTCTAATCAATTTGTAGATTTTCAATTCGGTGAATAATCATTTATGACGTGAAAGAGAAGAGCAACACTTCCCAATATACAAAGAATATGTCATCAATACTCGCCAGTTCTTGGCACTAATTCTAATCGTGACATAAAATATCTAAGCATCTAACTTAAAGTTGATTTGGGTTTTCGACTATACAAGTATTGCAACTCCGACTGGATGATTAACACTTCAAGGCGTAGTGCCAGAAACCTCAAAAACAGGAGGCTGCCTTCTGGTCACTCTCTCCATTCTGATTACAACTCTTCATCACACCAATATCACTTGCCACAGGGTTTTCTCATACATCCCTGTCGAGTGTAATACTAGCATCTCCCCACAATACTCGCAACATTGTTCCCAATCACTTCTTTTGTTTCTTTGGATACTGGAACTTCTCCAAGGTACATGTCGAAAAAGGCTCCTGCAAATTCATCTTTACATTTAAACTGATATCCACTACAATCTCAACAAATGAGAGGGTGACGAGAGAAGAAACAAAGAAATTTTTCAAAAGAAGCAACTCACTGCACAACTCCCTGCTTCGCACTGCTCCAATTTGGTTACCTCCAACTGCACATAGAGAGACCAATATTTGTCACACAACAATTCTTACTAGAAATAAAAAAGTTAAAGGAATAATTGCCCAACATGACAAGAACATTAGTGTCACAGAATCACCCACTCTCTGTAATCAGCTGTCCATCTGCGGTTCTTCTAAAGTCAATAACTGTACCCTGTTAGCCAGAGGAAGGAGTTCAAAACAAAACATACAGATAAAATGTGCAAAGGACCTTCAATCATTACAGCATATTGGTCTCTTACCACAGGCAGTGGAATATCTTTTGTGAAATAAGAACCAAACGTTGCAATGCATTTGAAATCAGTTTCTGGATTTGTCTGTTACGTACACACCAGAGCAAACAAAAGGTGTAAGAAATCAATTGAAGACTATTCATGGATAGTAAGGGCTGTTGGGTAATATGTGAACTGATGCTGCATCATACCTTCAGTAGTCGAGCTCGGAGAGACTTCTCAAAAGCACTGCAAGAAAGGGGATGGAAATAGAAAGACATGTCAGCAAGGTTTACACCAGCCTTAATTAGATGCTCAACAGCACAAATACGAGACCAGTACTTTCAGGTAATCCAAACATGGCAAGTTAAATGAATTGGATTTGACTAAAATTAGTAATGCAACCTTCGCCCCTCCTTAGTTTCAGTTGGTAAATGGTTGAGACTTATAAGAGATCATCTGTTCCTTTCAAATAAAAAAAATCAATCTGCTGTATTATAGAACAACGGCCAGGGTAGAAGATGTTGGGTGAATATGTTCCATTAATGTAACATCCACCCGATAGTCCAGGCTTAAGTAATAGCTTGTTGGCTTAATCAAGTTGAGATGCAGAAACCGATAAATGAAAAATACTATACAGACCACATACCATTAGAAGCTACAATAAACTGATTCGATATCACTAATAAAAAAATAATTGGCCATCTCACTAATATCACTCCTCTCTTTTGCATAATATGACTATATGCCCTTGTCACTTTATTGGTTCCTGTTGCCTAACCCACAAACTATTGTGCAAGAAGAAAATGGCCAAACTTTAAAGTGAGTGTAAAGCACACTGTCAGGCGACTAGGAGAGACATTCAGATAGCAAAAGATAGAACGATGATTGATCTTACTCTTTTACTGCAGTAATCTTCATCCCGTTGCAATTGACTACAAGTCTCACAGTCATACCAATATCTTCCCTGGATAACCGACAGTTGACAGTTAGAAAAAAGTTGTTGCCAATTGCCATACTCAATCATTGTAAGAGAAATAATCAATAACACATACAACAAGAGAGCTCAAAATTAGACCAATAACGTATGGGGAAAAGAGTTCCATTGGCTAATTTAATGTTTACATCTAAATGGATGCTGTATGGATATTTCTCAGAACTCTTTCCTACCTCTTCCTTCATCAGAAGGATAAATCTTAGCAAATTACCATACCACAACAGGTCTTTCCTGAGTTTATTACAGTTAGGATGAGTCACATTAGCCAACCCCAAATCATTTTGAGCCTAAGAAAAAATCATAAAAAAATAATTTGGCAAATAAGAAGCATAAGAGGGTAGCCTGGTCCTTCAGCGTCCAACATTCTCTATTGCTTATAAATATCCCTCACTTCGTTCTCAAGAAAACCGATCAGTCCCATCAATATGTTTGCTCACTAAACTCACACTTTCTCTACCTAAAACATACCTCCACTAGATTGTCAGAATGGGGATTTGAGAACGACCTCTAGGATTCAATTTCCAGGATACTCATGCCGCTTTTCAATCACCTCATCCAAGTCACCCGATGTCTTCCCCTCCCCCTTACAATCTTATCGCTTCTTGACTCTTCAAGCCACCAAACTGGTACATCAATTGGTCTCCTTTCACATTCCTTACCACCTCAAGAGATTCTCCTTCACCTTAACTACGATAAAACATCCACTTCATTTACTGTCCTTAGAAGCTGTAAAGTTTTCAACAGAGATTTTTTCAGAAGAATGCTAGATTCAAATTATTTTGCATTGGTCGGAGCATCAGGTAATGCATACTACATGACTAAGCCCTATAAGTCATTGTTTCCCTCCATAAGCTTTGTGGACAATATTTCTAAAAAATTTCATAAATTGGCATCACCATGATAAGAACGTACAAGATAGAACGGGAAAAAAAAAATTTCATGCATGGAAAATTTGCACGAAATACACATTACACACCTAAGAAGATCCTCGTAGAAATCATTGCGATCTTTGAGTTCTGGAACTGGTATAGAAGCATACTTCGAACCCAACTTCTGACACACGGAATAAGGATGAACATCTAACAAAGGGGAGGAAAATCAACTATGGAGATAAAAGACAGTAGATAAACAAGAAGATTTTAAATCATGGAAAGATCAAAGGATGGAGTATGGACACTTACAAAAACCAAAAGCATAGACCTTCAAGGATTTAATTTTGATAATAGTCATGGTTCTTGATCCAGTTCCAACAAGAACCTGTAAAATTTAGGTCCAAATAAGTAAAGCACTGAAAACTTTGGAAACCAGAAAGAAAAAACAAAAACTTTAGAGAGAAAGGACAACAAACAGCAAGAGCAGTAACAAATACATCACATGGGTTCCAATGTCAGATCACAATACAGACTCGTATGAAAATGGAAAGCTCAACAACACCATAATACAGATTGTATGAAAATTGAAAAAGAATAGGAAAGCACAATAACAGAAAGCATGTTGGACACAGGACAAAGTAAAATATGCTTCATACGTCAGTGCACAGCCGCAGAGCACACGGACCATGAAACTGAGAAAAGGGACAACTTTCAGAGCAATATGAATGATGTGCTAGGAGACGGGATATTGTGAAAATATAAACATTCTTGGAAACACACCCGAGTTAAAACTCACTGCAAGCTCAAAGAGAGGGGAAAAAAAATAATAACATCATGTCATCGCCAACACCTTATTTCTTTCGTTTACTGAGAATCATATCTCTGATTTAGCCCAAAAGCTTTAAGGTTAATATAAGATTATGACAGTACAACCCAACATCAGTTGTCATTTCAAGGAAAAAGTAGTCCTCACCAAACCGAGAGACTACTGTTCTTATGGGTTAGGGAGTACAACAGCAGAGTCCACGCATCAATGCACACAAGGAAAGCCTTGCACACACTATTGACCAATTGGCCCCTAACAAAATTTAGTTCTAAGTTTGTCCTTGGTGCTAGGTCATGGGCTCATAACACTAGTTTGTTCTAAAAAATTGCTCAAAATAGTTGCTTTCTTTTGTAGCCTTAGGATATCATATCAGGCAGACAATTATCTATAACTTCAGACTTTTTAGCAAAGAAATGGAATAAAGCAGCACATGAAGATAGATAAATTACAAGTGGTTGATGGTACCTCTGGAGACAAATTGGATTGATTGTGGTTGGGTAACCTGTTGTTTAGGACACCGGGAAACTCAATGCCAGTTACGGGTTCAACTGCACGCCTAATCCAATCGAGATCGGGAAAAGAATGAGCAAGACAACTGCGATGATGTAGAACATCACAAGGAGTTTTATCAGCGGATGGAGTAGGAAGCATGTGGGAAGTCCTAGTAGAGGAAAACCAGAGTTAAAACTTAAAAAACAAGTTAAAGTTAAGCGTGCAATGGAGCATGTGAAAAGAAAAGACTTACGAATTGTCGAGAGGGGGTAATGGTATGATAGCCGCAGCGAGCGAGAGGATGGGAAGAGGTTGGGCAGTAAAAAGGTGTTTGATAGAAAAGGTAGAAAGGGCATGACAAAACAAGGCAGGGAGAGAATGAGAATGTGGAGGAACATGTTGTAATTGGGTGAAGAAAAAGCGGTGCCGGTTATGTGAATTAGCATGTCGGAAGTTAGAGAAGCGGGCAAAGGCATGTCGGAAGGCGGAAACTCCCAAGTGTTTGGAGTGATGAACAAAACAAGTGATGTGAGAAAGGAGTCGGAAGGTGTTACAAAGGAGTGGGTCATTTGGTAATACAAATGGGTCTGCGGAGTCGTCAAGACGCATCAACAACACCCAATCATCCCTCATTTTCCTTCTTCTTCTATTCATCAAACATTACAATTGCATGCCAAATCAAATCAAATCAAATCACATTAATATCATCACAACAACAAAGTATACATTACATTACAGATTAATAAGAATTAGGCAAACAAATTAAAAAGAAAGAAAGTGGAAATCGAACCTTATTCTGGGTTGTGATTTGGAATGCAAAGTGTAAATGTGCAAGCAGAAGAATCAAAGGAGAAGGAGGTGTTTATGTTTGCAATTTTTTTCTTCTTTTACTACTAATATTTCTCAATAGGAATATACTCTTTCCAAAATCCAAATCACTGTGATCACCATCAACACTCTAACATGCCTTCATAATTCCCACAGATCTTTGTTTTTGTTTTAACCTTCTTTTCAGTTTTGGCGTTTTTCTACACCCACCCTTTTGCCGTCTACATTCTACTTTCAATCTATTCCCTTGACTTGATTCCTTCTCCAAGTGCTTATTGTTGTCGTTTTTAATGGATTTCACGTAAATGGACCTCGTCTATTTGTCCAATTGCCGATCTTCAACAACTCAATTACGTAACTTTGCCTTATGATTTAACCTAGAAAATAACATAGGCTTTGACCATTGTTCAATGACTTATAGTCGGTCGTAGCTATAGGTTAGTAATAGTATGGACGTATGGTGAAAGAATACTTGAAGTCAAGTTTTGCATATTATCGTGTTTTAGTTTTAGGTTTCACTAATTCTCTTTTGAAATATAATGTTATTATAATTATGTCCATTGTATAGACTAGGTTCAATGAATCTAACTCGGCTACAGCCTTTGTAAAATCATGGCCTAGAGATATTCTCATTCCTTAAACAAGAAGAGGTGATGTTGGCAATAGGCGGAGGGCGAAGGAACAAGTCTGAAATTGGGGAGTACTCCGTAAAATAAAGACCGCCAGCTGCATATTGTTCACGAAACACGGCTCACGGCTGTTTATTTGCTACTCATCACTGTTTTAAAAATACAAACCCAAAGAAAAAAAAATAAAGAAAGATTTTGGGAGTGTAATAATATGCAAAAAATGCAGCAGATGGATTTCAATCACAAGCACAACAAGAACCACCGGCACAGCGGCGGAGGAGGAGTTGGTGGTTCAGTATCCAACACTTCATCTTCCTCAGATCTAAACAACTCTTGTTCCTCAAATTCGGATCCTATGCAGTCTTGGTGGGAGTCCGTTTCCAAATCCCGATCTCGCATCGAAACCCTTCTCTCTCTTCTCCCTCCTTCCGACTCCCTCTCTTCCCTTCCCGACTCCGATCACCCTGCCCGCTCTCTTCTTGACTCCTACGCCGCCTACTCCGCCGTCTCCTCCGCCCTCACCGGCTCCGGCGACGACCCTCTCTGCCAGTGGCTCTACGACACCTTCCAGGATGACAACTCGGATCTCCGCCTTGTGGTTTTGTCTTTTGTGCCTCTTCTGTCGGGTCTGTACCTGACCCGCATCCACGGGTGCTCAACCACAACACCCACCCCGTCCACACCCTCACTCGCCGGCTTCGAGGCCGTCCTCCTTGCTCTATACTCTTCCCAGACCAAATCCAGAGCCGGCAAACCCATCCTCGTTTCAATCCCCACACCTTCCTACCTGGCACACCACCCCTCCCTCTACCACCACCCTTCCAGATCTTCCCCTCCATCATCCGGCGGTATCGGGGTGGGGCTCCTGTGCCCTCCCTTGGAGCCCCAGGTTGGGATCAAGTCCACGAAGCGAGCCACAATCATGGGAGTAGCCTTCCATTTCTACTACACATACATCTCCCACATGCCCACCTGGTCCAAGACTGACCTCTGCCGCTTTGCCTCCCAATGGGCCGGCGGTCACTGTCCGTGCTCCATGTCCCTCCAATTGAACCAACCCCAAGTCGACAACGACGACTATTGTCCACTCCAGGTCAACGGCGGCGGCGATGCTCATTGTTTCACCCCTCAGCAACAACCTAAAGCTGCCGGCGGCGAAATCATCGTTTCCCAACACACGATGCTCGCCATATCTCAGCAAGACAAGGACGACGACGGCGACAGCGACAAGGAAAACTCCTCCTCCTCCTCCAGCACCATGATTCCCCTGCCGTGGGAGCTGTTGCAGCCTGTCCTCAGGATCCTGGGCCACTGCCTGTTGGCGCCTCCTCCCCTTGTTTCCGAAGACATCAAGGACGCTGCCTTCGTTGCTGTCAGGCGCCTCAACGCACGTGCCTCACATGACATATCTCCCAAGGCCATGCTGGCCACCCGCAGCCTTGTTCAGCTCCACAGCCGTGCACGTGCCGCTGCCAAGGCTGCTGCATTGGCCAATCCTTCTTCCAATGCTTCCAACGCCACAACTCCCACTTCTGCCAAGAAGCCGCCTGAGATGCTATTGGTTTCCAAGTAATCCCCCACCCAATCTGGTAATGATTCTCTCTCTTTTTTTCGTTTGTATAATGATGCTCAATTGCTGAAACAACAATTTGTGTATGTGCTGACATTATATAATCTATACATTAGTTTTATGTCCTCAAATCGTAATATTAGTGTTATGTTCCCTGTGCCGAAATTACTGATTTCTCAGATGTAGTGCAATGCTTCACTTTTGTGTCTTCTGATTTACAACCTCAACAAGGATTCTAGAATTCTCATACATACATGTCTTACTTCACTTTTCCGATCTGCTAATCTGCTAAAAAATAATGCACAACTCAATACATGTTTACATTAGCAAAGCACCGCAATCACCTTTATTAATTCACCTCCCCTGATGAAGCACTTCATTAAATAACAACTCACAAGGTTGGTTTTCCTCCACAAATGTAGGCAGTTACATATAATGGAAGCAATATCGGGCTTTTCTGTACGTATTCATTTGCTTTGCTATTTCTATTTATGAAATGTTTGTTAGAATTAAAAAAAAAAAAAAAACAAACAGCAGCCATGCCTCCCTCCCTGGAACTTCAAACTAACCCACCTACCATTCCGCCACATTCTTTTTAGACTCCTGATGGGTGTCCCAGCCTCTGCGTGCTTTTCCTGATAGGGTCAGGGATAACAATCATGCTGTAACTTCTTAACTTCATTTCATTGAATGCTCCACTCGATAGATATGATCCCAAATAGGTACCTTTTGATATATGAGACTAAGATTTTTAGATACGTAAGTCTCTTTTGCTTGGAGCCTTGGACTCTATTCATTTCCCGAGACTGATCAGTCCGTAAGAAGAACAACTTCAATATGTCCATTGCCTTCTCCATGTCATATAATGGGATGCCTACTCTAGTTTTAGCATGTAGCCTCTGCATCATGTTATGGCATGCTTACTCCAATATTAATAGTGTCCAATGTAGTTGGTTAGATTAGTTGTGTAGCCATTCTTATTTCCTTTGGGCTGATCTGATACCTTTTATTGGTAATGCATCTGTTATTCTGTTAGCCTGTAAAGTGCTAGCAATGAGAATAAACTAGGAAAAACCTGCGTTCATGTTAGTGCTTTTAGTAGTCTCATGCTTCTAACGAAGGTGGACTTGGTAGTCCTCACAATCATGTCTTACCGTGGGATACTAGCTTGTTATGCATAATGAATGAGGTAAAGGTTATTGATTTTAGTTGACTTTTGTTTGGTGATTAGATATAGATGCATTTTATTTGGATGTGCTGAAGGTGACACGTCCTTATCTTCTGTGTTTGTTATTGTCTTGACTTGAGGATTTAGGTTTTGCAATTGATCTCAAGCTTTAATGCTTACTCATGTTATGCATATGTTAGAAATCCTGAAGTTAACACAGTTGTGATGCCTTACAGGTTGCTCTCATAATAGGATGGAACATATAAAGCAAGGATTATGTAGCAATGCACTTCGGGTGAAAATGGATCTGTGGAGGGGTTCATATAGACTGTTGTTTTAGTGAAAGCCTGGATGGACAGGAATGTAAATGCATCTGGAATTGTTACTGGTTAGTGTGAGTTGCTGGCCCAAATGTCAAGTTTCAAGATGCTGAGATTTCCTGGACACTGCTTGTAAATTCCTCATTTTTGTTTCATGTGCACAATTAAAGGTTGCAGTGGTTTTTTTTTTTTTTTGAAAAATGTAAATTAAAATGGTTATTTGTAGATGCCCTGTGGAGAAAGTTAATGAATGGATTATTATATTATAAAAATGAAAATCAGGGCGTGATTAGATGCGTTTGACCGGGACTTATTACTCCTATTAGTAGAGTCTAGTCCTCCCATGGAATTATGATTTTGAGTGTCAGACTTGGTCTTCCCAGGGAATTATTTAAGTAAATGACGCCCCATGAAACACGCTGTGTCACTGGGAGTAGTCGCATATGATAATGTGAAGTGGTGAGAAACAGGCGCACGACAACTTGACTTGTAAATTTCTATTGCTTTTTAGGTTTAAGTGCACATTCAACTTGAACAACCAACCCAAATGATTAAACTTAAACCAATTTAGTGATATCAATCCAGAGTTGGTAACTAATGTTGTATTATTATTATTGCTAAAGTGAAAACTAGAAAATGACAAGTACAGATGGGTAGAGGGGAATAATCAAAGCTTAACTTACAAGGCAAAAGTCATTAACAAGTCAAGTAAGAATTAAAGAGAGTGGTAGTTTGAAAATTGATTTAGCCGGCAGAGAAGGAAGATGCTTCGTAGTAGTTTGATCATGGTTAATAAAGATTAAAAGAGAAGAAAGCAAGACGACAAATGATTATGTTGAAAACATTCAACCACTAATCATAATTTATTACTCCCTAGTATTACTTAAATACTCCGTCCAACCCGTTGGAGAGAAGGGGGGAAGAGGACGAGCTTGAAGGATGTTCCATGTCAACTCCTCCATTTGATCACTTCTTTCTCTCCTTCAATAAATAAATAAATAAATAAAAGAAAAAAAGAAATGGGAATCCCAAAAGACCGAATAAGCCTCAACGTCGGCGGGAAACTGTTCCAGACAACCTCGACGACCCTCGCGAATGCCGGACGGCACTCCTACTTGGGCGCCCTCTTCGATGAGGATTGGAATCTGACATCACACGATGACAACTGCTTCTTCATCGATCGCAACCCAGACTGCTTCTCCGTCCTCCTCGACCTCCTCCGCACCGGCGACCTCTGCATCCCCCCTCACCTCCCCGAGAAGCTCCTCCTCCGCGAGGCCCACTTCTACGGCCTTACTGACCACGTCCGCGCCGCCAAGTGGGGCCCCTTCGACGGCAACCGTCTCCATTACTCTTCCTCTGTCACCGGCCGAGCTCCTGGAGACGGAACAGCCATCCGGGCAGGTCCCGACGGCGGATGTTGCGTCGCACACGGATGCATAGTCCACGTCTACGATTGGAAGCTGGAGGAGCAGGCCCCACTGCAACTGGACTACCAGATAGTCAACGATGTTGGGTGGTTGGACCCGGATCACATCGTGGTCAGCGCCTGCGAGAGGCTCGGCAGGGGAGACGGGGGCATGGGACTCTTCAGCGCCTCCACAGGGGAGCTACGTCACAGGTTCCACGTGTCACACGACAACCAGCCCAAGAGCTTCACGGCTGGTGCCCTATCATTGAGTGACGACAAGGTCTTCACCAGCTGCAAAGGCAGGAGCAACGAGTACGGCATTGGTGTCTGGGATCAGGTCACCGGCCAGCAGCTCGATTTCTTCTACGAGCCCCTCGGCTGGTCTCTCGGTGACGCTGACCGCCTCCAGTGGCTTCCCTCCTCCAACTGCCTCCTCGTCGCCACCCTCTTCCCCCGCAAAGACAACTGTTACATCAGCCTCTTGGATTTCAGAGCCAAGTCTATGGTCTGGTCCTGGTCCGACATTGGCTCTTCTGCCCCCGCCACGGTCCTCGACAAGCGTGTCCGTGATGCCCTCGCCATCCAAGACTCCTCCTCCATCTGTGTCGTCAACGAGTTTGAAGACCTCGGCTTCATTGACCTCAGGTCCTCTGCCTCTAGTGTCAGGTGGAGCTCCAGGAGTCGCCTCATCATGAACGCCAAGATGCCCGACGACGAGCCTTGCTATCCTAAGCTCGCCTTCCACAATGCCCAGCTCTTTTCTTCCATGAATGACTCCGTCTCTGTCTTTTCTGGCCCTGAATGGGTCTTGACTTCTAGGCTTAGGCGCGGCTTTGGCGGACCTATCTGCGACTTCTCTATTGGTGGCGACCGCCTGTTTGCTCTTCATAGTGAAGAAAATGTGTTTGATGTCTGGGAAGTTCCTCCTTCCCCACTTACCTTCTAAACTCCTTATACTCCACCCCAATCCACCATGTACATATAACATATGTAATGCCTCATGCCTCTCAAACTGTCTTTATGTTTACTCTTCACTAACTCTGTAGCCTCACACATTCGAGACTGCATATATACTTACACAGATATCAATTCAAGTCAATTCATGCATACATTCTTTTGTGTTTTTGCTGGATTACCACTTCTCAGTTATCCAATTACTACGCTCATTGCTGTCACCTACTGACTACTCCATGTCTTCGCACTGCAGGGTTACCCGATTACACAAAGCAGTTGCTACTGAACCAGATTAAAACTGCCACACCACTAGACAAAACATAAAGGAATGACAAACCTCTCTCAAAGATGAAGACCTTTGCTTAGAATACACGTTTTATCTCTTTTGAAAAATGTATTCCTTAATTTCAAGCAAACAAAACCTATCACTTGTCCCCACCAATTTCTGTTAATACATCGCTTCAATTAAGAGGTTGTTTAGGAGCCCATGTCACTGAATGAGTGCATTACACATCTACGCTAAATATCTAATGTGTCCTTAGTCAACTACTTCCTTTTTTTCTGAAAGGATTTTGCAAGGTACTTGATTACTACCATCCTAATGGATTTCCGGAAAGACAAGCCATATCAGCAACCGGGTATTTAACACCGGGTTGCTAAGGTACAAACTAACCACAATGATTTAATGAGTTTGTGGAACTCCTGGAAAATGTAGAGACTAGAAGAGAGGCCTACTGTTGTATGGTGCCCAAGTTTGGCCGTAAACTCTATCAATTCAGCTTAAAAAGGATTTCAAGCAAAAGCCCCTCCATACCTTATTACTAAAAAGTCATAGCTGCAATGTAATTGAGCATAAATGGAGCGTGTACTTAAATTCATGAATGAGTTTATCATTGCCAGAAAACAATCTACTGGCAGAAAGTATGTAGCTACAACTCTACAAGTTACTATGGCACTTCCACAGGATAGAGAGGAGCCAATAAATAACTGAAACTTCGATCAGCAGAATAAGACACTACAAGTTCCTACTGGTAATGTGTTTTGACAATGATGTGCAAGGTGTCAAAACAATCTCGATTCCCTCTTCAAGTTAATAATTGACACTACACTCCCCCCCCCCCCCCCACAATCCCTTCTCTGTCTCTCTCGCGTCTTCGCAGATCAACACCCCCTCCCCCCCAATAAAGTATATTAACAATTACAAAATAAACACCAAAATGTTCTACTATATCACAACAAACCTGCCTCAACAAGGTTTCTCCTTCTCAGAGTCTCATCCAGCAGCTTGAAAGTCTTCTTCACAAGCTTTTGGTCAAGAGCAGTCGTTCTGTAGATCTTAAACACCCGATCAACACGATCAGGAGCAGTACACTGGTAATACAGTTCTTCGAATTTCTTCTTCACAAACCTGAAAGTACATAACTTCCTTTCAACTTTTCAAGGGGTATATGTTCTATGCAAAAAAAAGTTGAACTTTTCACTATCACAGAGCTGAACAAACAAATTCACAAAAGCATGGAATGAGTACAGATCCTTAACTAACCCAACTTTAGATTCTAATATCACGTGAAATTTCTCAATAAACGGGCAGGTCTGTACCCATCAAGGAGAAGAGACAGGCCACGTAAACAGTCTAAGTGAGTCCATCCCAAAAACAATCACGGAGAACTTAAAGCAGTCACCTATCCCCATGGTAGGACAGCGCGTGACACATAAAGTGGGCTTTTCCAAAAGATTCTCGAGCAGTTTAGAGACTATTAGAGCAGCAAGGAAGATGCAAATCAGAAGTTCATTTACAAAAAATCCTACCCGCTAGAAAGAGGAGAAGATAAGCTAAACTAAACACAAGCGGCCATAAATTACTTACTCATAGGCGTGTTCAGTTTCTTGTTTCCCAGATGAAACTTGCTGGTAATCCTTAAACCATTCACACATATTGAGCGGAACCTGTTTGTTTATCTTTTGCGTCAATTCCAAATGGATTATTCAATTTAACAATTTAAAAAGAGTGAAGGAGCAAAGTGGCCTTACTCTCTGAACCTTTTGTTCAAAAATATCAAACTTGTTCAGAAACAGCATAATGGAGGTTCTCTGCATCCAAGGAGAGGAACTCACACAATCAGATGATTGGCGAGGGAAAAATCACAGCAAGACGGCAAAGTAGATTAACACAACAAAAGGGTTGACAAGAATAAGTAGACGAAACCTCAAAGCAGGGTTGCTTCAGGACCCACTCAAAGAGTTCTTTAGTCTCAATCATTCTGTTCTTATTTTCGTCCTCATAGAGACTTTGGTCATACCTGAAAACAAGTATAGGCACAAGGCTTATTATTAAAAGAAGAAAGAAAAAAAACACGAGAACAGTTGCAATTCTATTAATTGATTATTGATTGCAAAAATAATAACACTACAAATCAAAATGCTGACTTCTATATTGTAACTTAATCAACAAATATAATAGGGAGTGCTATTTGCTGGGCGTAAAGCTGTAAACTAAAATGCACTATAATAGGCGAATTCTAGTATGGGATATCTAACTGTAAAGAGAAGAGCAATTTAGCAAGGTAATATCATAGTAAAAGCTTGATAGAATCATAAATAGTCTTACTCGCTTATAGCTGCACAGAATACGACTGCTGTAACACCTTCAAACAGATGGATCCACTTCCTTCGCTCATTTCTTTGGCCTCCAACATCAAAAAGTCTATATACTTCCCCACTTTTTTTGTTCTCACCAACAGGACTGTTACACATAGCACAAACGGACAATAAGCATAAAAAAAAACACGCAGGGAGGCAAATCGATAAAATCAAGGAATATACCTGAATTGGATCTCAACCACACCTGTTGTGCGGACTCTGGCATAAAGGACATCTTCCTGTAGATAAAAATTGCATTATGGACGTAGACTGTATACATCATACCTGATGGTGGTAAGAGTTACATGCTGAATGACACGTATGTCGCACAAAATGAGATATATCAGAATGTTTGACAATATGTGAATCACAAATGTCCTTCTATCATACATGTCGAGCAATCTCAATTGAGCTGTAAGTATCCAAGAGTCCCAACTTTATCAGCTTTGAGAGGCAGGAAGCAAAACATGGGAAACTGACAAGTGAAAAGACTACAGCGAAAGTAATCTCTACTGAACACAGAATAGAGGAAAACTAGATAGCCTAGATTTGGTTTAGTTGTGTTTAGCAAATTATATATTTCACAATATGTTAACTTCAAGTGGGCTCAAAGGAGATAGCAGGTCAGACCGTTTGCACAAACACTACAGAAACTAAGAGCTCTCACCTTCATAAAAAAAACCAACAAACAGGACACTAAAAAAGGTAGCCTCACCCACCTTAGTAGGAATATAATCAACATCAGAGAGTCTTCTTAAGTGTTCCATAAAATAATGAGCGCAATCTGGAAGTTGGAGTTCGCCACCACGTGAATAAGTCTCCTACACAGAAGACATATTCCACTTTGTAATACCAGTGGTGAATACATTAAAACCAAGCATCTGGAAAGATCAAGACAGTAACCTGAATGGCTGGATCTTTCCATAAGTTTTCTATTTCTTGAGAAAGTTCTTTAGTAAACCGTGGATAGTCAGACCCACCCCCAATTTCAGACATCTTGTCTCCAATTTCCTGACAGAAAAGAAGACAAATAGAAAAATCAAGAGGAAACGAATCGCCTACCTCAAAATAAATAGGAGCAAGATCATTCAAGAAAACATCACTCACAACATTACCCTAGTGCCTTAAAGGATCCCACCTATGGTGAGCTAAGGGATTGTTAGATTTACGCAAACCTTACCCCTACGGAAAACAAGGAGACGTTGCTATGGATGATACATGATGAAATTTGTGTGGGATCGCTATTTTTGGAGACATTTTGCTATACTTAATTATATACCAAAACCAAAGAATAGTGAGTCTAATAAGGAAACATCAGTTACAATAATAAACAAATAAAAATCGAATTAAAAAAATAAACCATGAAAACTTCATGCACTGTTTTGCTAATAAGTTCAGGCAAGTTCCAAGGAGGAATAGTGCAAAAGTCCAAGTAGAAAATTGCAGGCTAACCTTATTATCAGAAGATAAAGTATACTTTGTGGACGTGGTTTCATTTTGAGCCAATTCCTTAGAGCCATCAACCAGCAACTGTTGGACAACACATGAATCAGGTAAACACAAAACACAGCAGGAGCAAACGATAGTGTCAAAACATGGAAGCATAAACAGTTTCCACGTAGTAAAAAGGCGAAACAACCGACACACCCTTTCAAGTATTGCATACTTTTATTGTCTGAAAGACGTTGGCATGAATAACAGATGTGTAGCTCTTTAGTTCTGTCTCATCAAATCCCATCTGAAACAAAAGCTTTATCTGCAAGTAGAACCCAAAACAGTAAGGCCACAGATCCATCTGGAAGCAAGAAATTAGTCAACGAGGAAGCACTGAAATGATCACTTGCCTGTTTGAATATTGTTGACTTTCCAGACTCTCCAGCACCTTTATAAGCAGAAACACAGGACCGGGAAGTTATTATTTAACTTGGTGTATGCTTATGTTTTTGTTCGATAGAATTAAAAGAAATGGGGTCACGAAAATGCACAAGAACAATTACAATCTGGTGTAGAAACATAATATGAGAGAGCCTTAATGGCAACTGTGGCTTTAGCACAACGAGAAGGTTAAACCGTCGAAAGGTGGATATTTCACAACATGGTCTGAATGCCGGATTACAAGTTATTCGAGGAAGTTGAACACAAGTTACCATCTTTGGTGTTGGATTAATTGGAGGATAGTGAGTTGGTGTAACTAGAAACCACAAATTCTAAAATAGGTAGCAAAGCTCCTCAGACGATCCAAAGAGACTGCTATGCTTAAACATGTTTAATTCCAAATTTCCAAAATTCTATTATATCTAACTATCTAAGGGGGATCCTTGTGGGTGAGAGAATACATAACACTGATAACAGCACAGCATTGTATTAGTTTCATTCAGCAATATTAGATTCCAGCTGACAATCTAATTGACATATGATGATGTGAGGGAAATCAGAAATAAAATGAAATAAAATTGAGAGTACATACCAAGCAGTAAGAGCTTGTGAATATGCTTATCAGCTTTAGTTTCTTGCTCAATCCGCCTCTCGATTTCCGCAGCCTGGATTTGTATTTGGGATACTCATATTCATTATCTTAATTAAGATTAGCTTGTCGAATAAGTTAAACAAAGCAAGGTTTGTTGGATTGATTACCTGCGCATCTTCAGCATCGGGCTTTTTGTTGGAATGTTGATGACGGCTGCAAAGCAGACCCATTTCTTCAACCAATTTGATCCGCCCCGATTATTTTGGTGACGGCCGCTCTCTCTAAGTTTCCACTCCCACTCACTTTTACCCGCCCACTCTTTTTCCTCCTACTTGTCTTCTCGGTCAATAAGCTAACATCATCTTCGCGGTCGTCGTCTCCTCTTTTCCACCCTTGTTCCTTTTTCTCCCCCTTTTTATGATTTTTCTATACACCCAAATAAAATAAAATAAACAAATTACTATGGGTTACGGACACGGTCCGGAAATCGGGAATAACGGGCACCTCGATACAACGATCTCAAAGTCTAGAATGCAAAAGCCTTCAAAATGTGGGTAAGAGATACCACCTTTAGTGGGTCATAGTTCCAACGTACAATACACTCCTTATGACTTCATTCCTTTCATCTACTCCTCTTTTGAGGAGTTGGAGCCGACGGATGTTGTTCTACTTATGAGGATCCAAGAATTCTCGAGGACACATAATATCGGTGTTTACGTTGCAACTCACATTTGTCAATAGGATTGACTTTACCACAACAAAATATATGGGGGTCTAGATAGTATTTGTGCTTCCCACAAGTTTCTTGAAATTTTTTATCAATTATGTGATATACTAACAAGAAGTATGAAAAGACAAAAGAAATACTCCCTCCAGTTCACTTTAATATTCCACAATGAAAGTGGCACATAGTTTTTTTTGTAGGTAGTAAGATGTGGTAAAAAATGAACGTGGGTGGGTCACAAACTCACAATCCATTAGGAGCACAAATAACATAACAAATAAGGAAAGTTGATTATCATTTAGAACTGGCTCAAAAAGCAAACAAGAATATCATTCAGAACTGGAGGGAGTACATCATTTTCAATAATAAAGTGACAACTAAGTACAACGATAAAAATGACGCATACGAATGTTAAATGTGAAAATAGAGAATAACGGCTCTGTGAATGCAGATCTTCTACCTCAACTCCTAAAATATAGTAGTGTGTCTCCAATTATGCCCTATAAATTTTGGGTTGTGTCTCCTATGCTAAACCAAGTTTCACATATTAGACACGGACGCTCAGTTTCTAAATGGTGCCCCTCATTCACATGTATGCTCAGATAAAACTGCACCTTAAAGTGCGTGCCGAATAGTGTTAGGAAGAGTGTAATTGAAAGGGGGGAGTATGCAACAAATTATGCGTAAATGTGACTAATCACAAATTGACCATTTCATTGTAACCAAAAAAAAATGACCACTTGAAAAAAAAAAAAAAAGAGCGTCGCCTGAGAGATTCGAACTCTCGCGGGGAAACCCCATGTACTTAGCAGGCACACGCCTTAACCACTCGGCCAAAGCGACAGGCTGGTGAATCACTGCTTTTTTATATACTAGACAGAACAAGGCGTAAGCGAGAAGGTATAGTAACAATTAAAAAAAAAAAAAGGAAGGAAAAGGGAATTGAGAAATCAAGAAATCGGAAATGGCGATGTCGGGGAGCGAACGGCGGATGCTGGCGGCGGTGAACACGGTGGCATCAAGTCTGTCGTTGGTGGGGTCGGGTTTCGTGGTGTTGTGCTACCTGCTTTTCAAGGACCTCCGCAAATTCTCATTCAAACTCGTCTTTTATCTCGCTCTCTCTGTGAGTTTCTTCTTTATTAATTCATTCATTTTATTTCTAATTTCTCTTCTTCCCTTGGGTAGCATTAATTAATTAATTGATTAATCAACGATAATGGATGTATCTAGCTTTCTTGTTACACTTAGTCAGTCTGCTAATTTAGTTTTAGTTGGTTAGGTCTTGTACAAATTAGCAAGAATATCTGATGTCTGTAGGTTTAGAATGCTAAGTAATTGTTAGGCGGGTGTGAGTGTTTGATTATCCTTGTGTTTTCAGGGACCTCCATAGTCCACACTTACATGCTGTTCCTGATATAACATTTGCAGGATATGCTTTGCAGCTTTTTCAACATCATTGGGTATGTCATATGTATATATGTCCACCACCACTCAATACTCATTAGTCATTACTTAGATCCTTTGATTGGATATTTATGTCCACGCCCCCCGTTAATCTAACCGAGCCCCACCCGCTTCCTTTCCGTCTAGTGACCCCTCTACAGGATTCTTCTGTTATGCTCAGGGCTACACCACTCATTTCTTCTGCGTCGCTTCTTTTTTATGGACTACTACTATTGCTTTTACTCTTCATCGTACTGTTGTTCAACACAAGACTGATGTTGAAGACCTAGAGCCTGTTTTCCACCTCTATGTCTGGGGTATGCTTCTCGACTCCACTTACTTAACTCTCATTTAAACTCTTCTCTTTTCACTCTTTTGAATTAACCTTACCCTATCTTCAATAGTTCAATCTATCTTGTATTTTCCTTATCTTGCTTTTGAAATCCTTCAGGAACCTCACTTGCGATGACTATCATGCGATCCATTGGTAATCATCATGGTCACATACGTGCATGGTGCTGGTCTCAAACAGGGCTTGCAGGAAAGGCAAGTACAACATACACTTTGCTTCTTTTCATATTCAGAGATGCATTGAGTATCTTGTACATTGTGGTATTTATGATGCTATTCCTAGGCTGTTGGTTGATGAGCTTGCTATATAAGACTATTTCATGCCTCATCTTTATACATATTGTATCTAAATTCAAGTATGTGCACTTCTGTAGGTTGTCCACTTTGGAACATTTTATGCTCCGCTCTGGGGTGCAATCCTCTACAATGGATTTACCTATCTTCAAGTGATTCGGATGCTGAAAAGCGCAACTCGTGTATGTGTCATCCTTCCATTTCACAATTGCTGTATGTTATCACAACAGATTCGCTAGCTTACCTGTATGGTTGAATACAATGATGTCAATCATTTGAGTGGTCTCTTTAAAAGAAAATATGCATGCCCTGTATGCCATACACTGCATTAAATAGGAATCGAATAAAGTCTAATAAATCATCTGATTTATTCCATTAGCCACTAGAAACTGAAGGATTCATGCTGATTAAAGAGACAATTTAATTTATCATGCATATCCAACTTTCAACTAAGGGATAAACTTTGAAAGGATAATTTGCAATTTCAGATGGCAGCAGGCATGTCAGATCGGGCACTTCATCCTGATATCAGGCCAGACATGAGGGTAAGTAATGGATCCAGATCCGTCGTCCTTTCTCGGTGTGTGCCACACTTATTGTTCTTCTTCTTTGCCCTTCTTTCTTGGCTTCCTCTTTATGGATTTATTACTGCTTTTGCTTTCTCAATGGAATTATGTGGATCCATCAACATGCCTTTTCTATACTGTTCTATTTAGGCTATGTGAATTTGAGTGTTTCCCTATGGCGACAGCTTTGTTTTGCTTTTTTCTTTCTTTCTTGTCGTTGCATATATTGCATATAGGATTCATTCAATTGTTTCCATGCCAAGTTGTACTCCTTTATATTGCCGTCATAATATCATGGGAAATTATCTAATATACCCCTGAGGTTACCTAATTTTTCCGGTATACCCCCGAGGTTACCGAGCTATCCAATATACCCCTGAGGTTTGCGTTTTCGCATTTTTTCCTGAAATTTGCTAACGGCCGTCTAACACCGTTAGGCCCTTAATGAGATTGATTTTTCTTATAACAAATTGAATACCAATAACCTAAATTTAAAACAAAAAAAATCAGTTTCTCTCACCTCCCTCCCCAACCCTAACCCAACCAACGGAGCCACCGCCTCACCACCGCACCCAGCACCAACCACCATCTGAGCTACCACCACCAGATGCGCCGCCCTCCCTCGACCACACTCCGACTACACATTACCCCGACCACCCACTCCTCCATAGGCCACGGCCTTTTCTCTCTCTCTCACTTAAACGTTTCCTTCAAATAATCCTCCACCCAACTCCTTGCTCCGCCCACCCTCACACTTGAACGCTGCCCCTTCCTCGACATGCACCACCACTAGCCACCATTTTTGCCGGAAATAGAAGATGTTTGAAGAGAGAGAAAATTGGAAAAAGGAGATAATGGGGGTGAAGGAGCGCGACGGTGTCGCGGATGGTGGGCGTCCATGACGCCGGAGGACGGCGAACGTGATAGTGGTGCTGGATCCCGGTGTGGTGGTGGTCGGTGAGGGCGGTGGTGGTTGTGGCATGCGGTGGGTGGTGGTGTCGGGTGGGGAGAATGGGATTGGGGGAGGAGAGAGAAAATGGGAGAAAATTTGGGTTTTATTTTTGAATTTATTTGATTAAAGGTTAAATATTTTAAAAATAAATCAAATAAAAGTAACGGTGTTTAACACCGTTAGTCAAAAATCTCAAAAAACGCGAAAACGCAAACCTCGGGGGTATATTGGATAGCTCGGTAACCTTGGGGGTATGCCGGAAAATTTCGGTAACCTCAGGGGTATATCGGATAATTTCCCTAATATCATTGCCTCTCAGCTCCAACATACTTTGTTACCTAAGGCTCCAGCTCTGTATGGTAACTTGATTGTTCACGTAGTCATCTTTACTTTGATTGTTCACTGAGTATAAAGTCATGATACTTTGATCGATGGTAGCCCTGACTGTATTTGTCCTTGTTTATTTACAGGCCTTGAATCGATGGGGTTACTATCCACTAATTCTTATTGGCTCTTGGGCATTCGGCACGATTAATAGGATTCATGACTTTTTTGAACCAGGCCACAAAATCTTTTGGCTGTCTTTCCTTGATGTTGGTACTGCTGCACTAATGGTAATTCACGAATTAATGGATGAAATTACTTGTTAAAACAGGGTATAGTGTTGACCAACCATTGTAAATGGGTGAGCTTTTGGGTCCTCGGACCTGGATAAAATCAAGCCCCTTCTGGTCCAATAACAGACAAGCTGGCATTAGTCATCAGATGTCAATTTGTTGGAAAGGGAATGAAACGTAGATTTGTTCTAATTTTATATCTTCGTCTGAGGCATATTGTGTTGCATCCTTTCTCTTAATTGATTGGATACTGATTGACTTGTGGTTGATAAATTGTTAGGGCCTCTTCAACTCAATAGCTTATGGTCTTAATGCTTCAGTAAGGAGGACAATTTCTGAAAGATTAGACCTGTAAGTGAATAAGATATATACTTGTGAATTATTTATGGTTGCTCTTATTGATGTTCCATCCCCATTACGGACACTGTGGTCTGAGAAATACTTGTTGTTTGAAATCATCAGATTCTGGCCAGAGAGACTAAGAAGATGGAATATCCCACTGCGGAGTTCTAAATTCAGAGGTCAACAGCAAGAAAGTGAGATTGTTCCACTCAGGATACAGGAGCAGCAGCAATAGATCGTGATGGTGTTTGTTGTTTTTGATTGTAAAGTGAAAGATGTGGAGGACGTTGAGATGTGAATTTTTAAAACAGGGAGAGGAACATGTTTTTGAGGTTACAAAGAAGGGGACCTCATTTCGTATCCCTCAAGTTTGTGGGAAGTGATGAGCACCAGTCCATGAGCGGGAGATGTAGTATTCAAGATACTAAAAAGGCCTCAAGAGTGGAATTCTTGAACGGTACAGCTGACATTGGTTTGAGGGGGAGGAGGTCCTCCCTGTTTTCTCGGGTAGGTGCGCGGTAGAGTAGAGGGAGTTTTTTTGGTGGTGACACCAGGGTAAAGGCAAATTAAATGATTCACTTTGCTGGGAGTATATACTACTACTACTACTAGTAGAGCTTGGGGATCATTGTAATAATTAGCATGTAGTAGTACTCCGTATTTGCTAACAAAGGTTGCATAAATATCTCCTGTATCATTTTTGTTGCATTTAAACTGTACTAACAACGTCTCCCTTTAGTTGTTCCTTCTAAATGTGGTGGTTATGTATAATTGTCACTTCATTTTCTCAATAATCAATATTCCTAGACGACTCTTTTTAACTTCAACTACGCATATGTGATGATTTTAATATATAATCATCCTTAGTAAGTTGAGAAATGACATACTCCGTAGTTGAGTTTTTTTTTTTTTTTTTTTTTTTTTTTTTGCCGTAAGCTTATTGTCTTGTTAAGTGGATATCCAATATTCCAATTTAAGGAAAACAAAAACAAAAAAAAAAAAAAGAGAGAGAGAGGGGGGGTTAAAAATGTGTGATGGTGCAGGTGGGGTATCAGGGTTTGGTTAGCACTTGCCAGACATATAAAGACCACCACACCACTGCAGACGCCACTCGAGAGATAGATTGAGAATGAGAATGAGATAGACACACAAAAATAAACAAACAATATATTAAGAGCTTGAGAGAGAGAGAGGGAGAGGGTTTCTTTCATTCATTCATTCATCCACATTATTGTTAAGATAAGAAAATCATAATCGAAATCAGAAAGGGGGATTTCTGATTTCTGCTTCTTTTTCTTCTTATACAGAAAAAAAAAAAAAAAAAAGGTGTGGAGTGTGTGAAAGTGAAAAAGTGGAGTATAATAAAATGAAATGGATCCGTCTGATTTAATATGGTTTCACCATCATCCAGCTTCGTAAAGGTATCTTCATCTTCATCCTTCGGATCTTGCTGCCTACTTTTTTTACAATTTCAATTTCTTTGTTGAGATCTCTCCCCTTCGTATTAATCACTTTTATTTAATCTTAATCATAATTTAATCATCACTTTCTCCTGTGACTTTGTTTGTTTGTTTGTTTGTTTGTTGTGCAGGTTTAGGTTTTTTTTTTTTGTTTTTGTTTATAAAGTTGTGTGATATAATCGGAGAAGAATGAGCGGTGAAACGAAGGTGAGGGCGTTGGCGAGAGGAACATCACTGAACCCTAATGCTGCTGAATTTGTCCCCTTGTCCCTTCGACCTGCTGCTAATACTGCAACTGCATCCTCCGGCAAGCAGATCTTAGATCGATCAGAGTCATCTATCTCCGACGACGAGGCCCGACAGTATTGGCAGCAGCACCTCCCTGATGACATTACTCCAGACTTCAACCTTGACTCTGACGACCTTTCTCTCTCATCCTTGTCTTTGCATACTCCTGGGACCACCACGTCTTTTATCATCAATCCTCAACATACCAACAATGACCCTTCCTCAACAAGCTATCATCCAAGGACCCCCAAACCTTGGGATTTCACTCCCAACCCTAATCTTCATGAACCTGCAAACAGCCAACTCAATCCCCTCGAATTCTTGGCTTCTCACTTTCCCGGTTTTGCTGCTGAGAGCCTCGCTGAGGTCTATTTTGCAAATGCCTGTGACCTCAACTTGACCATCGACATGCTCACTCAGCTTGAGGTATGCTTTCCTCAAATATTTGATCCTTGATTTTATCTACTTCTGCTGGTTTTTCTTTTCATTCCTACATTTGTTTCTGTAGCTTCAAGTGGAAGGTGCTTCTAATCAGAATATGAACGTCAGCACCATTTCACCTCCGAACCTCACATCAGTGGAGTTTCCTGCACTTCCTGTTCCAGACACCAAAACCGTTCATCCTTATGCTTCCTTTGACAAGGACAATCTACTTATGTTTAGATCTGGCTCATCTTTGAGTGCCAAAACGTCTACTGATTTCGCTTCAGCAGTACGTAAACTAGCATCTCAAGACTCCGGGTTTTGGAAGTATGATAGAAATGGCTCACCTGATCCTGCCATTGGTTCAAGTAGAACTTCCCAGGCTTTGACTGGTTTGTACAGTACGGGTGCTAGTAGGAGTCTTTATTCAGACAGAAATCAGGGTCGTGCCTCTGCCCGAGCAGCTCCTGTTTGGCTGGATACTGGAGATGCTGTTGGTAAATCTTTTTTTTTTTTTTTTTTTTTAAACCTCGGGTGTATATTGTTTCTCCTTTCTTTAACACTAATCGAGTTCGCAGCCAACCTATATTCTGATGTGCGGGAAGAAGCTCGTGAACGTGCTCGGATACGGAATACATATTTTGAACAGGTATACTGTTCAGCTGATATCATGTGTTCTTTTGTTTCCCGGAAGCTGAAGTCTGTGCTTTGCATGTAGTTCAACATCTTACAGAGTTTTTGCAACCTTCTGTTCTTTGCGAAACACCTGTTTGTCTAGGCAATGCCCTGTTACATGAGAATTATATCCTTTAAGATCAACTGTTTAATTAGTATTAAGGATGTCTTTCTAGCATATTTTACTTGACGGATAGAATGTGTGAGTATCTTATGCAGAATTTTTTATTTTGTAATACATAAATGTACAGTTAAGACATTGATTAGAAATGTTGGAACAATGAACATCTTTCTGCCCGATACTCCTGATGTGCTCCTGTCATTAGTCAAGTATTAGTGAACTTGTAGGAAGGTTGATGGCTATATCTTGATGCCTTTGTTTTGAAAGGCGACGAGGGCCTGTTGCAACAAGGCCCTAGGCGCAAGGGTGAAGGTGCACGCCTCGTGGAAGCGAGATGCACTCTTCTAGCAATCAAACTTCTCTCTCTTTTTTTTTTTGGTTGACAAACTAAAGTTTTCGAAATAATATTTTGAAAAAAATTACCCTTTTTGGTAAAAAAGGGCCAAATGTGTAAGGTATGAAATTAGGGATTACGAGTAAAGATATGGGACAGAAAAAGAAAAAAGAGATTGCATAAACGGTGCTTTCTTTTTGGAACCTGCGTTGCCTCAACAAGGCTAACACGCCACCACTTGCACCCGAGGCACGAGTGCTCTTTTTTTAAACTAAGCTTGATAGAATTCTCATTTTGTTGTGACATTAGTTACCATGCCGCCTTCTAATGCCATGTTGATGTTAAACCATTGCGCTGATTTGCTACTTAGTTTAGCCCTTCTGTACAAAGTTGTTTTTATCTATATTTGACCAAAGAAAAGAGGAAAAAAAAGAAAGAAGTGAATTCCAAGTCATTTTTAAGGATTTGTAAGGAGATAATAGATGTCCAATAGAAAGGAATTAGTGAGGAAGTGGTGCTGGGGGGGAAGCAATTTTATTTCACTCTACTTTAGCAGAGGTGTTAGTTATCAAAGTGTTTGCCATTATTGGAGAATAAAGGATGATTTGATTTAATGACATTAAAGTTGAGGTTTCACAATTTTCGAATATCATTTGTTCTTGTTTTGTGAAGTTGCTGAGATTTTACGGAGACCTCTATATGTGGCCTGTGGGTGAGAGTGCAGCATTAGATATTCCCCCAAATGGGTTGTGGATCACTTGCAAGTCTGCTGCTATGCATGCACTCTAGATTAGGGTTTCCAAAGGAACTTAAAATCCTGTTGACGTGTGTATATTTATGCCTATCTGATTGTGATTTTGGGCTGGAAAGAATTCCTGTATCTTTTCAAGAGCTTACCATTTTTAGTTGTATTTGGGGTTGGATTCTGGACTTTGTATTGGGCTATGTTTGTTCAGTCTTTTAGGAATTTACCCATCACGACGTCGCAACATAGTTGGCCCAGTTTGTAGTTTCTAGTTTTGTTTGAAAGATTCCTCTATCCTCCACTCCTAAATCACTCTGGTGATCATTTGATATATGTAAAATAAATTTTAATTTGAGTTTATATCATATCTAGTCAAAAAATTAAACTGAACTTGGCCATAACTGGAAGCAAATATTTAAACCGGAGAAGGCATGAGATCAAAAGTTTATAATGAATTTCATCTGACTGTCAGTGTGATTTATCCGGCATGCCATGTTTGGTACTCAACCCATCATGACACTTGGACACATCGTTTGAGGCCAAAAATTTAGATATCCACTGGATAGTGAGGTCTAACACTTGGACACGGACCTCAGTCCGACTCTTGCAACTGAATTTGAGCTATAGGCATACAATGTATGTCGCTATCCCTCTTGGAAATGTCCTTTGCCTTCACAAATGTTAACGGGAAATGAAGCAAAATTGTTGATATATCGGTACTTCCCCCACTGGGTGTCCTACGTTTCTTGGATTTCATGCTGGTGTCCTCTTTGACATGGGACAACTCTGACAGTGTCATTCCATAAGTGTGAACCTATGCCCCTTCCAGAAGTTTGATTATATTACCTTATTTGAGTATTTGTGTTATCTCCTTATTATATCATGATGCTTATCGTTGTGTATGGCTAGAAATTCTCCCATTTTTCTTATTAAATTGTTTGGTGTTTAACTATTTTGCCCTCGTCTTTGCTCACCTTTTCTCTATAGATAAGGATATTCTTTCACAATTTAATAATTGCTTATTATGCTGCTCGGATTTGATCATATTCATATCAAGAGCCCTAATGTGGAAATGTCTAAATGTTTGCGACAGTGATGGAAGTTTACTTAACGTTTTGCTTAGGTCGTTTAATTTGTGTTGCACTGCCAAAAGAAGGGGTTAAAATTATCTGGGTGCTTTAGGGAGATGCGGTGGGAAAAGATAGATGCAGGGCTTCTGATTAGGTTTTTGGTCTTTATATAACCTTAATAAGACATGGTTTTGGTTAGACTAGTTTCTTCTGTGGCATACTAATTATTTACTGCTAGCTGTTCATGTGGTTACTTATTAGGCTGCCCTGATTCTGAGAAATTGTACCATCTTTTGTCTGATTTTATTATTCATATGCTATCTTTACTGCCAACAAATTTATGTTTGACATGCCTATTCAGGCTCGCCAGGCGTATCTGATTGGCAACAAGGCATTAGCCAAAGAATTGAGTATGAAAGGACACCTGCACAACATGCAGATGAAGGCAGCTCATAATAAAGCTGGGGAGTCTATATATCGTGAAAGGTTTGTCGTTATGAACTTATGATGCATGCTTTAGGGAGCTAAAAGCATCTCATTGTATTAATTTATCTAGATGTTTGCATCTGTGTGTTTAATGTTTCTTGATTATGCGGTAGATTCATATGGCTTTGTTGAAGCTTGTCGTTGGTCAAAAATATGTGTGAAGTTTACCAGGTTCCCTGACACAGGTATTCTCACCCCTGATATGGATGATTCTCAGTGACAGGATATGAATACCCCCCGTAAGCCATAAGAGGGGTGGTAAAAATATTTATGAAAAACATGAGGTGTTTACTGTTTAGTACTCCAGGACAATAGTGGAGGTTAACATGGGAATTTTAATGTAACTTTTTAAATGCTCACAAATAATGGGATACGGATTACGAGGTCAATTCAAGGGCTAGCACATTACCATAGGATTTTCTACAAAACTTCGGTTTGACTCACCAACTTATTACCCTTCTCTTGATTCATGATTTGGTACCCCCAGGAGGCTTTGTAATAATTGGCAGGGATGATGTCATCGCAGCTATCAACTTTCGAATTTGACATTGTGCTAATGGTCTTTGTTAGCAACTGGCTTGTAAGTTTGTATCTTTAAGGACTTGAGTGGCTTGCAGTCAACTTTGCAACTCCTCTTCACTTCTGCAGTTCTGCTCTAAAAGTTGCAGTACATACTTGCCTGTTGTCAATCTGTCTTATGCGTGAAGTTTGGTTGTTCACTGCCTCTGTTTTATTACTATATCGCATGTCATCATTTACCCTAATCTTTATAAGGTGCTCTGCAGGAACCCCGTTAGTCCAGGCCTGCAAGGTACTGGTAGGTGCCAGGAAAAGATGATAGATCTGCATGGACTTCATGTGAGTGAGGCAATTCATGTGCTGAAGCAAGAGCTCGGTGTGCTAAGGAATGCAGCTAGGTTGGCCGACCAGCGGTTACATGTATACATTTGTGTTGGGACTGGTCATCATACCCGAGGTTCCCGCACGCCTGCAAGACTTCCTATTGCTGTTCAGCGCTACCTGCTTGAAGAAGAGGGTCTGGAATATAGTGAACCGCAGCCAGGGCTGCTTCGTGTTGTGCTATACTGAACTAGGGTAAGAACTTGTGTATTATTAGGAATTTTTTGTTGACAGAGCAGAAATCATCTTTCAGCCCTTATCATCATTCTTGTGCATCTGTATATTGGAGAAACTGGAGGGAGAAAGTGTAGTGAATCTCAGGGGAAAGAAGGAAAAGAAAAACAATCAAAAGAAACACAACACAATGTTGATAGCTAAGAACAGAACACAAGCAGAATGTATCATTTTGTCGGAAGTCGGTAGCATTAAGGCAGTAAACACATTTTGGTAGTCGATTACTATCATACATTTGCTGCATTTGTACTATCCAACTCCCCTCCCCTCCCCATCTCCAGAAGAGAAGGCTTCAAAATCTCAAAGCTAAATTTGTAAAATTATTTTGTGATTCGTAGACGATGCCTCCTTTCCCCAGGAAATTAGTAGCAGCATGCGATGAATTGAGACATTGACCACAATGTACAGCAGAATGTACTTGCTCAGTGAGGTACACTAGTATACGAGAGCAAACAAGTACAACGAACAGCATGGCATGTAATATTTGTTATTTTGTATATACACAGTCAAATACTCGACATTTTACACATAACGCAGACATCCCTAACTGTCTCATTCTGTGATCAGCAATTCATAAACATTGCTATTGTTATCCCCAATTACACGCTTTAACTTTTCAAAACTTTTTCGGCTACCCATGAGTTGAATGCGTTTGTATATCAAGTGACTAACTCGAGTTCTATCACTGCAATACATTGAACGGAGTACTTCCGCATGTCTCGAGTCAGTGTGAATAGCAGCCTGTATTTCTTTATCCGACATGCTCTCCTGTAGAAGGAATAGCCAAAGGTCATCCCAACTCGATGAATAACTAATGAGCACGGAAGACTTACGGTACCAACCACGCTTTAGGACAACTAACACTCACATAGTCACATTTTTGTCTCTCTTTTATTTTCTATCCTTTTTACATAATATCCCACCTGAGTTCTCTAAAGGCTGCCGAGTGCAAACACAAAACAATTTGGAGTCAATTTAAATGTCATGACGTCGTAGTATCAAAGTTAAACAAAACTTTTAACAATCAGTGTGCGGTGTGCCTAACAAAACGGAGAGGCCACTACTAGCAACAAGTTAATGTTTGGTAAGGTCAAGGATGAAATACTTGCCTGGTAGAAGTCGTATATAAAGTCCAGCAACTGCAGACACGTGAACCCTGTATCACTGAAGTATGTTCTTGACGAGGGGCCCATCTCAGCAAATCGATCAACTGGGAACAGTATAGTGAGGAAGTGATCTCTGAATACCAACTCACCTTTCTCACTACAAAGAGCACAAGAGCAAGCTATTAATTGTTAATTATAGGAACAGTAGACATTGTATCTTGGCAAAGCAGTGAAAAGCCACGAAAAGCACACAACAGGAGAAACAAAAAGAGTCCCAACAGAAAAGTGAGCAATGCTAACTGAATGTGGATGACACCAAGCCTACCCACCAGGGCACCAGTCTATATAAGTGGAAGAGTTATGTCGAAAATACACTGTTAGACTGACAATAATACAAAGAAAATTAGTACTCCCTTCAGTTTTGATTGATCTTCTGGCTTGTTTTGCTGTTTTTGACTGGCCATATAGGGAGTGAGATCTACATCAAATAAAAATTAGCACATACTTTACTTTGGAGTGCATTTTACCAATTCCGCTCCAATTTAAAGCAAGTGAGTCTTTCATTTGGTCGAGATATGACTCCCAATATGCCAGTCAAAAACAGCAAAATTTGTTTTAGTAGTGTACGGGTAGTGGTAAAGATTACATCAGTACAACAGATGGATTCACTTAGTTAGATGGAAAAACCCACAATTTTCAGCTTTGCTTCTTTATGGGCTGAGGTTGGTGTTTTTAAAAAAATCCGAATACATTACTTCAAAGGATTGAGCCCTTCTCAAATCTTTATGCTCGAGGAAACCAGCAAGTCGAATTCCAACACCAAAAAGGGTAAAGGAAAAAGAACATTGCAACTATACATAATAGATCTCCGACATATAAATGGAAAAGTGCAACAGAAATATGTAGGCATACGTTAATTAAGCAAATGATCAGATGATATTAGTTTGAGTGGGCAAGTCAAAATAACCTTTCTGTGAGAGGTCGCAGTGAGTTTGAGAACGACATATCAGATTCAACCCTTTCCTGCCCCTCAGCAACAAATTGTTTTTGTAAATCATTTTTGGACGAGTCCTCATAAACAGAAACAGTGGAAGTAGGTTCAGAGATTGCCCAGCAGATCGAGTCTAGAAGGCTGCTCGGGTTGATTGGACGCAAAGGTACTTCACAGGACTGCAACCAAACCATTTTCGTTTCAGATACTTTTTAAAAACAAAAGAAGCATAAATTTAGAAAGAAAACACACACACACACACACACACATAATGATAGTTATAAAACAAAGTTTAAAAAAAAATGGTGGAACAGTCTATGAAGAGCAAGAATAACTCGCAGCTGATTTGTGAAATAGGTTGTTTGCAATGGACCCACGAAGATATCCATGGTAATCTTTGAGGCTACTTTTGAAAGTAGTCAAATTGGCCAAGATTGAAGTATGCAACCCACGGCTTTTGGCTCAAAATTACCACGGAAAAAAAATGGCTCAACTTTTCATGAGAACTCCTATGGATCATATTATGTATTTTGGCAAAATATCAAAGCTAAATATCTATGATAGATGCCCCAAAACACCAACAATTGACAAGAGGTGGAAGGGCATAAAAGACTCCTAAATGGGGAACTAGTCCCTCAAAATCATCAAGGAAACTCCAAATGGAATCTATATTAATGTTTTGAGAACATCTAGATACTCAGAACAAAGTGGCCTGAGAGCGGTGAAATTGGACAAAAACGAAGGCTATAATCCACAATTTTTTGTCCAAAAAAAACTCGGAACAAAAACGGCTAATTTTTCCATTGATGTCGGACATAATGTGTAGTTGCAATATTCATTTTTTCTTCTTCCTTTATGGTGTTAGAATTCAACCTGGTTTCGTCGAGCTGGAAGATTTGAGAAGGGCCCAATCCTTTGAAGTAATGTATTTAGATACCATTAAAGACATCAGACTCATCCAATATACTCCGTAGAAGCAAAGCTCAAAATTGTAGGGTTTTCTGTCTAATCAAATGAACTCATGTGTTGTACTGTAGTAAAATTTACCATTCACCTTACACTACTAAAACAAATTTTTATACTCTGATTTTCTATGATCTTCCAGTTTGTTTGTTGTTTTTGGCTAGCCTTTTAGGAGTCGGATCTAGACCTAATGAAAGACTCACTTGCTTTAAAAGGGAGTCACATCGGTGCACTCCAACGTGAAGTATGTGCTAATATTCATTCGATGTAGATGTCACTCCAAAGTAAAGTATGTGATGTAATCCACGATTTTAGTAAAACAGTAAAGGCTTAAAGATCTTCTCAAATAGAGGAATCACCTCTGATATATGGGTACTCCAAGGTTGTGCATGGAAATGTTTTGAGAACATTGATACTTTATAAACTAAATGGTGAAAATTGGCTAAAAAACCCTGTGGTAGGATCCAAAATCAACAAACGAACACACTCTAGCCTCAACAAGTAACGTGTGCGGTAAGGGTTTAAAAAACTTCCCTAAAAAAGGAGTTGGCCTTCATATCCAACAAGGGTATTCTAGTTTGTCCATGGTAAAGTTTTGATAATATTTGACTATATTTAAAAAGTTGGTCAAAATTTGGCCATGATCGAAGTATGTAATTCACAGTTTTTGGTCTAAAATGATCCCGAAAAAAAAAAAAAAAGGTTTTAAATTTGGTGAAAACCCCAAGGTCACATTATGGGGTCAATATATTAGAGCCAAAATCTATGGCAAGTCCCTTCAAAAAAAAAAAAAAAAAAAAAAAAACCTTAGCCTCAACAGGTAGTTAGTGTTAGAAGGGCTCGAAGAACATCCTTAATAGAGGAACCAGCCCTCATATCCAACAAGGGAACTGATATGGTGATAAATACATACTCCCTCCGTCACAGTGTGTTCTTCCCAGTTTCCTTTTTGGACGAGTTCTAAAGATCATCTTCTCTCCTTTTCTGCCAAATTTTATTGGCTCACTAGCACCCAAGTTTAGGACAACACAACTCTATACAAAAGTTGTTTGGAAAGAACAAGTTTAGGAAAAACTTCACACAAGGACCGACCTAAGAACCTAAGTAGGTGAGTACACCCATCACTCTAGGGAACTTAGATGGAGAAACCTCACAGCCTCTAATTATAGGACTAGCCGACTCTAGAGCCTTTTAGGAGTACATGTTCTAGAAGTCTCCATACATGCATCTACGACATGTATTTACATTACTAAATGCATGCCATTTCATATTTAACTAATTTAATTTGACAAGGAATTCAAAGAGTCTTCAGTAGATTAAATATTAAGCAAATTATGAAGGCTGGCAAAAAAGTAAAAACAATATCATATAGCGGGTGATGGAGAAGTAAAAACGATATAATAATATGAGCCAAAAACACATGTTAGGCTTAACGGGTGACGGGAGAAGAAGGCCCTTAAACGGGACAACTGGCTCCTCAAACTTATCAGTAACACTCACAGGGTGTTTGCAATGCTGTTTTGTGAATATTTAGATACGTTGAGAAAAAGTGGCCAACATGGCAAAAATTGAATTAAAACAAAGGCTATATAATCCATGGTTTTTGCCCCAAAATGGTAGGGGAACAAAAACAGCTCAAATTTTTGTGGATGTCCCTAGGGGTATTACGATGGATTTTATCAGAATATAGTAGCGGAAAACATATCGTAGGTTCCCAAAATTGGCAAAAAACACACGGGTGACGTGGGCTGAATGAGCTTAAAGAACTATCCAAACAGGTGCGGCCCTCATATCAAATCGTGGCACCTCAAAAGACATCCTGATAAAGTTTTGAGAGACAGTAGTCTAATCTAAAAAGAAGTGGTCAATATTTGCCAAAACACAAATTTTTGGCCCACACATGTGGGAACCAGCCCGCCATATACTCAAATCCGTCAAAGGTACTCTCATGGTACCCATGGCCCATTTTATGGTTTTTGGCTAGAGCTGAAAATCTAAGATAGGTGCCCTACGTCGACCAAAAACATGTTAATCTCAAAGAATAACATGCGCCAAATGGGCAAAAAGCACCCAATATACTTGGGAACCAACCCCGATCCATTGTAAAGTCGCTGGAGCATTTGAGTCTTTTCAAAAAAGTGGCCAAAATGGCAGAGACATGGCAGAAAAGTGCCTAAATTCAAGCTTGGTCTACTACTGTCGAAAGTTTTTTTTTTTTTTTCAAGTCTCTCTACTTGCAGAACTGTCCAGTCTCCACTTGGTTTGAGAGAATCATGAATCGAATGTTTATGTGTTTAAGTAAGAGCAGGATATCTAAGTGGCATAAGCTCTCTAAGCTCTTATTAATATGAATGTTTAGTGTTTTTGTTATATCGTTTTGACATAAACATGAAGGTAGTTCATGTGAGACAAATACCTGTAAATGGCGAGCACGTCGATTTCTAATGCCGCACTTGGCAAGCTTTACAATTTGGGCCCTTTTTGCTTGGCTGACTCTAGTTTGATCGGTAATGAAAGTGTCCTCAGAAGACTTTTCCTTGTTAGTATCCTACAAAAAAAAGGAGATAAGTTGATAAATAGGGGAGCAGATGATAGAGGGATTTGGTGTATAAGCAAGAATAGGGACCTGTTGAAGATTTGGAAGCATGAGGGCAACATCTCTAGCGAGATCAGCAGAGAGTCCAACAAAACGTTGCATAGATATGTGTTTAGATGTTTTCAAAAACCATATGGGCTGCAAGCAAACACCCAAGGAAGGCAATTATATATTCTATTCTATAAAGACATAGTGTAATAAAGATAGGACAAATAAAGTCACATACACTGACAATGTTATGACAATGTTATGACAATGTCCAAGGTATTGATGAATGGAAGAGGCGTCACAAACAACATAGTCTGCACCACAACCAACAAACCATTTCTTCACAAGCACTGCATCCTCTCGAGCAACCACATCAACCACCTGATATGATATATATATTCATATGATATTGATATGGAGCTATCTAGAGTTAAGAAGAAGATACAGTACTAACCTTAGTATGAAGGTCCGCGGAAATATGAGAATCAATGTAAATACAAAGCCCCGAAAATTGTGATTGTGATTGCGATTGTAATTGGGATTGTGTGGAGGGAGTAGAGGAGAGGGAGTAGAGTGATTCAGGCAACCTTGCTGAAGGAAGAAACAAACAAATAAACAAAAAAAAAAAAAAAGAAAAAAAGAGAAATGAAAATGATAAAAAAAAATGATCCCAGAAATGATGAGATAAGTTAGTTACCGGAGTTAGAGAGGGAGTGAAGAAACCAAGAGAGAGTAACGACAAAAAGGTGGTGGTGAAGATGATTGAGAGCATGTTGCAATTTGGGGCCGCGGAGAGTGTTGGCGACCAAGTGTGTGCAGTTTTGATTAAGTGTCGGACTGTATTTACCACCTAATCTCTCTGTCTCTTCCATCACTCTCTTCCTCGCTTCTGCAATCAAATTATGAGTATTCATTTTCATTTTCATTTTCAAATTTAAGAAGAAGAAGAAAGAAAGAAAGAAAGACGTGTAGTAAATTGAATTCACCTTTGGAAAGTCCGGTGACGCATATGACAAGCCCACTGAATGCTTGATTTGCATCTCCTCTCTCCCCCGCCATTTCACTCCCACTTTCACTTTCTTCAATTCTTCTTATGCCGCCTGCCTTACTCCGTTCGGGCCTTTCTAACACTTTTAACCTTTCACTGCTCATAAACTCATAACCGCAATGACACTAAACTCGATAAAACTACACCGTGTCCTCGGGTATATTGCGTTTTTGTACCACTACTCGTAAACCACATTTGAGGAGGATTTTTTCTTTTTGGTGAGAGAAAAGTAATACACTATCCTTGGTCTAACCCCGTTAATGTTGCACTTAGACCACACTCCACATATACGACACTCAATTCATTCAAGATACCAACATGTCGAAGCAATTCATCATACATGTATAAATCAACCAAGTCCATTAACCTGTATGATTGTATGGTATGGGCTTGTTTGGTTGGAGGAATAACAATTACAATGTGATCAACCATATTTTGGTGAGAAAATATTAGGAGTTGAATGTAAACATCATTACAATGTAATGTGATTTCCATTTACCTAGAACATTCACCATTGTCTAACTTAATCACCTTTAGATATAAGTTTTTGGGGAGCCACCTCCATATATAATATAATAATCAACTCATATGCAATTTGAACTCATGATATAACTACGACTGAGCGGATGAGGCTAAGTGCCGATCGAATTGCATTCCGGTCATATTCGTTCCGGTCAGGTCCCATGGGCTGAGTGACCCGAACCGAATTAAATTTCATTTGGATAGATACCGCCCCAGAGCGCTCGCCTAGATCCGGTATTTTGTCAAGACCGAATTTTGCTCTCGACTCTATATAACCACCAAATTCTAGCTCTCAATTTTTAAATCATTGTTACATAAGAATTGATCAATAGAGTAGTTTTATTCGATGAAAAAAAATACATGAACAATAAGACCATGACCTTATAAGGGTGATATAGGTAGATAGTCTTAACTCATAATATAGACGACTAGACGAGACACGAAGACGAAAAAAAAGCAAAAAGAGTAATTGGGGGAGGGTTAAAGAGAAAGAAAGAGGTGGGAGTGTTTTAGGGTTTTAGAAAGTGAGGTGAGAATCTGAGAATGGTGAGGCTCAATGCAGATTTAATCTGGAAAAGTCCTCATTTTTTCAATGCTATCAAAGAGCGCGAATTGGATCTTCGAGGTTCTTCTCTCTCTCTAGCTTTTTTTTTTTCAATTTATTTTCCAGATTTCAGTCATGTATGTCGATTGTTAATCTCTGTGTGTTATTCTATCTCAGGAAACAAGATTGCAGTCATCGAAAACTTGGGCGCCACCGAGGTAACTTGATTTATACACCAATTTCATGCTGCCATTAGTATCTGCTGCCATTAGTACTAGTAACTTAATTTATACACCAATTTCCTGCTGCCATTAGTATTAGTAACAGTAACAGTAACACCCAAGCCAAGATTCAATGCCCTTATGTGTATGTTGTTTGTCTATGCGATTATGACCTTTGGTTATATATTTATGTAGGATCAATTCGACACTGTTGACTTGTCCGACAATGAGATTGTGAAACTTGAGAACTTTCCTCTTTTAAATCGCCTCGGCACTCTGCTTCTCAACAACAACAGGATCACCAGGATTAACCCAAACATAGGGGGTGAGACATCTTTTGTTGCATAGGAAGGAATGAATAAATTTAGAAGTAGCTTATTTTTTGACCCTTTTTGTCTGCCCTTGTTTCTTGCAGAATTTCTGCCTAAACTCCACTCACTTGTGCTCACAAATAACCGTCTCGTCAATTTGGTTGAGATTGATCCCCTTGCCTCTCTTCCAAAGTTGACATTCCTCACCCTGCTCGACAACAACATTACCAAGAAGCCAAACTATCGCTTGTATGTAATTTTCAAGCTCAAATCCCTGCGGGTGCTTGACTTTAAGAAAGTCAAACAAAAGGTCAGTATCATGTAAATTTATATGATATGTCATTTTCACGGCTTTGCAACGTTGATTCGTTTTGATAACTTAAAAGTTCAATGCTTTCTCGCCTTAGCTGACATGTGGATATCTTTTCCTCAATCCTATTTGCATATTAAATCTTCCTCCTTGCATATTCAATCCTTGTCTGCGTCAGAGAAGCAAACACACGAGGCCGACATTCTATATTAATTCTTACAATCATTATCCAGTTGTTGTGAACTTGTGTTTCGCTATGCTTCAGGGACTTCATGTCACCCCCGTGGAGTCCTTTAATAGACATTATATTACATACTAAAAATATAATAAAATAAATGGTTTTGCTAAGCTTCCATTATATGTTCACATACCCAGGCGTATCTTGTGTAATGCTTGTCCCCGCGCCTGTTTTTATTTTATTTTATATTTTATTTTATTTTTTTGCTTTTAGTAATATTTTGCCTTCAAATCAGCTGCCGACCCTCTTGTTGGAGCTTATGATTGCCTAATTAAGGTCTTGTCTGTTATGTATTGATCTACTACAAACTCCGTTGATGAGAGTGATGACAAATAAGGATTCTTCTAACCTGTCTGTCGAAGGGACAATAAAAAAAAAAGGATTTCTCACCATTCTACTCTCTAAATTGCTTCACTACGTTGTTTTTGGTACTGAATTTTGATTTTCTAGGTTATAGAAGTATACTGATATGTTGTTATTTCTCATTTTTGTTCCCATAAAAGGAACGAGTGGAGGCAGAGAAACTATTTGCATCCAAGGAAGCTGAAGATGAGGCAAAAAAGATAGCCGTCAAGACACCTGTTGAGGTACCTATTGTTCCAGAGATGCCAAAAGACGAACTTGTACCCAAAGTGGTTGCTCCTACACCTGAGCAAATTATAGCTATCAAGGTAATTTGCTGAACTGATGATTTTTGCACCTTACATTGTGCTATTTTGCTGCTAGGTGATGCTTTTATGCAGTTTCTTTTTTTTTAGGGTAATAGTGTATATTTAGAAAAGCAGTATCGCCATTATTTGCAATTCATCCATCTCTTTAGCTGAATACTGAACCGGAATGTGTGCTTCACATACTATCCATCAATTTGTATTTTTAAGTATGGCGTTGGAACCAACTATCTCTTCTCCAAGCTTCTCGTGCTCTCTCACTTTGCAGCTGGTGGATATGTTTTCTTACCTTTAAGCGCTTGTAATAACTGGTAGGAGATACATTTCATGATCAACTAGATAGATTCAGGCATCGTGCTTGTAAAGCTGTATATGAATGTATTCTTAGTGGGAAATATAGGTTACTACTATTATCTCCCTTGAGTAGACCTAGTGGTAGTAAGATATACGAGTTGTGTTGTCATGTATCAGCAGAACATCAGTGTTCTCAGTTTCTGCAAATTCCTTTCTTTGATCACGCATCAGCCCAGAATATTCAGTTGTTTATGTATTGAATCCCAAGAGTTTCTTTCTTTTGGCTAAATGTAATGGAGTAAAGCAAAATGGCTCATTAGCTCTACGGGCTTCTATAGTTTGAAGTAGCAGTAGGTTGACACAATTTTATGACGCTATTTCCACTGTAGTTTATCTAAAGCAAACATTCCATGTTTTCAGCATAGCTGTAATGTTGCATATCCTTTAGGAGGCACTGTGGTAATGTTGTGACTTGTAAGTAAGATACTATGATAAGCTGTGAAACTACGTTGTGGTAATGTTGTGACTTGTGAGTATGATACTATGATACTATGATACGCTGTGAAACTATGTAATTGGATATTGCCAGTTAGAAGTAGTCAGTAGTCAGTAGTCAGTAATTGTATCAACTAAGCATGTCGTATTGTACATTAGTGGAAAATGACAAGGTTATTGCTGTCCCTCATAGGTATCTTTGTCAGTCTCTATATCTACGCCATGCTGCTACTTAATTCCGGGATTACCTTTTTAAACGTTCTTTACAGTTCTTTATAGCCTACCCCAGATACCTTGGGACTAAGGTTTTGTAGTTGTATAAATGTACTAATTAGAGCATGCATGTCTCTGCAGGCTGCTATTGTGAACTCCCAGACGCTTGATGAAGTTGCTAGGCTTGAAAAGGTATTGATTTTGACTACCTGGCTTTCATATGTATCGCAGGGCCTGTCTTCTGTCGATATCTTATATTTTTGCTGAATCATAACTCCTTACTGTTATCTGTGCTAAAATTTCTTTTGGTTTAGTTCTGGCCGAGCTCGAGCGGTCTTGATGCATCCCTTTGAAGTATGACAAATTGATAACTCATTGTCATGTTTTTCTTTTTCTTTTGATAGGCACTAAAGTCTGGCCAAATCCCTGCTGATCTGAAGATTCCTAACAGTAGTAGTGAAGGCACTGTTACTAGCGCAGATACTCAGGATAACAAGATGGCTACAGATGGCCAAGATGAATCAAATGTGATGTCAAAGGTTGAAGAACCCGTCAGTAATAGTGATGAACACACTCCAATGGAGCAACTATAGGGTATCATTTTAACTACTTCTGGACTGCTTTTGGAATTGATCTTACGGCAATCTCTCGTAGACTGCTTTGTTTTGGATGTTTCACTCCAGGTGTTTTTAAGTTGTCTCTCCTGACATTACACTCTTCTGTGCTTCTGTACAGGCATTGTGGCTTTCACCCGCAGTCCAGCAAATTGGGGGCTTTCTCTGTCGTTTATTGCGTTCAACGGCTTCAACCTGATCTTTGTTCAATGCCAATTCAAGGATACGCTGACTGCCAAAAAATTACATACTTGTTATCATGTGTATGGTGTCCTGTCTTCAGGTACCTGTCTGTGTTTTATCAGAAATTACTGGGTTTGGAGTTCTGAACAGTGAGTGTTAGGTAGGCCTTAGATGAGTTAGATCTTTGTACATCTGGTATGCTGAACTCTTTCAGCTCAACCAATTTTCTATAGCTTTATTTGTCATTTGTTGTATTTCCGTATGTTCTATTTCGGTTCTGGCAACCCCCCTCCCTCCACCATTTCTCAAATATCGCTGAACGCCCAACAAAAATGCTCAGTATTGTTAGCGAGAAGCAGCTCTGTTTTTGCCCCTTCATACGTTCATGCAAGGGTAACCATTCATGCAAAGGGAAACATATCTTAGAACACGTCAAATGAATCATAAAACAAGCAGGAGAGTAATACTTTCACTTCTCTCTATTATCTATTTTGAGGTTCTTGCATGATTGTTGCTTGCCTGGATCCGTATAAACAGTACCGAATTGAGCAAATTATACTATTGACCTTCGCACATGTAAGCGAATTAGTACCGAATTGAGCTTTATGAATATGATTGATCTGAAAAGAGGGACTGTGACGCGAAATTCAGGAAACCTAGCCGCACTACTTGAAATGAATTCGCAGCTTTAAAAGAGAGGATACACATCAGTGTTTATGTCTTCTTTCAATGTCCACACCCAAATGCACCTGCTATTAAGTTGGTCATTGGTAGGTCGGTACCATACCCACTACTGTACTTCACTTGGCCAAGACTTCAAGCAACTACTAGTCTGTTTACCATCAGAAATATTGAAACCAAGCAATCCAATGAGTCTCACATGGTATTGCGCACAGTTTAAAACTTCAAACATTGTTTTAACTAGTTCAGTGGCCCAACAGCCACTCCAACACGGTTACAAATTACAATGCCACAAAAGTTCAGACAATATAAACACCAACTCAAATTACATCGGAGACACCCCAAGCCAACTAAGGAAAACATCTGTGCTCCACCAACAATGAGGACCATAGTCTAGTGATAGAATTTATCTATAGGCTTCTGGACGCTTTGGTTTGCTTTGAACAACAGCCTCAATTTTCTCCATCACAGCAGGCGTAAGTTTAGGAATGACATCGATGGCTTTCATGTTTTCTTCTATCTGCATTAGTAAGAATTTGGTTAGACTTCGAGTAAGAGGTCGTAGAACAAGCTAAGAACTAGACAGGAGGTACAACAATGTCGAGAAGAAACCAGAGAACCAAGAAAAAGGAAAATGGCCAGCTGAGGCAATGAGAAAAAAAGTTCTATCACTTATTGGCACTTGCCTCAAGCCCTACATTGAAGGGTTTCACTGAGGCAATGAGAAAATAAATTACCTGTGATATTTATGCAGTCATATTTTAACTAAAATATTAGTCGAGCCTCATTAATCACCACAAGCAATTCATGGATGTGAAAACAGAAAAGCACCATGATCATTTCACTTGGTAAGAAACAGCTGTCAACAACTTCCACTGCTTTTTGAACAAAAATACATAACAATACTCATAATTTATTTACTCTATATGCTTAGTTCAGAAAAGTTGTGGTAGTTCATAAAGCACTTTTCCATACCCTAACACGAGACAGCCCTGGTTTCTACTTATCAGTGCAAAGATGCTCTATTATCTCATCTTTCACTTCCTCCTCATATATAATATGTTCCACTATTCAACAGTAGACTAAAGAACTCTGGACTCGGATATGGTGTATTACAACACTGAAACAGTATACTTTTTACTACCAATACAGCTTATTCTAAGCCTGCATCTCCATTTAGCTTTTGTTTGCACACAAATGTACAGGAAAGCAAACTCGTTTCTATACAGGATTACCAGATTCTAAGTAGAGACCAGAGACAGGAAAGGTTTTGAGGTCTGTGACTTACCTGGTATTCCTTTGTCGCACCAGTTATGACTGAGGACACATTAGGATTAGCAGCACACCAAGCAATGGCAAGTTGAGATAAGGGCACACCTAGCTCCTCTGCAATCGGTTTTAATCCGTTGACCTTTTTCAGCACATCGTCAACCAAGGATCTGCTTGCCAGATTCTGGAATCATAACAAAAACTGGAATGTCAGCAATAATCAGGATACAAATAGTAACCCCTAAGGCCTATGGGAAATAGAAAAAGTGGTGTACAATACTGGTATCACAGGACTTGGTTCCTCCTGTACTCTGACCCTTTGTAAAGGGCAGGTACAATCCGCCCCCCAAAAGAAGCAAAAATAATGAAAAGGAAAATGTATCACACCAACATGAATTCTAAGCAATAAATATTCCCCGCGGATATCTTAGCTAATTCTTCAGGTACTAGCAGTCAAGCTTTCCATCCTAAACTAAACATTTGACAAAATGATAAAAGACTCCTCAGTCTTCACCAGGCAACGTCAGACAAAGTTATCATGAGATTGGCTCTTTGAGGTTGTAAGAGCTCAAGTTACAGCCTTACAGGTATTAATGAAAGAGAACTTGACCTTTATACAGGTGCTGTACTGTCTATATTATTTGATGTCTTCATCAGATGTTGATCAATTGTAGCACGATAATAAATGAATCCACCCAATATAATGCCACATTTTCCCCTTATGAATTAAAGCAACAAGTCCAGGAGCAAAGTTGAAGTAAATGATTGGAAGCGTAAAGAGAGAACAAGACATGGTTAAATAAGAAAAGTGACCTTGTAATTTTCTAGGGCGAAACGACTGTCAGCAGGGATGGAACCCTTGTTGTACTTGCCAGTGAGGACTCCGGATGCAAGAGGACTCCAAGTGGTGAGACCCAGACCATAGTTGGAGTACAAAGGAAGGTATTCAGACTCAACCTGCAACCAACCAACCAACCATTTTTGTTTATTTTATTTTATGCAGGAATCATGACAAATCATATATACTAGTATACATGATAGATCCAAGAAATAATAAGAGTACCTTGTGCCTGGACAAGAGATTGTACTCAGGCTGCTCAACAATGGGGCCGACCAAATCAAGGCGTTGGGCAGCAGACCAGGCCTCAGTGATCTGCTGAGAGGACCACTCGCTGGTACCCCAATACAAGGCCCAACCCTTATCAATAACGTAATTCATGGCCCTGACAGTCTCTTCAATAGGGGTGGATGAATCAGGGCGATGGCAGTAGAGAACATCAACGTAATCCATATCAAGACGCTTTAGAGAAGCTTTGGTGCCTTCGATTATGTGCTTCCGAGAGAGACCCTTGTCGTTTGGACCAGGACCTCCCCAGAATATCTTTGTGGATATAACTACGTCTGATCTTTTCCATCCGAGCTCCCTTATGGCCTGACCCATGATCTCCTCGGCTCTCCCGTTTGCGTAAACCTCAGCATTGTCGAAGAAATTCACACCGTGGTCTCTGCACTTCTGTAGTATTGACTTTGCTTCTGCCACATCCAGTTGGTTCCCGAAGCTCACCCATGCTCCGTATGACAGCTGGCTCACCTTCAGTCCTGACCTACCCAGGTTCTTGTACTGCATCTTCTTCAATCCCCCCTTCCTTCCTTCCTTCTGCTACACTACTCCATTAAACATTCATCATTAATCATTACTCATTAATCATTCATCATTAATCATTAATCATTCACCATTAATCATTAATCAATCTGATTCATCTTTCAATTTAGCATTTCTATTGAACAGACGGAAATCGGAAATTTGATCAAATACAACCTAAAATCGCCGATCTAATTAATAACACAGATTTAGGGAAAATTAATTGAAAATTACCAGTACAATGGTCGCAGTATTGATGAACAAATATTTGATGAAGAAACACACACAGATGATACTTCTGGGGAAATTACCTTAGTATTTGATGAAGAAACACACACAGATTTAGGGGGAAATATATAAGAGTGAAACAAGCAAGAAAAGCGAGGCGATCAAGGCATGCATGAAAAACATTTGAATAGAGCAAAAGAAATGCATACCTGCAAAACGAAACGGCCGATGGAAGAGTGTAGAAGAAGCACTTCTGCTCTACTCTCTAGTCTCTAGTCTCCACTTAAAAGTTAAAACGAGATGTGATCTGCGTGTGCCGGGTAGACATGTGTTTTGGCGTTAGTGTTTCAGGACAGATGACACACGTTCAAAGTGCCGTGCCGCATATATACCGTGACTGGATTGCAACATGTTTATACACAGTAAAAGTCACACTATCAACCCAATGCTGCATCTCGATCTATACACTCAAAATTTTCACTGTTTGGCCCATCAAGAAAACGTTTTTTTCCGCTGTGATGTTTGGTAGCGTTGATAAATAAACGTAAAAGGACTTTAATTTTTGGTTAATGTTGTTAATTATTTGGGCACTCGATAACTTAATTAGTGCCAGTAATTTTAACATTAGCACTAGTCATGTTATCCTAGGTGAAGCGCATGGTCTCTGGACCCTGCACCCAGATGCAACATGTGTTTTAACAAGATCCGAGAAACATTCTTTCGCAAGCTAAGCTGATAATCTAAGTGAGGTTGAAGTCCTTAGGGGCAACCACAAGTGCACTTGGCAAATCGACTTCATAATCTATGAAATCTGGCACCTGTGGTCTTTTGATTTTTGGGAAGTTGCTCACATTTCATTCCAATTCATTTTCACCCAATTTATTTTACCATTGTCGAAACCAAATATCGGAATTACTTTTTTTTTTTTATATAAATATATATACATTACAACAATGAAATTACTTATTTTCCACTCAGTCCAATTTTTATCTATTAAGTAAGTTGTAAAACATAAGACAATGATGAATTGATGATGATGGAAGAGTGTTGTGTTGCCTGGATTAAATTTGATGGGGCCTTTGAAATAAAAAAGACAAGATTAACGGTTTCTGAAATCAAAGCCACCGGAAGAAGAGCCGCACTTTATTGAACTATTGATGGTATATATTCACTATATTGACACTTAGTTGCTCATGTGTGATTATGATTCATGGATATCCAACAGAACTTTTCGACGTAGATGTTGTGGATTGACTAATTGAGTGGTAAACTCTTGTTCATGTTTGACTTCAAGAAAAAAAAAATAGTAGAATAATATATTAACGATTAGGTTAATAAAATACTAAGATCATACCAGACTCACTCAAATTAAGCTTGGATCAAATCATAATTATTCGAATAATGATCAAGGTATCAAGTCCATATTTTTTTAAAATAAATTGATCAAAATTCAATTAAATTTCCAACAAATTCAAATCAGACATTCAAATTAAATCATACCATATTCACTCAAATTAGGTTGGATCAAATTAAAATGTTCGAATAATGATCAAAGTAATAAGTTCGTTCTTTACAACTACAAATTTGACGAGACTTAGGGGTTGTTTGGATACCCCTATTTTCCATAGGAATTTCATATTCCTAGGAATTTGATTTTTGTGTAGTTGTTTGGATGACTCTTTTTCACTAAAGTGGAGGAATCGTGAATTGCTTGGGAATTTCTAATTCCCATGAATCATAGAAATTCAATTACCCACCCCCCTTTGGTAATTCACAATTCCTATGGTGAATATAGAGGAAATTAGTAGTTCACCCTTAATTAATTCTATTGCATTGAATTAACTACTAACATAAAAAAGGATAAATTAGTCATTTAAATGACTAACATGAGAATTGTAATATGGTAAACAAACAACATGTAGGAAATGAACTCCAACAAATTCTAAATTCCCATATATGGTAACCAAACGCTCTAATCCAAATTCCCGAAAATTTGCCACATAAATTAAATTCCAATGAATTAGAAATTTCCATAGGAATTTAATTTCTACGTTATCCAAACGACACCTTATACAACTCGGATCATATCAGATACAAAAAGGAATACAACTTACAAGTAACCAAAGGAAGAGTACAATCAATTTCACGGGAGTTTCAAAATTTGAACTTGCAACTTTTTTTTTTTTTTTTTTTGTTTTTAAAAAGAAAAAGAAAAAGAAAAAAATAGAACACGCTGGTTTTTGGGTGGAAAAACCCCGCGCTTTTTTTAAGATGAGATTGGTAGCCCCGAAAGAAATACTCCGTATGAAATTCCGATAAGACTGACGGCGCAAACAATCGGAGGAGCTGGTACAGGTCAGTCGAAAAATGGAGGAGGCGAAACAGCCACAAGCGCAGACGCAACGGCAACCACAGCCGCAACAGCAACCGCAACCGCAACCGCAGCAGCAGTACCTTTTCCGACAGTTTCAGCAACAACAGCAAGCCGCCATGGCTCGCTTTCCTTCCAACATCGACGCTCACTTACGGCCTCTCGGCCCTAATCGCCCCATCCATCTTTCCCCAATTCCAATTCCAATTCCAAACCCTAATCCGAATTCAAATTCAAATTCAAACCCTAATTCGAGTTCCCAGCCCAAAGTGATTCGCGCGCCGTCGCAACCGCATCCACCCGCGCTGGATGCTCGGCGCCTTCGCCCTGAGCTCAAGCGTCCTTTTGACGCTTCTTCTGAAAGGTTGGAATCCCTTTTATTTAGTTTTAATATTGTCGTTTGTTGTACCTGATTTGAACAATTTTGTTAATCCATCTGTGTATTTGTTTGGGGGTGCAGAGATAAAGATACAAATGACGCCCTTGTCAGTGTTAGAGGTAGAAAGGTATATTTTGTGCATTATTAATTTGTTTCCGCTTTGCCTGTTTTTAGTGAGAAATCCATATTCCATAGGCTGATGCCTCACGAGTTGACTCGATTTCTTTGGTCTTCTTTTCCCCCACATTTCATCAGATTGGGGAATTGATTGAGGGATGTTGAAAATTAGGGAAGACTTAATTGTAGTTTATTCATTCACCTGTCTAAAATCGTATTTGAATTACGTTCTCTCTTTTGCTCAACAAGATAGAATTAGTTTTGTTAGTTCAATCATCTGTGTTTTCAGTTTTGTTTTAATCTTGATTTGTTTATTGTATGTAGGTCAGGATATCAGATAAGGGTTCCATTTATGCCCTTTGTCGATCTTGGTTGAGGAATGGTTATCCTGAAGAAAGTCAGGTGTGAGCTCTTCTTCAAATATTTGTATCTAGTATCCTTGAACTAAATTGAAAGATTAATTGCTCAACTCAATTGATACTAGTCCATTCTGATTCCTCACTATTTAATTTAATACTGCTTGTGGTGGGACCCTTGCCTTGCGGGGGCGCCAATGTGCAACCGGCTGGCCTTTTACTGCTAGCAATATGGCCAAGCCTGGCATTGCCATTAGTGATCAGGAGCAGGTATGATCTATCGAGAAAGGGTCTTGTGCTAAGGTAGGGTTGAGCTGAGCGTGTCTCCTGCAACATTTTATAATTTCTTTGTACAGGTTGTACTTAATCTTAGTTTTCCTAAAGGTTAACTTGAGAATTTTGGGCATAGTACCTTTCTGGGGGAATATTCAGTCTTGGTTTCCCTACCTGTATGCCTTGTTTGGTCTTCATGACTCCTCAATTTTCACCTTCTCAAAATTCCCCAACATTATTGGAGTTTCCAGGGTACCGTTCTTGCTTATTGAGAGAGCGTGTTGAGTTCTTGATCTACTCCATCTACCTGACCTTTGACATCTATCGAAAACTCTGGTACTTTTTTAAGACTATCATCCTTTTTCCCAACATGTTTTATTCAGGCTCAACCCAACCGCCACTATATTTTTCCATTTGGAAGACCAAAGTCCCTGCCTGCTCTAAACAAGATAAAGGTTGCTGGTTTGGGAGAGGGTTCCTTTAGGCGTCATCTACCCTTATATGAGTTTGAAATCTTATTAATGTTGGTTGGGGTTGTTTTGACTGGAGTAGAAATTAACAACTTTCTCCAGTTCACACGTTCTTTAGGAGATTTTCTAATAAGTTGTGAAAAGAAGACTTTGATTTTATCTTTTGTTCTTTTTATGTCCAAAAAGTGACAAGGGAAGGCTTGCCCCCTATACACCCTTGTGGTGGGACCCTTCCCCGGACCCTCTCTTTGCGGGGACGCCAATGTGCACCGGGCTGCCCTTTGCCCTTTATGCTGGGTACTCTTTCTGTTTAAAATTCAAGACCCCATGCCTGTATAAATGCAGACTGTCAGCTGGATCCATCTCTTTGTGAACTTGTTTCCCACCGCATAGAAGATTCCAGTCCGAGAAGCAGACGGAAAGCCATGATTTCTGATAAGAGATTACACACCGTAGAACCAGAAAAGCGGGCTTTTTATGCTTGAGCTACTTAATGTTGCACTATTTCTCGGCTGCTGACCATAAATAAAACTCTAAAAGGCCAGTCGGAGCATAAAGCTAAGTTTCTGAACTAGAGCAGTGAAGGCCACTAGGAAAGCCGTAGGTTCTCTATTGTTCAGAATCATGAGGACAGCCGTATTTGTTTTCTTCTGGATATAATTTGCAGTCAATCCTTTTCCATTGACTATTGTTTGGGAGACAAGGGTTGGGGGGGGGGGGGGAGGGGAAGTGGGGCGGTAGATTTTGGCTGCTTGAATTTTAAAGATGTTTTTATGGGCAGTCGCAATATTTTAGTGCTTTGAGTGTGTTGTGGAATTTTGGAAATATGGCTTGGTTGTTGTTGTTGTTGTTATTGTTGAGTGTTTTGTGGAGAGACGTGTCTCCCACGTATCAAATCTTTTCTGCTTGGAGATGCAAACGCACATGTATCAAATTTTCATATGCGAATTATGTTTGTCTCACTACATTATCTTTGGATAAAAATTTCATTGATTTCTGTCTACTCTTCTTTTCGTTTCACTTTTTAGCCGCAGTATGCTGACATTTCAAAGTCTCTTCCTAAACCACTGCCTGTGTCTGAACCTTCTTCGCCAGAGACGGAAACGGATGATGAAACAGATGACGAGGTTGGTTATTCTTAAATTGTTATTAGCTAGTCTTTGTCCTGCCTTTTACGCCAACTGCTCGAACCTCATCCCGCATATGGGAGGGCAAATCGGTTGTATATTGTGATATGCTCTTTTTATCTGAATTCATCAAAGTCATTAGAGTATTGAGCCTATCCAGACATAGTTCACGCGAAAGTCTTCATCCAAGGGGAATGGGTAATCTTTATAGATTTCTGTAGGTGACTTCATAAAGATTTATGAGTAAAGGAACCAGTAGAATCCCTAATAGAAAATCTGATATCTGTATGATATGGAAGCCTACCTCTATATACAAGACTCGGGCACGCCCAATAGAAAAATTTATTTTTATTTCTCCTTTCTTGTTGATTTCATTTGAAGTGAAAATCCCAATGACCGCTATTAACCTGACTGAAATAGGAACCATGATTTAGGAATTAGGATAACAGATTATACATGAAAAGCAAAGAAATAGTGAAAGGGGAACCCCTGCCCATGAATCAATCTAAGAAACTAATATAAACTAATCAACTTCATACCTAACCATGGAAAATTTCATGGACTAGGCTCAAAATAGGTCTGAGCCCTGCAAGTTTCTATTCCATGCTTTTCGCTTGGTCTCCTGATGTCATAACAGGGTCTTCATAAAGGGAAGTTCTTTTGTTCAAGAGAGAAACACCATAGCCATTTATCCCATTCGTCCCTTATTAATAAATGATATTAGTAGTTATTTGAATCCCAAATCAAGAGCAACTAGCAAAATCGATTCAGTCAAGGGAGCGAATATAGTTCTCGAATTCCTTCCGTGAATTAGTGTGAACCGCAAATAATGTTTGAATGCTTCAGGTCCAATATTTCTCCTTCAAGTGGTTGGCTATTTGAATGTGGTGCTTAAGGTAAAGGAGTATTCACTTTCTCTCTTGCTTGCAGGGCGAGAAGGAAGGTGGGACTTCATGTGCAGAAGATCTGCTACAAACGCATATTAAGCGAGCTAAGAGAGTAAGGAAAAGGTGCGAAATCAATAAGCCAGAACTTCTTATTTATCTTTTTATCTGGAAACAAAAAGAAAAACTCGTATGTTACTCTTCAATTGTTAACGATTTTAAAGGGACAGAATCCAAGTAATGTGGTAAGAAAACAAAAGCGATTCTATAACCTACTTGCAATTGCGAGTGTAGAAAAGAGGGGTACTTGAGCAAAATAGAAACGTTTGACACATGAAACAGGCTTACTTTATCAAAACTTGAAGTTGCATTTCTGTAAACCTCTTGTGGTTGGAAAAAGAAAAATGGGAACAATTGGATGGTTTTGAGGCAGTAACTTGTAATCTGGCTATTATAAATCATTTGCAGATTGAGGAAAGAAAGATCAGAAAGAATTATGAGGTATAGAAGCAGGCTTAATTATCTTCTTCATCCGTCAACAGAGCAATGCAGGAACGACACTGTCCCCTCCGCATAAAATCGGTCTATGGTAGGGATGCAATGTTAATTGTGCTGCCGTCCATCCTTCTGAGCATCGATTCGTTTGATGGTGTTGATGGAGTCTGAATTGTGGTTTGTATTTGTTTTGCAGAGGTCGACTTCCACAACATGCTCGACGTTTTATGGCTGTCAGAAGCTGTTTTTTTTACCAAGGGATATTTTCTTGTTAAAAGTGTGCAAATGTATAAGCTAGTTACGTTCCTATTTTTGTCCTCTTATTACAAACCTTTTTTTTTTAATAAAAATATGTTTTTAACTAAAGAGGGCGACATTGGAGGAAGATGTGGTTGCTTAGTTGGTGGGGGAGGAGTGCACGCTGTCTAACTTGAATGTTGGGTTTGGTCCTCATTCCTCACCTTGAAATGCACTGTATGTTTGATTGACTGCTGGTTAAGGTAGTGGACATGAACATTTATTAGTCAAAATTCAAATTTTTATTTCAAAACTCTTTAATAATTGACCAATTAGACTTGAGCAAAAGAGTATGCACATGAAACTGGTGAAGTTAGTCGACCCTTTGGGCTTTGGGGATAATGTACTTAATAATAACTCACTATGTTGATTTATGGAATTTGGTTAATATTAATAAAAATGTGGTTTTGATATAAAGTAAGGAAGACGCATTGGTGTCAGAGAGTGTATGTAGAAACAACTCTCACTCTCACTTTATCGCTTCTCCTCATCCGGCCATCCTCTCTCTCTCTTCGTTGTTGTCCACAGAAACAGACAGAAATATACAGGAACTCTACTTTGTTCATCCTCCCTCCTCCTCCTCCTCCTCCTCCTCCTATAAGTCTGTAACCAGGAAACCCTAAACCCCCAACCGCAAATCAAGAGAGATCAAGAGATCTGGGTTGTGGTGTTTGTTAATTTGATTGATTTGAATGGGCAGCAGCTGCTGTGTGGTGTGGGGGATAATCAATTAAAAAAAATCAGATGATGGTGAGGTTGAAGATGAAGATGAAGATGAATATGAATATGAAGATGAGGAGAGCTGTGGTTTGTTTGCTCTTCGTCACCGTCATGGCACCCATCCTTGTTTACACCGACACTTTCTCATCTTCTTCTTCTTCTTCTTCCCCGGATTTCACTCAAGACATACCAAACAACCCCCTCGTATGCTCTCTTTCTCTCTTTCTCTTCCCTCTTGATTTATTCTTGTCCTAATTTATTTATTACCGGTTTCAGGCTGTCGGTGCTGATACCCTTTTCCCCCTTTTCATTTATTAATTTATATTATTCTTTCTAAAGAATTCATCTTTGTCGAACAATGCATGTATATTATTCCTTTGCTTTACCAGCTTCAGCTTTGACTTGTAAATAGGAAACAGCGGTGGTTCTCAGTGAACCTGTTGGTGTTGTTTTGTCTGATGATTCCGTGAAACCTCTCCACTCCAATCCTTCCACCTCTCTGCAAGGTTAGCTGCCCCCCCCCCCCCCCCCTTGCACTCCACTCCACTCCCACTTTCTGCTATTTATTTTTATTAATTGGCTGGTCAGATGTCGTTGAGGTGGAGCACAAGAACAGAGTATTATCTGCCACTACCATTGATCATGCTGACCAACATAACCGCAATACTATTAGACAAGTTACAGATCCCGTCCATGCCTCTGAGGATACCTCCATCAATGTCAATCAGAATTCTATTGCCAAGGTACCTTGTTTTCTTGTGCTTTGCTTTCAATTCTTATTGTTTTTTGTTTTTCCGAATATCCTTTGTCACTTCTTCTCGCCAAACATTAGTATCTGTGTATCCTCCTTCATTTTAATATCTACTCCGTGTCCTCATAATGTCCTTTTTGTCCATGCTTAAGGTGATCAAACCAAAGCTGCAGTCTGGTGATAAAGGAGGTGTCCCAAAACAACTTGGAGATCCTAAACTTCCTAACCAAGCCAGCATGCCCAATACTCAGGTTCAGTATTTGAAAGATCAGCTCATCAGGGCAAAAGTCTACCTCTCGCTCTCAGCTACAAGAAACAATGCCCATTTCATCAGGGAACTGAGACAAAGGATCAAGGAAGTTCAACGACTGCTTGGTGATGTCACAAAGGATTCCGACCTCCCACGCAAGTAAGTCTTCTGTAGCCTTCAACAACTCTCATCTGGGGATTCCTCAGTCAACCGTCTCTCATTCTTGTGTGAGATCGTGTCTTTTGACTTTGGATGCAGCACCCGTGATAAACTGAGAGCAATGGATCAGACATTGGCCAAAGGGAAACAAATTCAAGATGATTGTGCAGCCACGGTGAAAAAGCTTCGTGCTATCATTCACTCCACAGAAGAGCAGCTTCGTGTTCACAGAAAGCAAACTATGTTTTTGACTCAGTTAACAGCAAAAACACTTCCTAAAGGTCTTCACTGCCTACCTTTACGCCTTTCAACTGAATACTATGCCCTCAATTATTCTCAGCAAGAGTTTCCGCACCAAGAGAACTTGGATGACCCTGAGCTACATCACTATGCATTGTTTTCGGATAACGTGTTGGCTGCTGCTGTGGTAGTTAACTCGACTGTTTCTCATGCCAAGGTAAGGTTTTGCTAATGAGCTCAGTCTTCGCAGCTATTGTAATTTCCTAATGGTAGGCAAGGCAACTATAGTTGGACATGTTGACCATGTAAGGTTATTACGATATTGCCTACCGTGTTGCCCACCTAAAACATAGATTTTGCTCTGATGTGTGGCTGCTTTGCTGTTTGCCCGATTCTATATTTAACTTGCAGCTACATATGCTATCGCGTCTTCATTGCTTGTTAGTAAATCTCAGACGTTCGCTCTTGGGAATAATTTGCAGGATCCATCGAAGCATGTTTTCCACATTGTTACTGATAGACTCAACTTTGCAGCAATGAGGATGTGGTTTTTGGTCAACCTGCCGGGTAAAGCTACCATTCGTGTTCAGAATGTTGAAGAATTTACATGGTTGAATTCCAGTTACAGCCCAGTCCTTAAGCAACTGGGTTCCCCATCAATGATTGACTACTATTTCAAGACGCACCGTGCTTCCTCGGATTCAAACTTGAAGTTCCGGAACCCAAAATACCTTTCTATTCTAAATCATCTTAGGTTTTACCTGCCAGAGATATTTCCTAAGCTAAGAAAAGTTCTCTTTTTAGATGATGATATTGTTGTTCAAAAGGATCTTAGCAGGCTTTGGTCCACTGATTTGAAGGGAAATGTGAATGGCGCTGTTGAGACGTGTGGGGAGTCCTTTCATCGTTTCGATCGGTATCTTAACTTTTCGAATCCTCTCATCTCGAAAACTTTTGATCCCCACGCTTGTGGATGGGCATACGGGATGAACATTTTCGACTTGGAGGAATGGAAGAGACAAAACATCACCGAGGTTTACCACACTTGGCAAAAGCTGGTAAGCATGGTAGTTGAAGAAATGGTCAATAAATTGTTGATAATGTTCATTTATATATGTGCTAACTCGTATCAATCTGTCTGAACTTGGCTGCAGAATCATGACAGACAGTTATGGAAGCTGGGAACTTTGCCTCCTGGTCTCATAACATTTTGGAAACGCACTTACCCGCTTGATCGGTCATGGCATGTGCTTGGTCTAGGCTATAACCCCAATGTGAATCCGAGGGACATTGAGAAAGCTGCCGTCATACATTACAATGGCAACATGAAGCCGTGGCTTGAGATAGGTATTCCCAGGTATCGACATTTCTGGTCAAAATATATTGAGTATGATCAGGTATATTTGAGGGAGTGTAACATCAATCCTTGAATTGGCCTGTGGCTCCCCTTGATATGGGACATTCGTTTGCACTAAGCGTAGGCATCTAGTCGGTCCTTGAAGCCCGTCTTGTTCTCTTGGTTGATTCTGGAGGTGTGGTTCACACATTCGTCGAAGAATGTAGTATAGCATACAATCTATGGTAAATAGTATTCTTTTGTATCTTGTGGAATTGTGACAGTCAGTTGTCAGTGTACACAATCGCCCAAATGCTCCAAAACAATTTGCTCTGATGTAGATCAAGTTATCATATTCTTTCATTTGCAAGCATGTTCGGAGGCCTCGTGGCTACTGTGACCATCTTTGTTTGGACAGAGTTACTGTGACCATTCGTGAGATCCGATAGATCAAAACTTTCATACCGAGTATATAACCTTTTTTCCCGTAACTCTTAATAGATTTAAAATCCGCATCGACTTTTTTAGGACAAATTTTGATTTATTGGTCACTGTTAGAGAGTAAATTTGTGCGGTCGGTTGCAAATTGTAACTAAAAGTTTGACTTGATGATGAAAAGAAATTACCCCAACCCATTTTATCGAGTGATCGTTTGGTTGACAAGTTAAAGGGAAATTTGTTTGTTTGGTTAAGCAATCGATACCCATGGAAGCTTCTGATTCGTTTGGTTGACAAGTTAAAGGGAAATTTGTTTGTTTGGTTAAGCAATCCATACCCATGGAAGCTTCCGATTCCCGCGAAATGGAATTGACGTATCTAACTCCTTTCTAAATTCATTCGTGTAACCAAACGACCATTTAGTTAAGCCATGTCAAAATATTTAATTAAGCCATGCCAAGATATACCATACACCGTATACTGGTATCTTTTTTTTTTTTTTTTGAAACAAGTATTAAACCTAGTTGGAGTTACAATCCTATAGTTAAACTCATCATTGATGTACTTGTGTTTGTTGAATTGTTGGACTAGTTAAACTCGAAACTCCCAAAAGAAAAAGATGGTCGAGAATTAAAGGGAAAAAAAAAAAAAGCAATAAAGTGGAGGTAACCTAACCAGCAGCCGGTTGAGCTACTCAAAGAACCAGGCACGATCTCTCGGAAAAAAAGAGTGAATTGGGATTTTGTTCATATCAAATCAAAGTAGCAAACTGTACAGGTAACTCTGAAATCCTTATCTATTCGATCAAATATCCTCCTCCTTGATTTTGTTGATTAGAAAATCTGGGTGAATACTGGAGTAGTATAGTTTCAATCTGAATTGGGTGGATTGTCCCAGAAGCAACAAATAAGACGGGCTGGACTGACAATTGTATTGAGATGTCCCAAATCCGCGCAAAGTCGGGAGGTAGGGTATTTGGGATACAATTTTGAAGATTAAAGATACAACCTTTGCATTTCTTTCTGATTAAAAGTTTGTTTTAGTTATCATCGCAGGGGCCTATCATTAAACTTTGCACGGGGCCCCCTCAAGTCTACGAGAAGGCCCTGTGCGTTAATTGGTTCGTAAATGGCTGGCTATGGAGCCAACAATCACCGGTACGGTGGTCAAAGGATGGGCATAACGGAGCCCATCTCTTTGGGCGGTCCGACAGAGTATGATGTCACCAAAACCCACGAACTTGAAAAGGTTGGCATCCTATGTGGAATTTTGTTGCTGCTGTTTGCTTACTTTTGCTCAATGTTTTTTCTCTGTGGACTTGTCGTGTTATTTCTACAGCACTTGGAAGATGTGGGTTTGTATGAGACTCAGGAGGAAGCTGTTAGAAGGGAAGAAGTGCTTGGGAGACTCGACCAGGTGACACTGCTTTTATAAATCAAAGTCTTATTGTATTTCCATGTATTAAGTTTTCGAGCTTGCTATTTTGACATGTACCTTGCAATTGTATAGATTGTCAAGCTTTGGGTGAAAACAATAAGCCGAGCTAAGGGGCTGAATGAGCAATTGGTCCAAGAAGCAAATGCCAAGATATTTACTTTTGGGTCGTACCGCCTCGGGGTATGACTTATTTTTGTCTTTTCATATACTGATATATAAAATTGCTACAGTTTCCTATAGTTCAAATTCTAAATCACACCTTGCAAAGAATAATGATGTGAGGTGACATTCCTCATTCAATTTTAGCCTTGCTTAACCTGTCAGTGAATTGCTCGCTGATCTCACTTTGTCACATCTAGACATATGAAAAAGAGAGTTTGCGACTACATGGAAAAAGAAAAGAGGGGAGGAAACGTGATAACGTCGTGTGGAGGAGAGAGAAAGGTGTTGATGGGTTATATCTGTTATAGTCAAAAGGTTGGGTTAATTTCAGAAGACATAAAAAATGTAGGGTTATTTTCGATAAATTTGCCTAAAAAATAAAGTTAGGGAGCTAACAAGTATAGAAAGTAATGAAACACAACAACAACATCTTTAACCCCAATGCCTTAAAGGCTCCCACCATAAGGCGGGGTAAGGGGGGGTTGGATGCACGCAAGCCTTACCCCTATGGAGACACAGAGAGGCTGCTCACGGATGACCCAAAATGAAAATTGCTTCGAAAATCGCATCAACTGACTGCTACTTCACAAAATAAGAAGCACAAAGAGTTGTATGAGCCATTTTGCTTTATTCCATTATATCCCAAAAACCAAAGAATAATATATATAAAAAAAAGGAAAAAATGGCAACCCTGGTGCACATTGGCGTCGATGCAAGGCGAAAGTCTAGGGAAAGGCCCCATCACAAGGGTGCATTGGGGGCAAGCCTTTCCTTGTCATTTTTGGACAAGAGGCTGCTCCCAGGACTTGAACCCATGACCTGTTGACCACAAACCAACACCTTAACCGGTGTGCCAAGGCTCCCCCTCTAAAAAGAACACAAAAAAAGCAAATATGTTAATTATCCCTTAGGGGAGATATAATTATAAAACTGCCGTTGGTATGAATTCGACGAATTCTTCAAGTTCCCTCTTCAGGAATTGGTATTATATTGTAGGGATTTAGGGAATGTTCACTCGTCCCAATTGATTTTTCTCTCGGAGATCTGATTGACATATAGATAGATAATCCATCATTTCTGATGCATTCTGATATGTACTCCTGTTTCAAACTATGCTTCGTAGTGTCACTTCTATTAATTCAGCCTTCATTTCTCTTTCTTCATTTATTTTGTATTAGGTGCATGGTCCTGGAGCAGATATAGACACACTTTGTGTTGGGCCTAGACATGCTACACGAGAAGTAAGATTAGACCTTAGCTGACTTGAATTCCTTGTTAACTATGCAAGTGCTGCTGTTACTTTGGATGTTTCTGGATGTAGGAAGATTTCTTTGGTGAACTCCACAAGATGCTGTCTGAGATGCCGGAAGTTACCGAACTGCGCGCTGTTCCTGACGCTCATGTTCCAGTGATGGAGTTCAAGTTTAATGGGGTCTCCATAGATCTTCTATATGCAAAATTATCGCTTTGGGTGATTCCTGAAGTGAGTTAAGTTTTTATAATCAGTTTTAAGCTTTCTTTTTACTAGAACTGTTGACGTAGGATTCAGTGTGAAGGTCTTATCTTTTGCCTGCCTAGATCTTCTTTCAAATTTGAGAGTTTAGCATTTAGCATTTCATTATTGCTTATTAAGAGTTGGTGTTATATGTGAGTTTGAAGTCACGAGGCTTTAAGCATAACTCTATGCTTAAATGTATACTCCGTATATCAGTCACCATTTGGTCAATTGTCCTCCCAAAGAGGGGTTAAAATTCCTTTGTTTTGTATTTTTTAAGTCTTCACCTCTTATACATCACCATTTGTTTTCGAGATCTTGGTCTGGTGTGAACTTCCCCTCTCTGACTGTGTTTGACCGGGTAAAGGATTAACCGAATGGGTTTTTGTAACACTACGGAATATGAAAAGTGGTTTATGGAGTTGGTTTGTCCCACATTGGGAAAATAAGGCTCTTATGATCAGTTTATAATAGATTCTTATACCAACAAGGCCTTCACCTTGATATTCGGGCCTAAAGGTCCCACATTGGGAAAATAAGGCTCTTATGATCAGTTTATAATAAATTCCTACCATCATACTACCAACAAGGCCTTCACCTTTTAGAGCCCACGAGAGGATATTCGGGCCTAAAGGTGACTACCCATCTTATTGGGTTGTGTTGCGACGGACGGTGGATCGGGCTGTTATAGTTTTGGGATAGTATGGAATCAAAGACTGTTACTATTGAATTGTCTCTGATTCTAAGTTCTGCAGTTTATACTTTATACTTGAGGGCTTATGTGCTGTAAGTGGTTGAAGAGAAAATAAGCGGGGGTCCCTTTTTTTGCATGAAACCGGGGCTTTATAAGTTGAAAAAAAACTGTGAAGACAGCTTTTTAACTAGCAGTTTGCTTACCCCCACCATTTGGTGCCCCTCCTGAACAATGGTGAAGCACTTACCTTTAGTTCTGACTTCTGAGTGGTCACTTTAGTTGAAAAAGGGTAGGCACTTAACTGAGTTTAATGAAAATTAATTTAATTTTCGCTCGGCATGGATGTAAGCAGTTGAGAGGAGGGATATAGGGAGTGATGAAGGAGGGAGATACATTTGGTCATCAACCTCGTTGGTGTTACTAGGTGTATTCAAAGATTTTTATGCTCCTTTTTTATGATTTGTGTATACATTCTTTCACCTTGTTAGAACGTATTGGTCTGATCTTGTTGGTGGAAAGATTGTAGGATAAAATTTAGAGTAGCTACAATCTTGTCCTCATCTTTCATGTAGGACTTCGACCATTTAGAGGTTGCCTATTTTGTGTTATCTGGTGCTGGTGTTATCTGATCCTGGTCTCCAGGTATTTGTTTATTTCTTTTTTCTTAATTTTGTTTCTTATTACAGGATTTGGATATTTCGCAAGATTCAATTTTGCAGAATGCAGACGAGCAGACTGTTCGCAGTCTTAATGGTTGCAGAGTTACTGATCAAATCTTGCGCTTGGTGCCAAAAATACCGGTAAGCAATGCTATGCACTAACATTGGTATCTTTTAGCAAAAGGACATGTCAGATGACTGATCTCTTAAATTGAATCTTTGTCGTTTTAAAATAATCTTTGGACACTTAAATTCATAATCATATCTTCAGAAACAGTTTTGTTTAATTAATTTTGTTTGGTGTTGCAGAATTTTCGTACGACACTTAGATGCATGAGATTTTGGGCAAAACGCCGTGGCGTCTACTCAAATGTAAGTAGAATTTTATACCTTTTTAGGGGCTAGTACATGCATATCGATTGAGGCCAGCTACTCAAGTTCCTCATTTTTTTCTTCTGTTGGATGTAAACGCAATGATCTTTGTTCATCTTATGGTCAGGTTGCCGGGTTCCTTGGTGGTATTAATTGGGCTTTACTTGTTGCTCGGATTTGTCAGCTATACCCCAATGCATTGCCCAATATGTTGGTTTCTCGTTTCTTTAGGGTTTATACGCAATGGAGGTGGCCTAATCCTGTTATGCTCTGTGATATAGAGGAAGGATCCTTTGGTCTGCCAGTTTGGGACCCTAGGAGGAATCCCAAGGACAGATATCACTTAATGCCTATTATAACTCCTGCATACCCTTCCATGAACTCTAGTTATAATGTCTCCTCCAGTACTTTGCGGATTATGACCGATGAGTTTCAAAGGGGGAATGATATTTGTGAGGTATTTATCTCATGTTTTAGCATGCTGATGTGCCCCCGCTTCCTGTTTTCTCTCTCTCTCGTCTTTGGTTATAATACTTTACTTTATTTATTTATCTGCTGGTCTTACCCTTTTTATGTTTTAAATTTTCTGTTTATTCTGCCAATTTTTACTGCCCTCTAAGGGTGAGTCTCTTCCCTTTCAGGAAATGGAAGCTAACAAAGCGGACTGGAATACACTTTTTGAGCACTATCCTTTTTTTGAAGCATATAAAAACTACCTGCAGATAGACATTAATGCAGAGAATGCTGATGACTTTCTGAATTGGAAGGGTTGGGTCGAGTCCCGTATTCGTACGCTTACTTTGAAGGTAATGATGAAGTTGGCTTAATTATTAATTATTGGGTCTGTTTCTTAATTTTCTTCAGAAAAGTTTCCTGACATTCTACTGCGTTTTCCAAATCCAGATTGAGAGACATACATATAACATGCTTCAGTGCCATCCTCACCCCGGTGAATTCTCAGATAAGTCAAAACCTTTCCATTGTAGTTATTTCATGGGGTTGCAGCGTAAAAAGGAGGTTCCCGCTGGCGAAGGAGAGCAGTTTGATATAAGGATGACTGTGGATGAGTTTAAGCAAACTGTTAATATGTATACTCGCTGGAAACCTGGAATGGAGATCCGTGTAGGCCATGTGAAACGGAGAAATATACCTGTCTTTGTATTCCCTGGGGGTGTAAGACCTTCTCGTCCCACTAAATCGTCTGGTGAGAGTAAACGAGCTGTTGAGGTGAAGACTTCTGTCAGTGCTGCAGCAGATGTGTTATTGGAAGGCAAATCTGCTTTTGATAAACCAAACGATGGGAGAAAGAGGAAAAGGGAGAATGATGATAATATCTCAAGGTGCTCAGTTTCGTTGGCTTCCTCAAGTGCTGGCGGTCGTATGGGTAGTCCTGTTAGTTCTGCTTCTTCTTTGACCAAGCTGGATCATGTAGCGACAAGTGGATGTGATGAGGCAAGGAGAGATGGAATGGGTACTGATATGATACAATTTGAGAACGGTGAACTCAATGAAATCTCACAGAATAATCCTTTTATTGAGACTTTACCAGCTACTATGGTTTCATCTAACTCCAAGGAGGCAGAAAACTTAGCAATTGAGAAGATTATGTCAGATCCTTATGGTGGCCAGCACAAAGCTGTACCTGAGCTAGATGAGCTTGAGGATGATTTCGAAATTGCTAATCAAGTTGAAAATACCACCGAGCAATTGGAGGAGCCATCTGTGGTGATTGCAACAAATGGTGCTACCACTGCTCCATCCTCTTCATTTGCTATGGGGGGTTTGGAAGAGCTTGAGGTCTCACTCTGCCTCTGCATCTCTGATTTTGAGTTTCACTATGTTGTTAAGTATGCTATGTGGTCTGCAGTATGAGTTAGATGCATGAAGTCAGTATCTCAACTAGTCTAAAATGAGAGGGACGTGCTAAGACTGTCCTTATACTGCATTGAAATGTGGCTACATCATAATTGTTACCTTAGGCCTTGACTTAAATGCCCACTGGCCACTCCTGAGATTTTACTGAATTTTGTTGCCGATAGATTACTCCGTTGATAAAAATGTCTAAATGTTACCATACTCCCTGTCAAGTGTTTTGGATTCCTATATTGTCTGTTTTCTGTCTAAAGCTACTCTTCAACTAAAATGATTTGCATGTTTGGTGGTAAGGTTTGTTGTCTGCTACTGTAATGAGGTAGAAAAATGTTTGTGCCTGAAATTTTTGTGATTAGCACATTGGCCTTAAACTAACTGCACAAATTTGATTGACATTAACGTTGTATGCAGCCGTCTGAATTTGCAATGCCAGCATCTGTTCTGATCAATCCTGCTCCGGTACAGAAGCCACTTATTAGGTAACCTCCTGCTAAACTCTTCTTCTCAAGAAGCTGCTTGTAATATACAGCATAATGTGGTGCTGTTATGAATATACTGTATATCCATTGTAGTTTTTCCTTGTATGGCCCTTATTCTTTGTCTTATTTTGCAGGCTTAGTTTTACGTCTCTGGGTAAAGCTACAAGTCAGTGAGTCTTTGTATTGGAAGGAGCTTCTAGTTTCAGCTAGAGCAGGCTAGTGCTGGTCCAAATTTTGTTTTAAGTCGCGCTCGCCTCCCTAATAGCTTCCCTTGTCAGAGAAATGAGAGGATACCTTTGTATAAATGTCAAATAAATTCATATTTTAATCTATTTTACGCCCTCCATAAGATTGTAGGAGGATGTGGATTGCCACAAGAGTGTCTCCCTGGTCGTTGCCATTGCAGCCGTACTGCCTACTTTGTGCTTCAGTCAGTTTCATGAAAGCATGTTCATGATCGAATTCTCAACTCCCGAGTACCCAATAAAATACCTGTTTTTGGACACAAAAATCGCACACGTCTATCTGCTATTGCATACAATGCTAGGTATTCAGATCTCAACTCTACATAGAATTTAAACTCTTGGCCCTTTTTTCTTTATTTTTTTCTTGGCGGAGTAATACTTTGCAAAATATTAGAGCCAAAAATCTTTGATAGACTATTAGCTCAGTAGGTGATGTGGGTTGGGCTAAATTTGTAAAAACTGGTCAAAATTTGCAGAAAATGAAGTATACGGAGTATAGTTCATACCACTCCTCTCTCCCTCTCTCTCCCGCTCTCTCTCCAATATAAATTCTCCCAAATTCTCAATTCAACTGTTCATAATTCATAAATTCACATTGCCGCTTGTGAAAAAATAAATAAAAATAAATTCACATTGCCACCATTTTTTGTCCTATGATCAATGATCATATTATACCATACAAATTCCAAAGTTTTAATCTTTGATTTTATATCATACCCATCCGACAAAAATTCTCCGACGACCCACCACATTGGGAGGAGAGAGAGAGAGAGAGGGGGAAAGAAGGACAAATGTGTGGGATATTTGCGTACTTGAACTTCAATGTGAGTAGAGAAAGGCGTTACATTTTGGAGGTTCTCTTTAATGGCTTACGCCGTCTTGAATACCGTGGTTATGACTCTTCTGGGGTTTCCATTGATTCCTGCTCTTCACCTTCTTGTAATCTTCTTGATGACGCTATTCATTCAAATGGGAGCAAAATTGGGAATGTCAATCTCTCTCCTCCACCTCTTGTTTTTCGCAAGGAGGGTAACATTGAATCCCTTGTCAAGTCTGTCTACCAAGGTTTCTTCTCCTTCACCTTTCTTTTATCTCTTTCGCTTTGATTTATGATTTTTCTGGGTGTTTGAATTTGCGGGCAGTTTTTTTAATTTGGTAATTTTGTTTCTGTTGTTGGGTTTTAGTGAATTGCAATGAATTACAGTATTAATTTCTGGGGTTTTCTGGGGTGTTTTTGAGTTTTGAGTAGTTATTTTTTGGAATTACTGGAATTGTGAGTTATTTCTGCTGTTGGATCACTGTAATGAGCGGAAAGATTAGTGCTTTTTAGCTGTTTCTGGATTTTCTGTATTACTTGCCTACATCCGAACCTCCCTTACCTCGCCTTAGGCACGGGCCTTTGAGGCACTAGGGTAATATTGTTGTTGTTGTTGTTGTTGTTGTTGTTGTTGATGATGATGTGCTGAGGATCATGGATTTGAGATTGCAAAGAAATCAATTTGAGATGATGAAACAGTTTCATGATGGTTGATTGGCAATCCCATTGGAAAATCTTGCACTATTTTGTTGAGATTGTGCGGGAGGTGTGATTCACTGATGTACAAACTTGTTTTCACTTTCTGACTGCCTGTTTGCGTCTTTGCGACACACACGTTATATAAAACTTCTTGGTAGCAATGAACATAATTTAGAAGTGGTTACCTTGTCAAAGCCAATACTTTAGGAAAGATTGTGCTGAACAAGTGAACAATGATTATGATGGATTTAGAAGTTTAAAGTGTGGGCATAGAAGAGCTTTATTTTCCTGTTTTCAGTCTCGTTAGTCTATTTTTGGCGTGGGAAAGATTCTCATGCCCAAATCATTTTGGGAATAAGGCTTGGTCGTTGTTGTTGAAAGATTCTAATGAGAGCAATATCTTCTCCGTATAAAATGGTTTATTTGTTACTAAAGTTGAATTTGGTTGCAGATGCTGCAGCAACTGAATTGAATTTGAAGGAGTCATTTCCCGTTCATGCTGGAATAGCTCACACACGATGGGCTACTCATGGGGAGCCTGCGCCAAGGAATAGTCATCCACAGACCTCTGGTCCTGAAAACGAGTTTCTTGTTGTACATAACGGGGTTATTACTAACTATGTGGTATGAACAATCTTTTTTTAAAATAGCCCTTTCAGTGTGACTGGTTTTTGAGAAGTTAGATTGTATGAGATTTGTCATAAAATCAATTAATAATCTAGGTGGCAAATTTAGCTTTATTCAGCACTGTTATGGCTTTCATTGATGCTCAGGCAGGGTGTTGGAATACCTATCTGATTAAGCTTATGTTTCTACTTACGTGTAGTTTCATTGCATATGATCTGTTGCTTGTTTAGGTATTAAAAGAAACGCTAGTTCGACTCGGATTTACATTTGACTCTGATACTGATACTGAAGTTATCCCAAAGCTCGCCAAGTATGTCTTTGACAAAGCAAATGAAGGAGGAGGTATTTCTTCTTTATATATTTAGTGTTGCGGAAAATTTCCATCTTATAAAAATATAAAAAAAATCCGGAAAATGAGTCTGATTTAGCTTAACTACGGTGTACAGTTCTTTCTCTTTGAGTGGCTAACTACAGTCTTCTAAAGTTGTTAATCACATCTCATTTCCTGTTCTTCCAGGAGAAGCTACTGTTTCATTCAGTGATGTTATCCTTGAGGTCATGAGACATCTTGATGGAGCATATGCTCTTATTTTCAAAAGTCGACATTATCCAAATGAGTTGGTTGCTTGCAAACGTGGTGGTCCATTGCTTCTTGGTGTCAAAGTAAGTAAGATGGTTCCAATGCGTCACTTTTAAAATTTGCAGCTCTTGTGCATAGGTGAACAGTATTGCTCTATATTGATGTCAGGTCTTTAACTCTTTATATGTGGTTGTCTAATGGTTTCTTGGCTACATATTGTGCTGGTTATCTTTCTTCTGTATTTATATACCATGGTCACCCTTTTAGAGACATTCTTCTCGGTACAATTTCATTCACAAAAATAAATGATGATTTTTTATGCATTACATCAAGGATATGTTTTTAGAGCACAGTATCTGCCTTACATAAATTTGCTATGGCTGGAACTGGAATGTTTAATACATAATCTTGTTCAGTTTATTACTATTATTACTCCCTCCGTCCCAGTTCAAATGCCCCGGGCGAAATTTGTAGTGAAATAAGAAAATTTAAAGGAGGAGAGAGAGTATGATGATTAATAAAAGTAGGAGAGATAATGTGAGAGAGGATGTGATAATTTAATAAAAGTAGGAGAGAGAAATATGTCCCAAAATAGATGGGGTGTTTGATGTGGGACGTCTCGAAATGGAATATGGGGCGTTTGAACTGGCACGGAGGGAGTATATAGCTATTGGATAGACAGGTCCACTGAAGCTTGAAACTGATGTGGTATTGTCTTGAACTCTCGATGATTACAGATGTAGTTTTCACTGCAGATCCTTTCTAATTTTACCAATTATTGATTCAGGAACTCTCAGAAGACGTAACTGCTGGTGCGTCTTTTGCTGATTTCAAAATCCTGAAGAATGGGCAGGGAAAAGAATTGTTCATCTCCAGTGATCCTAATGCTCTTGTGGAACACACGAAAAAGGTTTTGGTGATAGAGGATGGTGAAGTGGTTCACATTAAGGTACTTTGTTCTTTTGCTGTTAGGCATATGTGTAGTTATTAGGTGAAGAATGCCTATGCACTTGAGTTCCAATTGCTGGGGCTGGCCTCTTTGGTCATAGACTCATAATGGCATATAATTATTCTGTGGTTATAGGGATATAATGGAATAAAGCAAAATGGCTCAGAAAATTGTTTGCACTTCTTATTTTGTGAAGTAGCAGTCAGTCGGTGCGATTCTTGAAGCAATTTTCATTTTGGGTCATCCGTCCCTAGCCTCTCTATGTTTCAATAAGGGTAAGGCTTGCGTAGTTGTGTGCATCCGACCCGCCCTTACCCCACCTTATGGTGGGAGCCTTTAAGGCACTGGGGTAAAGATGTTGCTGAGTCTTGACTTTCTTATTGAACTACATGGCCATAAACTGATAGCTTATATGTCCAAGTCAGGTCTTTGGCTTTCTTGCGTCTTTGACATCAAGTTGCTCTTCTGGTGCTGTGAGCGTTGTGGACATTGTGTCCTGGCCTCCATTTGGTGAAAGGGGTAGCAGAGTAGAGTTGCAATCCCCTTGGTTTAAAATTTTCTCTAGTTCATCTCCTTTCATGAGACCAAATGGTAATCAAACATGCTGATGTCCAAAGAAACTTCCTCCTTTTAGTCCTCTCAACTCTAGCATTTGAGAGTGTGGAGGTAAATTATACCTGATGACGAACGATTTCACTAGATACCGCTTATCTGAAGCTATTTATACCACTTACACCTTTCCACCTCCCAATGGAGGCAAGGTTGATTTCCTGTCTCACTACTTTGTAAACACAATGAGTGAATAAGGATATACACACTTGGTGAGATACACTTTTTAGGAATTTAGGCCTCTGAATTAGCTGGTCTTGTTTGACTGTCTGTTTCCTTTTATTCAACCCTTTTGCAGCATTTATCAGATCCCATATCTAGATGAAATGAATTGATATTTTTTTTTATGTGTTATATTATGTCAGGATGGAGGGGTAACAATTCTCAAGTTTGACAATGATAAAGGGAAAATTAATGGTGTTCTTTGTCGGCCTGCTTCTGTGCAAAGGGCGTTGTCAATTCTTGAGATGGAGGTTGAACAAATAAACAAGGGAAAATATGACCATTACATGCAGAAAGAGATTCATGAACAACCTGAATCATTGCTAACAACAATGAGGGGAAGGCTAATTCGTGGAGGTTCGTGCAAAGCCAAGTCTGTCCTGCTGGGTGGAATTAAGGATCATCTTAAGACTATCAGGCGGAGCAGGCGCATTTTATTTATTGGTTGTGGTACAAGCTATAACGCTGCTTTAGCCTCTAGGGCTATATTGGAAGAACTTTCTGGTAAGTGTGAGACTTTCAGATTTTTATGCGAAATTTGTAGGTTCTTCAATGCGTGATTTTAGCTATGGTCTGTCAGGCATTCCTGTTACAATGGAAATCGCCAGTGATCTGGTTGACAGGCAGGGACCAATATACAGGGAAGATACAGCTGTTTTTGTCAGTCAATCTGGTGAAACTGCAGACACATTGCAAGCATTAGATTATGCTTTAGAAAGCGGGGCTTTATGTGTTGGTATAACAAACACAGTCGGGAGTGCAATTGCCAGGACTACACATTGTGGTGTGCATATAAACGCTGGTTCTGAAATAGGTGTCGCAAGTACTAAGGTAGAACTCACTCTTCTCCAATTTCCTCTTTTTCTTTTCCTCTCTGGGTGTAACAGCTACAAACCATGATAAACAGGCATACACAAGTCAAATAGCTGTGATGGCGATGCTATCTCTAGCTATTGCTGATGACACCATCTCTAACCAAGCCAAAAGAGAAGCTATAATTGATGGCTTATTTGAATTACCAAGTAATGTCCTTTTCCCCTTGGCTTAACAAATGCTCACCACTTAACCAAGTAATAATGATTCTTACCATAATATTGGAACTGCAGATCGTGTTAGTGAGGTGCTACAACTTGACCAAGAAATGAAAGACCTTGCTAGACAGTTGATAGATGAGCAATCACTTCTTGTTTTTGGAAGAGGATACAACTATGCAACGGCTCTAGAAGGTGCACTGAAAGTGAAGGAGGTATCTCTGATGCATAGTGAAGGAATACTTGCAGGTGAAATGAAACATGGCCCGTTGGCTCTTGTTGATGAAACTCTACCAATTGTTGTAATTGCTACTCGTGATGCTTGTTTGAGGTTGGTCCCTTTTTGCCCATGGTTTCATTTATCAGCAGAAGTTATTTTATGTTTTCTGTCTAATGAACATTTTCATACAGCAAGCAACAATCAGTAATCCAGCAACTTCATGCTCGCAAAGGCCGTTTAATTGTGATGTGTTCAAAGGGTGATGCAGCATCTGTCTGCCCCAGTGGGTCATGTCGTGTTATTGAAGTTCCTCAGGTTGAGGACTGCCTGCAGCCAGTGATCAACATAATCCCATTGCAGGTACCTTCTCTCATTTCCAAAGGATCTTTTTTTTTTTTTTTTTTTTTTTTTTGCCTTCCAGATTCCTGAGCTATTGGAATAATCAAATTTGGTCATCACTTTGTTTTGATGTTGTCCATGCTCCCGTAATGTGAAATAACTATCTCCTGGCCAAAGATCATATATTTGAGAATTAAAATGACACTCTACGACTTTGAAACGATAAGGATTTTGTAACGAAAAATCCTGTTCTAAAATGGTTGTTGCTTCTCTCCAAACACAATGGTATCTAACTTTTATGTGTAGTCGTACATGTGTTGACAAATTGCTTTTCTCTTTTTTTTTGGGTGCAGTTATTAGCTTATCACCTTACAGTTTTGTGAGGCTTCAATGTTGACCAGCCACGAAACTTGGCAAAGAGTGTGACAACACAGTAGTTAATCTTGCAGTGTATAAGGCTTCTGAATATTCAGTGATAGAGGAGTGATTAGTTTCCCTAGTATGAGTTATCAATATCATTTGTCGAATTTCCGTAGTTCTGTGAGCATTGTTTCCCATTCTTTGATCTGGTTTTAGAAGTGAAATTGACTCCGACAATGTACATGTTTGTCTGTCGAAAACAGAGCTAGTTAGCTGTAAATTCATACAATGGTTGTTGCTCTTCTGTGAGCCTGTAGTTTGTACAAAAGGTTCTTGATCCAAGTTGATGGGTTATCTTATCCACACTCAGCTATCCGAGAGGGTTGCATATCTAAGTGTTGGAGTCTGCTTCTGTCCGAATATATCCATGACGAAGACAGAAAAACGCGTATTCAACACATGAAAAAAGTTGGATTTAAACTCCGGCATACTTCGACATGCAAGCTCCATTTTGGAGCCTGAAAATCGTTCATTCTGTAATATTTTTTTTCAGACTGTACATCATTCAGAAGTTTGATCGATCGTCAATTCATATAGATACTTCCTCTAAAAAAAAAAATCATAAAGATACACTTCTAAACCAAAAAAATCGATACAAACAGAATGATACGACTCTTCCTAGAGGTGAACTAATGTATCATCATCAGTAATACAAAAGTAAAAAAAGGATGTCCTTGGTAAAGTTCTGAGAAATTGTAGGAAATTTCAATAAACTGGCAAAAAACAAAGTCTATGGTCCACAAATTCGTGAAGTATTTCATTCGTTTCGACGTTCGTCGTTTTGTTTGGATTTATGACAGTTTTGGCTGTTTTTCTAACATTCTCTTAGATTTTTTGTCTTAATAATTTTCCAATTCTCATTATGTCTTATAGAGGCTACTCCTAACATTTGAGCCTTTTTTTTTTTTTTTTTTTTTTTTTTTCCGAAGCCATTTTATCGAAAAACCTTAATTATGTGCAATTCTTGTCAAATTTGTTCAATTTTTCGATAAAAGCCAAATGTCCTCCAAACAATACTGAAGATAGCCTATGACTATACTTGTTCGATTTGAGTGTTGGATCCTCACTTTGTAAATTATTTCATGCGTTTAGACGCTCGTCACTTTGTATGGATTTATGACCGTTTTGTTTGTTTTTCATATCTTCTCTTAAAATTGTTTGACTCTAATATTTTGGAAATTCTCATTATATCATCATTAGATTTGTTGGTGGTAGTCTTTAAGTATGATATAATGCAGATTTGTTAAGTATTAGAGTAAAAAACCTAAGACAAGATAAAGAAAACGACCAAAACGGTCATATATCCATACAAAGTGACGAGTGAGTAAACGCATGAAATACTTCACAAAATTAGGATCCAACACTCAAATCCAGCATGTATAGTCCTAGGCTATATTCAGTAATGTTTTGAGAACATTTGATGTTTTTCGAAAAATTGATCCAATTTGACCAGAATCGCAGTACATAATCCACGGTTTTTCGATAAAATAGCTCTGGAGCAAAATCGACTCAAACTTTGGTAGTAGTCTCTTAGTATCATATAATGATGATGTGCAAAATACTAGAGTGGAAAACCAAAGAGAAGATATGGAAAACGGCCAGAACAGTCATAAATCCAAACAAAATGACGAGTGTCGATACGCATGAAGTACTTCAAAAAATGAGGAACCAACACTCAAATGAAACAAGTATAGTCCTAGGCTATTTTCAGTAACGTTTGGAGGACATTTGGCATTTTTCGAAATATTGATCAAATTTGACCAATATCGCAGTACATAATCCACGGTTTTTCAATAAAATAGCTCTGGAGCAAAATCGACTCAAATTTTGGTAGTAGTCTCTAAGTATCATATAATGAGGATTTGCAAAATACTAGAGTGGAAAACCTAAGAGAATATATGGAAAACGGCTAGAATAGTCATAAGCCATTCAAAATGACGAGTGTTGATACTCATGAAATACTTCGAAAAAGGAGGAACCAACACTCAAATGAAACAAGTATAGTCTTAGGCTATTTTCATTAATGTTTGGAGGACCTTTGACATTTTTCGAAAAATTGATCAAAACTTACCACAATCGCAGCACATAATCCACGGTTTTTCGATAAAATGGCTACGGAGCAAAAACTGCTCAAATTTTTGTGGTAGTCTCTAAGTATGATATAATGCGGATTTGTTAAGTATTAGAGTAAAATACCTAAATAAAGATAAAGAAAACGAGCAAAACGGTCATATATCCATACAAAGTGACGAGCGATGAAACGTATGAAATACTTCACAACACTCAAATCCAACATATATAATCTTAGGCTATCTTCAATAATGTTTGGAGGACATTTGATGTTTTTCGAAAAATTGATCCAATTTAACTTGAATCGAAATGCTTAATCCACTGTTTTTCGATAAAATGACTCCGGAGGAAAAATGTCTAAAATTTTGGTGGTAGTCTCTAAGTATGATATAATGAGGATTTGCATTATATTAGTGTAAAAAATCTAAGAGAAGATAAGGAAAACGACCAAAACATTTATAAACCCATACAAAATGTTGAGTGTCGATACGCATGAAATATTTCAAAAAATGAGGAATCAACACTCAAATACAACAAGTATCTACAGTTAAGTTTCGAGGATATTTGTCGTTTCTCGAAAAATTGACCAAATTTGAACAGAACCGCACTGTATAATCCACAGTTTTTCAATAAAATAGCTCCGGAGCAAAATCGGCTCAAATTTTGGTAGTAGTCTTTAGGGTTTAGGGTTTAGGGTTTAGGGTTTAGGGTTTAGGGTTTAGGGTTAGGGTTTAGGGTTTAGGGTTTAGGCTGTTAGGGTTTAGGGTTTAGGGTTTAGGGTTTAGGGTTTTAGGGTTTAGGGTTTAGGGTTTAGGGTTTAGGGTTTAGGGTTTAGGGTTTAGGGTTTAGGGTTCAGGGTTTAGGGTTCAGGGTTTAGGGTTTAGGGTTTAGGGTTTAGGGTTTAGGGTTTAGGGTTTAGGGTTTAGGGTTTAGGGTTTAGGGTTTAGGGTTTAGGGTTTAGGGTTTAGGGTTTAGGGTTTAGGGTTTAGGGTTTAGGGTTTAGGGTTTAGGGTTTAGGGTTTAGGGTTTAGGGTTTAGGGTTTAGGGTTTAGGGTTTAGGGTTTAGGGTTTAGGGTTTAGGGTTTAGGGTTTAGGGTTCAGGGTTCAGGGTTTAGGGTTTAGGGTTTAGGGTTTAGGGTTTAGGGTTTAGGGTTTAGGGTTTAGGGTTTAGGGTTTAGGGTTTAGGGTTTAGGGTTTAGGGTTTAGGGTTTAGGGTTTAGGGTTTAGGGTTTAGGGTTTAGGGTTTAGGGTTTAGGGTTTAGGGTTTAGGGTTTAGGGTTTAGGGTTTAGGGTTTAGGGTTTAGGGTTTAGGGTTTAGGGTTTAGGGTTTAGGGTTTAGGGTTTAGGGTTTAGGGTTTAGGGTTTAGGGTTCAGGGTTTAGGGTTCAGGGTTTAGGGTTTAGGGTTTAGGGTTTAGGGTTTAGGGTTTAGGGTTTAGGGTTTAGGGTTTAGGGTTTTAGGGTTTAGGGTTTAGGGTTTAGGGTTTAGGGTTTAGGGTTTAGGGTTTAGGGTTTAGGGTTTTAGGGTTTAGGGTTTAGGGTTTAGGGTTTAGGGTTTAGGGTTTAGGGTTTAGGGTTTAGGGTTTAGGGTTTAGGGTTTAGGGTTTAGGGTTTAGGGTTTAGGGTTTAGGGTTTAGGGTTTAGGGTTTAGGGTTTAGGGTTTAGGGTTTAGGGTTTAGGGTTTAGGGTTTAGGGTTTAGGGTTTAGGGTTTAGGGTTTAGGGTTTAGGGTTTAGGGTTTAGGGTTTAGGGTTTAGGGTTTAGGGTTTAGGGTTTAGGGTTTAGGGTTTAGGGTTTAGGGTTTAGGGTTTAGGGTTTAGGGTTTAGGGTTTAGGGTTTAGGGTTTAGGGTTTAGGGTTTAGGGTTTAGGGTTTAGGGTTTAGGGTTTAGGGTTTAGGGTTTAGGGTTTAGGGTTTAGGGTTTAGGGTTTAGGGTTTAGGGTTTAGGGTTTAGGGTTTAGGGTTTAGGGTTTAGGGTTTAGGGTTTAGGGTTTAGGGTTTAGGGTTTAGGGTTTAGGGTTTAGGGTTTAGGGTTTAGGGTTTAGGGTTTAGGGTTTAGGGTTTAGGGTTTAGGGTTTAGGGTTTAGGGTTTAGGGTTTAGGGTTTAGGGTTTAGGGTTTAGGGTTTAGGGTTTAGGGTTTAGGGTTTAGGGTTTAGGGTTTAGGGTTTAGGGTTTAGGGTTTAGGGTTTAGGGTTTAGGGTTTAGGGTTTAGGGTTTAGGGTTTAGGGTTTAGGGTTTAGGGTTTAGGGTTTAGGGTTTAGGGTTTAGGGTTTAGGGTTTAGGGTTTAGGGTTTAGGGTTTAGGGTTTAGGGTTTAGGGTTTAGGGTTTAGGGTTTAGGGTTTAGGGTTTAGGGTTTAGGGTTTAGGGTTTAGGGTTTAGGGTTTAGGGTTTAGGGTTTAGGGTTTAGGGTTTAGGGTTTAGGGTTTAGGGTTTAGGGTTTAGGGTTTAGGGTTTAGGGTTTAGGGTTTAGGGTTTAGGGTTTAGGGTTTAGGGTTTAGGGTTTAGGGTT